>VYXB01003952.1:192962-331049 GCA_013397135.1 Pachyramphus minor | reverse complement strand
AAAAAAGAATCTTCTATAAGGAGTCCACTATAAGCTTTAGTGGTGGTTTCTTTTCAAATTCTCTTAGAGAGAAAGAAATTTAATACTTGATTTTGCAGTTTTGTGTTACAATTTGACAGTAAAACATGTACTAGATTAAGTTATTTTTCTTCTTCTCAGTTGCAGATGTATACATAGAACTGGTAAGCACACCAGCAAATGTAAAGCAGAATTGCATCATGGAGTACTGTAAACTTTTCCTAGCATGTTTTTTTCACAGTAGATAAACATTCATCTTTCTCCTGGCATGATTACATATTAGCTTGACTTTAAAAATTACTCTATAGTGGAGCAAAAGTCAGAATGTTTGTCATTCAGGAGACTCTTTACAGACCTGAATAAACATTGGAGAGATGCCTCAGTCATTAGGGATTTGCTCTGCCAGCTAGGCAATTCTACCACATCACCCCTTCAATGTAAATAACCACCCTTAATTAATGGAAATGCAATATATACTAAGTCATGACAGAACAAGTAAATTAATAAATACAGGAGAAAATGTAGCTCTGTTGAAGGCATCAGATGAGGATCTTGCTACTTCATCTCATTAGTTTAGGACAGTTAAAACAAATGTGAAGTACAAACCTACTTTTTTTTACACTGTACAACAGCATTGAAATTAAATACATTTTAGCTTGTGCTAGAATTAGTAATTAGAAGTACAAATTGAGTCATTTAGGCATGTGAATAGCTGTATTTAGTATGCAGTTCACAACAGCTGTCTCCTGTATCCACAGCTACTGACAATCACAGGATGGCCAGACTTTGCAAACCCATTTCTGACAGTGCACAAATAAACATCTGGGGGTGGATTTAAGAATGCAGACAGTATTAATCCTTCCCCATTCCTGCTGTGTTGGGAACTGGAAAGGTAAATGTAATTAAGTAAAAACTAAATTTACTAGTCTACATGTGGAAGCTCCAGTTTTCCTTCCCTTGGTCCCACTACCACTTAAAATCTTTTTTTTTACTTCCATTTTACTTACATCAACTACCAAGGAAATGTGAATTCCCCTAGTTTGGTTTAATTATTCTTTTATTTGGAATGATCCAAATGTAAAAATAGAGCAATGCAGCAGGGAAATATGATGCTTTTCTTTCAGCTCTGTCCTTGTGTTCTACCTCCCTTTTTCCAAAACATCATGCCTTTTCACCCTTTCCTTCATCAGTACTTCTCTCTTTTCTTCAGGCTCAATAATCCTTAAAAGGATACCATGGGAACTGTCAGATTGCATGAAAAAATGAAGTGGGGAGTCCCCCGAAATTTCACAAATTATCCTGAGGAAAATTAAATTTCCAGGCGGTATGTAGCCATGTTCTAGATCCCTGAATTCCATTCTGCTACAAAAGCGGGACCTTCCTTTTCAATTTACTGTTGCTTTTGTTTCCATTTTCTCCTCCTTCTCCACCTGCAGTTACTTGTTCACGACTTGGAAAATAAGCTTTTTGCAGCAGTGACTGGTTTGTAGTTTTGTATGTGAGCATGGTTTCCACACATTCGACATTACCAGGTTGATGGTGATAGAAGTCATCTTACTCTGGAGAGCTCTTGACTCAAAATTTGAGACTGCTCGTAGTTAAAACTCCAAAAGATTGACTTCTGTGATAGTGTTATTACAGTGTTTGGACAACAGGTGTGTATTATTTCTTAGGTACATTATTATTACTACTACCTGCAGAGTAAGGAGCCTACACACAGCTTCCTGAAGGGTTAACTAGCTGTGTGCCACCTCAGCTCAGTTCCCACTTTTCAGTTCAGTTTCAAGCTAGCTTGGGCATCTGCACTATGAATGCTTACAATCCTCTCTCTTCTACGGGGGGGGACAGTGGGGATGACAGTAATTTTTTTATTTCAGTTACACTTCCTTATTACTAAGAGGTATTTTCATATTATTTGTGAAATAAGAGGTGTAGCCTGCATTGCACTGTAGAAATGTTGTATAGGAATCACTGATGTGTAACACAAGCATATGCTTTTCCTACAGTATTTCCCTAAGTAAATCTTAGAGATGTATTCAGGCCAGAAAGATAATGGTCTCATGGTAGTGGTGGCACAGGTTATGATGCAAAATGGCAAAAGAAAATGGAAGAGAAAGTGCGTAGGCTTTTAAACACATGGATGAATTTTTCTTCTCCATTCTTTCTTTTGGGTAGTTGAAAATGTGGAGTTTCTGAGCAGGATGTTTTCATATGCTGGTTTCTGTTTTGTGTTTTTTTTTTTAAAGAATAGTGTAGGAAATTATGTTAACACGAAACAAAACGATTTTTTCCTGCCAAAGGGGATTTAATTCCTGAAGTGATTGTAAAGGTAAGGTTCATTGATGCCCTTTCAATCCTGAAAGTGATTAGTTGCTTGGGTCTGCCAAAGAAACAGGCACATCATTTTTATATATATATATATATATATGTGTAAGTCAAATATTTGTGTTTGATTAGTGCCTAAAATACTAATGGGCTGCTTTCTCCTAAATAACTCTGCAGTTTTAGAATTTCAAATATTGCATCTTCTTGTTAGTACTACTATGAGCTTCATTACAGAGTGATCGCATCAGCATAAAACGGTAGAATTTGCTTTTTAAACTGAAAACCAAAATATCTGTTGTAGGAACAATACCAACAGCAGATCAAGCTTGTTCAGGATTCAGTTAGAGCATGTTAAGTTCACAAGTCTCATGAGTAGGTCTTCTACAGAGCTTTAGAGAACACTGTTGGAGAGGTGAAATCATACAAAGACAACAGAGGGAATTGGAGTTCTTATGTGTCACCTTTCTTCTGATAAATGTGCAGTAGTATTACCCAGTGATTCAGATTGTTTACTCTTACTGTAACAGAATAAAATCATGTTCAGGCAGACTCTGTACTATTAACCTTTTCCTTCCACTGCTGTGGTTCCTCAGCTAGTTCTCGGCCCAGCTTGAAAAGTAGCAGCAAATGTTACATACATATGGATATTATGTGGCTGGCTGGCTAGTTTTTTCCCCCATGTTGTTTAACCTGGTTCAGAGCAGTCCTGAATAACACCGAAATGCTGCCTCTGACAGCTCAGAGCATTTTGACACAGGTGTAGTTTCCCCCAGGGGACTCTGGGTCTGAAGTCTGAAAAGAGAATAGATGTCCTTTTTTTGTCCTTGATCAGAAAGGGGTGCATAGGGTTTATTTAACAGCTTACTTGTATCCATGGGGCAATATCAAGCAGTAAAACGCTAGTAAGAAATATGTTTAGCAGGGGATACTACTTTCACACTGCCCAGTAATAAGCCGTAAAAATCATCCCTGAAATACGTCTCCTTCTGTGATGAAGAATTACAGGTGGTTATAATTCACCAGGCATTTCTGAAAGCAGTGATATGCAAGAAAAAGACAGACCACTGCAGCAGGTGATGTGGGAGTGATTACTGAATAAGAAAAGCTAGAAGGAGAAATTACTTTCCATGACAGTAGGGAGGCACATTTCAAACTTGGCTTATAATTGTATATACTTTACCTGTCTCTGAAATTCTCTTACATATATTAATGTTATAGCAATCTATATGAACAAAATGAGCAGTATGCCAAAGGGGGTTGTAATTGTCAAGTACCTCCATATTGTTATTGGAGAGGGGAGGAGGATATCCACTAACAGTGTAATTACATGGCAATTCCAGGGAAATTGATTATTATTAGCTTTTTATGATCACACTAACAAAGTCAATGATCCAAGATGAAATAGCAAAAATTAGTGCTTGAACAATATTCAGAAACAAGGTATCACCAGGTGAGATGTATATGAAACCAGATAATTCCTGAAATGGAAATGGCCATCTCCCACCAATTATAACTATGGATGTGCTCTATTAAAGCCCGATCCACTTTAATGGGGGACTCCCAGCATGAATGGCCACGTAAGTATGCAATGACACATACAGTATCGAGAAGTGGGCGGGTGTTTATTCTAAATACCCACATCAATGGGGTATTTGCACCTTTAACCAACAGAGAGAATTACAGGTAGTGAGTACAGATCAATTTCTTCAAGTTGGTTATTGCTTTAACAAAATCTTCTGTCACTTTTTCTAACATCCATCTTCAGTCCCCCAAACACAGCATGGAGACTGGATACCTGCATAGTCAGAACTATCATTTGTCAGCCATGTCTTCCCCTTTGAGGCTCTGTGGTTTTATATATAATAATTAAAAACACTTCTCTGGGATGTGAGAAGGCTTTTCAAAAATGAGAGCAAGTTGCTGCAATACAATAGCGTAATATTTTTGAAGGTCATAATAATAAAGTAGGGGAAAGAGAATAATCATTATTGCTCTTTCTTGTAATTATTTTGCTTTCTGATATCCCACACTGTAACTAGAACATTATTCAAGAACACCCATCACAGTGCTTAACAAGATTTAATGTACATTTATTCTTAACATGTGGAACATATAAAGATTTTATACTGAATAAATGAAATTCATTAAGCCAGAGGAAAAGGAGGAATTTACATCAAGTTTTTTTCTTTTTTAACTACATTATCTTGAAATACAAATGCAGATTCTTGTCACTGAAAAATCTTTGAAGTTGTTTCTTCCTTTTTTTTCCTGTATATATTTTTTTTGTCTGTAGACTGGTAACCATTTTCTTAAATCAATCCATACGTAACCATTTCCACACCTTGATTTATAAAGCAAATTGTGATCGGCTTGCTCTCCCGAAATAGAGCATGACTTTATACATACAGAAACTTGTACATTACCCTCAGTTGTTGGTTTTCTGTGTTGGGTTTTTCCTTTTTTCTTTTTTTTTTTTATTATTTTTTGGAGATATGGCCCAAATGAAAGAAAAAATAATTCTACTATCACTTTGTAGATACCACATCATGAAAAAGAAACTAAAAACTTTGTACTAAAAAAAAAAAAAAAAAATGAGGGTATGTTTCATGTACAACTTCTATATACATCACGGCCCTTAGGCAATAAAAAAATATTTTAAAAAATGATTAAAGGAATTGTGAAGAACTGTCATTGTGGAAGGTCAAAAAAAAAAAACAACAGATGTCGACAAGACAGTTCTGGTGAGGAAGCAATTGATGTTTAACTTCAGGTTTTGTTTAAAAATCTTTTAACTTGACTTTTTTGTTTTGTTTTGCTCCTAGCCTAATGTAACCATTTCTCCTGAGGAGAAACCAGTATCATTTTGGATTTTGACTACTGACTGACACCCTCCTTGATCCCCTACACCTACATCACTAGAATCTTCTATTGCACAGAGCTTTGGGTGATGGTATACAAGATTTTTTTTATTTTTTCCTTATTTGAAAAAATAAAACACACAGGAACTTGGTATGTTGGTTATTTTTCACCTTTTCGTTTCAAAGTGGTGAGATTTTTTTCCATCATACAATGGTTTGCCATAACATTTTTTTTAAAAAGTCACTAGTTCGCTTCCCAAAAAATATGCAATACAAACATGGAAAAGAACGTTGAAAAGGATAACCTATGGAAAAAAAAAGTGTGACCTTTGAATGTACTAGACAGCAACTTTGGTTAAAAAAAATAAAATAAAAAGTTGTACTTATACACATAGACAGCAAATATTAATTTTATAACTGTTCAAATTAATAATTTCTTTAATTCCCAATTGGTAAATAGTGAATGGGGCAGAGGAGCAAAGACTCTTTTTTTTTTTCCTTCTTCCTACGTTGGATAAACAAGAACAGAAAACAGCCAGTTATATGTGACCCTCTAATCTCCACTCACACATGCTTGGCTTCTCACTTATGTCATAACTGCCCAATCTGAAAAAGTACATCACAGATGACAGATGCAACCAGAGAGTTCAGGACAGCAGATATTGAGATATCCAGCAAACGACCCTCGTGCAAAAGGAACTCTGAGCGGTTCTCGTCCACTCGAGCCATGGCCAGCAAGGCCTTGGCTGCCCTGCACATCATGTCTACGCTAGGCGGCTCCAGAGGTGGAGGCTGCATGTGCATGAGGTTATGCTGGCTCTGCTGGTACTGGGCCATAGTGACCCCATCCTCCAGGAAGCTTATCAAGTTTCCGATACTTCCCTTCTGCACAGCTATTGCCCTTGCTGCTAATGTGTCCCCCTGGGCAAGGTTCGATAAGAGCGCCATGGACATTTCTCGGCAGACCGGGTTTTTGCGGTCCCCGACGTACCTAACTAAAGTAGCGTAGAGTTTCTCCTGACGACTGAATGGGGGGGTGGCCAAGATAAGGTCCACATTATTGTCCTGGATACTGAGCTTACACAGGGTCTCCAGCACAAGTCTCTGAGGCGAAAGAACTGAGTTGGGCCCCACGGTTGGAAAAGGATCCTGTGCCTCCGCAGACGGGCACACCATCCAGTGCAGCAAGCCATCCAAAATTGGCAAACAGATGCTTTCTGTGTAAGCAGACAAGTCTAGCTGCCCAGAAATGTTGGCTAATGTGACCAATGTATTATCCCTCAAGACCTCGAGGCAGTCCCACCACCACTCATCCTTGCTGCAGGCCACCCCTTTGTCCTCCTCTTCCTCTTTCTCGTAAGTCTGCGGCGCTCGCTTTCTTTCTGGATGCTCGTGGTGAAGAAGGATCAGCTTTCCCAGGATCAGCACCAAGCCTGGATGTTTGGACATTTCGGTGTCGTTGCCAGGCACAAAAGACAAGCTACGGACGATATTTGACACACAGATGCAGCGTTTGGCCAAGGAGTCTTGCCAGTGAGTTATGGTGCATAGAGGAGTCTCATCCCGGCTCCTTGGCTCATCCTCTAGCAGTTTAATATTCCGGTGGCTTTTGGCTTGATGGATCCCAAAGGGAAATTTACTGCTCTCTGTTTGGGAACCAGAGTTTGAGTCTTCAGGTAATGCTCCTGGCCGGGCTGAGAGGACATCATCAATGGTTGCTGTTATACTTTTTTCTTGTTGTTCCTCAAATTCACCTTTCCCCTCGAGGTCCTTCTTTTTGCTTGGAGAATTCAAGGGAGGAGGGGCTTTCCTACGCGGAGGAATCTCCATCTTGCTTTCAAAGTGAGTCTGGATATGCTCAGTTGTGTCACCACCACCAAGCTGCCAGTGGAGAAGTCCACTATCAAACTCCTGAACGCGTCCAAGTTTGTCAGAACGGTCAACAACAAATAGATTATTTTTCTTTACAATCTTTATTGGCAGCTTGTCAAATTTACTGGCTTGTTTTGGCCTCTCACTTGGATCAGCAATGGCACCAGGAGTGGAAAAAACAATGCTCTTTTCTTCTCCTTCTACCTTTTCATCCTCCCCCTCCTCCTCATCTTCATCAAAATAGTCAATACATTCGTCATTCTCATCTTTTCCAGTATCCTCTGCCAAGGACTGACTATCATCTTTCTTGGCTGCTTTGTGATCAAGTGCTTTGTGGCCTGGATCGCCCACTTCATATTCCATAAGGATTCCAAATATGTCAATCAGGCATTTTCTAAAATATTCTACTAAAAGCTCAAGAAATCCAGATAACTGAAGGGAGAAGAAAGAACATAAAAATCAGATAAATATTTTTGTCTGCATGGAATTTTACTAGGAACACTGATGCATACATCCCTCATCCTGCTGTGGACTTGTGGCTAGGTCCTGCATCATGAAAGTTAGAAGAAATTCTTCTGTCATCTGTCTAAACAGTATACAATGTCAAACTATCATGGCTCCATTTGCTTGAATTGTAACAGCTATAAGAAGCACAGAACTTTATTCATGTCTTCTTTAAGCCTAGTAGATGTTTAGCCTAGCTGTTCTGTCCCCTTCCAAGTGCCTCTTATTCTTGTTTATTTGTATGGAGTACTGAAGCTCCTAATTCGTTTTCTGATTTGTACTTTTATTAGATATCTGAAGTTTACAGTTCTCCCTCTCCTTCTTTGTTTCTAAAACCACCTGTGGTATAGGAACCTGCAGTTCAGGGTCTGAGTACTGACAGCCTAGATTAACATCCCAACTCTATTGAATAGTTCCATTTTTGCCTGGCAATAGTTAAAAATTGTTATTGGAGCCTGGTATTGTAAGTCACCTCTTAGAAACAGTTTTCATTTAGGATTAATCTTCTTAATTAACTTATAATCACTTTCTTATGGAAAGGCAGTAGTTGGACGTGGTATTAATTTACACTCAATGGCTTTATTATTAAAAATTCTTTGCTGTTATGATGTGTTCAGCCCCACTGTCAGGTTTTTAATTTGTTTGTTTTTTGTTTGTTCCTTTTAAAATTGTGGGCTAACAGGTTTTCAGCAAAATTTTGTCCACTCTAGATTCTGATTGCCAAACCCTTGAACCATTAATAACAAACTGATGTGTATGAACTGCAGGAATTATCAGTCATCATATGGAGTCCTGACCACCACTGGAAATAAGAGTTCAAGGCCAAAATAAAAAAAGACTATTTATTCAAAAGAATATGTATATTTACAATATGTCTGGTATTCTGTGCAACTTGCACAGGGTGCAGTAACACAATTTCTAATAGAAATCAGAGGAGATTCACCTCATTTAACTTCAAACACTGCACTAGTTACACACCTAACCTAACTATCTAGATTCCTTTTTATAATCAATGGTCTTTTACAGGCCATTTCTAGAATATGATTCATCTGACCTATTTTAGATCTCTTCTTCTGCAGGAGATGAATCATGCTATAGATACGCTAGTTCTAAAGTTAGGTGGGATGAAATGTACCATTTGTGTCTGCATTTAAAAAAAAAAAGTAATTATATTTAAAAAATTATGAGTTATACTATTAGTAACCAAGGAATGAATGGAGGAGAGAAACTGAATATTTAATTTGTACAAATTTTAGATAATGTGCATTATCAGCATGCCATTTATTACTATCACCTAACAGCCGAAAGATTAGAGCAGGGCTGAAAAATGCTGGGAGGTAGTGAGGCAAAATCACACACAGTTAAATCCCTTGTTACTTGCATCCTATAGACAGACAGTGGATATCAGCCTTTAAATTGTCAATCTTGTATTTCAGTGAAAACTTAATTCACTGGAAGAAGAAACCAAACAGAAAATAAGCAATTAAAAAAAATCCCACAACCTCGTATGGAACTACTGAATAGGGACAAGTCATCACCAAAAGACAGCTTTCAAATCAATTTAATATGGTTTTCAATAGCCTTTTATGGAAACATAAATTAAGAAAGATTACTAACATACTGTCGTTTTCTGGGATTGTGCTTGTACTACGTGAATTTATATATTAGTCTTTCGGCAGTGCTAAAATGCCTATATCCCTACATGCTCCTTTCTACAAGAAACCTCTTTCTTTCAGGCTTATAATTTTCCCCTATTTGACCTATATCTACTTTGTAACTCACTGTTACCAATCATTAACAAGCTGATGTTTTGCAACATTCAAATTTATGTTAATTAGAATAAATTGCAAATGGCATCAACATCTTATTTCAGTTCTTCTTCCCTGGAAAGTTGAGAATTGTACTGCTTTCCCACCTACCTGAGAGAGGTTGAAAGTAGCAACAGTGCTGTCATCATACAGAAGAATATTAATAGTGTCTAGCGCCCAGGTACTTTCAGCCAAAAGACCAGATTTAAGAGACATCATCACTCTCCAGGCCTCAGGAGTTACTGGAGAAAGAAGGAGAAGTCAAACAGCATTAGTGCATCCTTGCAGACTATGAATGAGTTCCTGCAAGACTGAACTGTGACATTCTGAGGATGCAAATTTAAGTGAAATAGTTACTGAAAGACTGGTTAAGCCCCTACTTTAACCACTTAGTTCTGTTCATTTTTCTCTAATTGCTGATCAGCCTTAATACTGGAGAATATCTTAACACAGCCATTCTTCCTGACTTTGCTGAAGCTCAAATAATAGTATTAACTTCAAAAAGTTGACTAAACCGAACAATCAGTAAACAAAGGTAGAATACTCTGTCAGGAGTGTGGAAATCTGAAGTATGAGAACTTTAATGTATGAAATGTAACTGGAATTTAAGATAAGATACTTGGGAAAGAATAGGGGGAGAAACAAACAGGACAAATAATATGCAATGAATAAATGGACCATTCAAGGGAGGCAGAGACTGTAACTACACAGTAGAACAAAATGAGTGTCCATGGAACAAGAACATAGAAAGCTTTGCTCAGCTAAATGTTGCATTGATGACTTAACATACATTCTGAAAGACCTTTCAACACATCTCATTTTGAAATCTTGAGGCAAGCTTCATTATTAATGCATTTCTGGAGACCTTAGGCCTCCACATAAAATACTGCTTTTATTTCATGTCGGACTGTCTGGGATGAGTTTTACCTATCATCCTCACTGATGTATATGCTATTATTACCTTTTTATTGGAGACAACCACATTGTAGTTACCAAAGTTCCCTATTTGTCAGAAGTCTTAAAATGTGTGTGTGTGTGTGTAATCAAAATCAAGAGTCCCCTTTTCCCAGATTATTTTGGTTATTTAGCTTTTGTTTTGATGCTTACCAATATCTTTTGAGGTAATCTTTCGTCTTGGTTTTAAGACTGGTTGGGATGCTTCTACAGAGCCCGGGGGGAAGGTAATTTCTCGCCTAATCGGTGGTGGTTGGGGTGGAGGTCCCGTGACCTGTGACACTGGAACTGTGGGTATAACCTTTTGCATCTTCATGGAGGGTAGGAAAGGAGACTTGCTTGGAGACATACGGTTTTCCAAAGAGCGCTGGAAGGATGCTGGACTTGGAGCTCTAGAGATGTGGTTTGGCATAGAGGGTGGTGTCTGGTAGGATGACTGAGGAGGTCTAGTGATAGGCTGCATGGAGGCTGAGGATGATATATAAGAAGGCTGACGTTGGTTGACATGAGAAGGCCACTGACTCTCGTGGTTTATCCTCTGGTCAGGTACCATCATATCATCAGTGCGATTCATCCCTGGATACGGTGGGGCCTGTGCAGGGCCTCCTGGACCTTGCCTGTTCTGGTAAGGGTAAGGCATATCATTTCGTGTTGGCCACATGTTCTGCTGAGGACCTTCACTGGAGGATGATGACTGCATAGGGCCACCAATCATCTGGGGAGGTATTCCATGCTGCTGCATTTGTCCTGGGCCCTGCATCCTCTCCCTGTTATATGGATACGGATACTGTCCCTGCATGGGTCTCCTGTCAGGCCCTGTGTAAGCGTTGCTGTACTGGTTATACATTTCCTGTTGCTGGTTGCCATACTGCATGTTATACATATCCCCTTCATGGCGTTTGGCTGGAGGCCCATACATGCCATCCATGTGTCGCTTATAGTTCTGAAAAAAAGATTTTGGAAAGATGTGTCACTTTTACTCCATACCCAATACAAATATACTGGCTGAAGGCTCATTAAAAAAGCTGGAGGCACTTAGTTCTAGAGGGATTGTGCTGATAACAGAGTTAGGGATGCAGTGGTACGGTAAGCCTTTCTTTTTAAGCCTCTGTTTTGTTGTGCTTGCAACCAAATCCTAAAAGGAAACTTATCCTTGGGCTAAATTTTCTTATGCTTGCTCTAATTTTCTCCCTTTCCCTTTCCTTTCCTATCTGTCAGATTAAATTCCACTGGTCATTTCAGACATGCATGCAAAGGCAGCGGTCCTCACTAACTAAAATATTTTCATTTTTTTTATGCTTAGTCTACTAAGATGAAAAATATTCAAAAAAATTCAGAACCACCAAGTGAATCTTTTCAAGAGACAAGCACTGAATAAATTCTTAAATAGAAATATATAAATAAATACATTAAAAAAAAAAAGATATGCTGCAAGCATGTCTGAAACACTGGATCTTATGATAGGACATAGGCTACACAAAGTAAATTTATTTGTTGGGGAAAACAATTCTGCTGCATTTGACACTACTTAATTCCAAGGAATGTTGTTCTGTTTGGGCAACCGTCCTCTTCCCAAATCATCCTAATCAATTTAATTTACAGTGAGATTATTACAGCAAATGGTCACATCCAAACGTTCTATTCTAGTTTATGCAGGTTCTTACCCTGCTGTTCAGTAATGAATTAAGCAATGTAACTAATAGCTGCCACCTATGGCTTATTCCCTCTTTGTTTCTCACCCTCTCAAGTGGGGAATGTTGTGCAAGGTAAGATGTTTTACCTTGGGGAGAGCTGAGTGGTTTTGAAACCATATAAGCTTGTACGTATTTATGTTTAAGATGGCAAAACAAAACAAAAAGACATGTTGCTGTTTGAGGGGAAGGTGGTAAGGTTCTAGTTCCTGTGGGAGTTTGTTCCATAGTTCAAAGCACACTGAGTGCTCTGAAGCAAAAAAATGCGAATTAAATGGGTGATTTTTGAATATATGATCTATGGCAAATTCAAAGTTACAGCTCCCCTGGAAACTGTAGCTCAGTCACATTGCACAATGTATACTAATGCACTAGAGTTAAGATCAGATAAAATTCTATATGTATTCAATATGGGAAAGTTAAAACAGCTCTGGGATTCATAAACTCATCTTCCAACTTTGGTGCACATAAAACCACAACTACTGTATTGCATGGAAGTCCTTTTTTTTTTTCAAACTTGCAATAGAGCTGTCTGGCTATCTGAGAAATACCTATTTCCAGTCTTACACGAACAGTGTAAGTGCTGTACTAAATTCCACCCTTGGGACCAATTTATATATTAAGAAATGACTTGGCAGTTGCCACACCTAAAAAGGTGGTGTTTGTTTTGCCACAGTGACTCAGTGCTTACAGCAGACACTTGGGAATGAAGAATGTGCCTTTTTAAAAGCACTTCAGCACTCTTGTATCTAGTGGCAACAGGCCTAATAGTACCCAGTGCTGAGGACAGTGATGCGCCTGAGCTCCCTCCTCCTGCGTAAAGGTTCAGCAAGAGATTAAGGCTACACAACACGTCTCTCTCTCCGCCAGGGACGTGGAATTCTGAGACCCCACGGAAGACAAAAACCCACCAGTAAGGTCACCTGCTGCATAATAGCTCTTGGGGTATAAGCATTCATACAGGAATTGAAAAACTTGGCTCAAAGCGTTTCATTAGCCCCAGGAGTTCATGCTCCAATCACTTCCATTGCAGGTCATTCCCTAGCCTTCAGGTTGTAGATAAAGCTTTGAAAGGGTCATTTTTCACATTTTTCCTGTACCACTACAGAGTAGGATTTAGGAAATTGTAAATAAACTAGTAGCAACCGAGTCTCTAGATAAATGAAGAAGTGGAATCCTCTGGGGATGGGAGGGAGAGGCTGAGGCGGGTCAGGATGCTTGTCCTTCATTCTTCACTGCTTTTCTGCATTAATGCATTTTGCATTCACGAATCATTGTACAAAGTATATAAACAGCACTAAGGACAGGGCCAAATATATTTTTAAAAATTCTAGCTGTCTCCTTGCCTAAATGAACACGTAGTTAATATATGCTATAATAATAGCACGGAATATCACAAACTGTTCTGTTGTGTATCTTTGCAATTTCCCCACTAAATCACCTAGACTGCTAGCATATGCTCATCATAAAGAACAAAACCGTTTTTCAATTATGCTATTTTTGAGATGTTATGAACCAAGGAGATAAGCAACAAATTCTGAAATTTAAATTTATATACATTTTTCATACAGTGCAATTTAAGATCTCTTTTGGGTTCTCCCCACAGAACCCTCCCTCCCACTGTCGCCCCTGATTTCCCACACCAAAAAGGACTATCTGAAATTGGCTGAAAACTAGTTTACATTTTAGTTTTTTTATAATAAGGAAATAGTTTCTATTTTGGAAGCTAACTTCAAGTATTGTATGACTAGAAATAAATTAGTACATGCAGAATGAAACTGATCTTGTTGAAGTCAGTGGAGTTTTGCTATTGACTTATAAGACGGCATTTTGCTCACAAGGTATGAATCATACACCTAACAAAAAAAAAATCTTATTAATATAATTTGTATTTTCTATAATTTGTATATTGTGTATATATATACTGTTATACTATATGCCATTATATTATTTTTATATTATATTATAAATAATATAATATTATTTATTTATATACCATTATATTATAAAGTATATATTACAATAATATATAATGTATAATATAATTTGTATATCGTACAAATAAAAATTTGTATAATTTGTATTTTGTAACATACAAAGTTAGGGAGACTGGAATGTATAAACATTTAAATTATTTTTAATGCCAATAATGTTCTCTCTTACGTATTTGTACCACATTATTAGTAGAGATAACATGTGGGAATATGCCATCTGATCTGTATTAAAGATAAGTACCTCATATGACCCACCACAACACTGTAAATAATTGAGTGTGCTGCACATTTTACTTTGTTCCAGTTTTTTGTTGGGTTCACTTGGCTGCATGACATTAAGTTAAGGCCCTTCAACCTGCCAGCCAAGTGGTTCTTTCTATTTGTTTCTGGAATGGAGGCAACATCACTTTACTTGTCTATGCATTATACTTCCCAGTCTGTTGGTTATTAACTTGGGACAGTCGCTTGATGCACATCCAAAACCACAGAATATCTGTTAGAATTTACACTCTTTCAGTGTCATGAACACATTTTCCTATAGCTGCACATATAATGCTCATCCATACAAGTGATTTTGACCAGAACTACAGTGCTTCTCTGTGCCAAAAGCAATATATCATATAAAAAAATTTTTGAATGCATACAGAATTTTGGGGTCAATTTTATTAACCAAAGGTTATGAATATAGCTGTTTTCCCCTCTCCTACCTGCTGCTGTGGATACATTCCAGGTTGATGTCCTCCATATGGTGGCTGTCCTGAGGGAGGTCCTTGTCCTGGGTACTGCTGCCCATATGGTTCATGCCTAAAATAAAGCATTCAAAGCAAGATTTAGAGCTGCTGGAACTTCCAAGCCACAGGAAAAGTAAAGTACTCTGATGATCTTGCACCTTGAAGGTATTTGCCATTTGGAAAGAAAGAGAAGGTACAGTATGGTATGATCTTGAGCTTGATGTAGTAATCTCTGCTGGAGCTGGTACTGGGAGGAAGGAGATAAAGTAGAAGAAAGCAGAAGCAGTGAAGATGCAACAGGGAGGTTTACAGGGAGCAGTCAGGAACGGGAACAAGGTAAGGTCATCAAAGAGGTAAGAAGGGCAGCTGCAGCCACTGAGAACCCATCTTTGGTGGAAAAGTATCTGATGTACAGCTCAAAGGTTGCAAGCAAAAATTCTTGTGTTGTAACATTTGTAACATGCCAGTCTACTAGCAAGCTACTTTCTGGATTATTCAAGAATATAATCAATAGTTAGCTGCCAATAAAAAGTGAGTAAAAACAGTACTCATAATTTTGCTAATGTTCACGTCATTAATTGAAGCTACATAATGAAGCATACACATAAGATACAGAGTTGCATTGCACTTGGAAACTTACCTGTGGCCTTTAAAACCTCTGAGGAGCACTTCAGTGTAACTACAATATTTTTACCACATCTGAATGAAATTTAGGTTGCTGAAATGAAGTACTTGGAAAGTATTAAGATTAATAAATAACACCATATTGCAGGCCAATATGTCAGTAATTCCTCTCTGTACACTACCGGTGAAAACACGTCTACAATTAGAGGATAATTATGGAAGTAATATATCAGGGAGAGTTACAGAAACAGAGGATCGGGGAACGTGACACATTATAAGATCTAATGGAACCTAATTTTTCCAAAAGCATAGAAAACTCACTTTTTTTTTGAGAGATGACCAGAGTGAAAGCAATAGCAGTTCAGTATCTTCTAAAATTATGATGTGGATGGAAAGAAATTCTCTAATGCCAGTTAAAAGAACAATGTAACTGATGGGAATTGCCTATAGCTGTCCAAGATGGTACAAGCAGTAAGCTAAAACTGAGCAAAGGTAGACGTATGTTATACATAAGGGAACACTTTCTAGATGTTCAGTTTGTTAGCTACAGGGTCACTACAAGCCAGCTGAAGTTATGGGAAGTTTCATAAGTGGTGTCATTTAATGCTGCTCTGAAGAACCTGGGCCTGTAAATTATGTTCTAGTTCAGTGTTGGCAGGCAGATAAACAAGGGAGGATGTACACTCCTTTTCTAAAATCTCTGATTCTACGACTACAGAAAGTCAACTGATTCACCCAAACCTCTGCCCCCGCCCAAGAAACTGAACCAATGGTAAAAACCTAAACAAGAACAGGCAAAACAGAAGTAACACACCAAGAGGCCACATATTCTGTCTGTGTGCTCTCACAGAGGCTGCTAGCACTCACTAGCTGGTTATTGTGGGTATTACAAACAGAGAAATCCATGTTCACCTTTGCTGGCCAGGGTAACGATTAGGAGAGTACATGCTTGGGTCACTGTTTGAAGGCACCATGTTGCTTTGACCAGGTGGTGCCATACTGCCTTCAGGACCCAGCCCATGATCGGACCTAAAAATGACAAAGGAAACCTCATTCTGTAAAAAGCACTTATTCTCCAAAGTTGTCAACAGAATAAAACAAATCGTGCCCCTTAAAGAAAACATTCTCGACTTATCACCTTCCAGTGGAACCCTTAGTCTCACTGACTCCCCAGCAATGTGACCTGTTGAACAACGATCGTATTTGTTTTACTCTACACATCTACTACTTAAAACTTCTGACCAAAACTACTCTGCCACTCTGCACCACTCTGCCTACCATCAGGAAACAAAAAGTGAAGCTAAAGTACACAGGCTAATGAAAGAAAAAGCAGTAATACAGCCAGAGCTGGAAAACCTACTAGAATACTTAATATAATCCGAACATTCCCAAAGCATTCTGCTTGCTATACCAATGCTTAGACATCAGCGATTATTTTTTCCAAAGCCTTTCTCCAAATAAACAAAGGGGGACCAAATTTATTTTGTGTACTTCACTGAAAGACAAATTTATAACGGTCCTGTTGGACACGTTGCAAGACTGATGCCCCTACACCTCAGACAACAGGCTCCAGATTCTTCAAAGGCAATTTACTAATAGACCACAAATCACACATGTTTAGAGTGCGCATTTTGTTTTTCATATAAAAAGCCAAGCGGGAATTGTTTGGGCGAAAACATGGCCAGAAGACTAAATCAAGTGCTACTTTATGTCATCATAGCTCAGCCCAGCCCAGCTGCCTGCTGAAGGCAGCTGTTAAACATGCCCACGAGCTGATCTGCTGCAACTTGAGTGACTTCTAAGGTGTGACAGTTCCTTCTCATTAATTTCTGTAAACACCTAGACTCAGTCATCACCAGTGGTTTGACTTGCAGTGACTCAGTAAGATGCTGTAGGAAATGTAGGCTCCTACGTTCTCTGCAAGGTGCAATGAGAAAATGAGAAGGGGAGAGACAGGATCATTTTCACTCATGGGCTTTGCTTTTTCCAGAAGATTGACTCACCTCCTGTCATAGCCACTTCCATAAGAGAACTGCTGTCGCTGGCTCATGCTCATGTTGGACATTGCTCCAGATGGACTCTGGTTATACATATCTTGTATTCCACTGTTAGGCATTTGTCCAGGGGTCATGAAAGGCTCATTGCTTCCAGGCACTGTAACAGTAAAGGAAATTAAAATTATTATTCTGGGTGTTTGAAGATCTCTTTCTATTAAATGAAGTATTTTAAAAGAATGTTCAGATTCCTAACACTGCCAGGGAGAATTGGCTGGTGTCTGACAAGCTCTCCGGGGTCTGATGAGAACACATGAAGCAGTACCACTACCAAGATGATAGGTATAATATTAAGGAGCTGAAAGTGAGGAAACAAATCTCATCCTATGGAACTGAGATGATCAGGCACTAGGCAGCTTCTCCCCTCTGATCTTTGCAGCTGAACTTGCTCTTGTTCTTTTCACCCCAAACAATGCTAAATATGAATGCGAACATAAGCCTTACAAATCAGATGAAAGCAGATCTCCTAGTCTGAATTACAAAGCTGTCAGAATCAGGCATTTATCTCCCCCCATAAAACCCTCATATACACATATACAAAAATTTAGTTATGGAAGGGATCCTGTATCCTAATGTAGCTTCTCAAGCAGGATGGGCATATTCTATGGGTCCAAGAAAAGGCGAACTGACTGTTATTGGATATAAACCGCCAAGCAAATAGGAGAGACTCTAGCCTTTAGTCCCTCATAGCAGATATCAAACAGAGGTATTTCTGTTTTGACAGGATAAAGTGAAAAGCATGACAAAGTGCAATACACCCACTTAATCTCACATGTTTATAAAACCTGAAGTAAATCTAAGGTAGCGAGCATTTTCCCTCCCTTCAGCAGTGTTATATGCTAGTGTCCACAGTGCAGGCAAAATGATTTAAAGGAAAGGCTTAAAAAAAAAACTCGCAGCAAATTAACTATCTCTTTGAAAGCATCTCCCTACTTCATCACATCTCTCTCTTTCCCCGATTTCTGGGCATCATCTTCCCAATCCTCCCTTTTGCTCCCTTTCAGTTTACACTTCATCTCCTCCACCTGCTCTTCTCTTTGCAGTCATTATGAGCCCTGCTTGTGTTATTTCCTCCCACTTTCCTATATATGAGGCATGCAAGATTGATTCATTTTAAGCACACTTTAAAATATCCACAAAACCATCTGTAGATTAAGTGCTCAAAAGGACCAGAGAAAATGTTGACATTAATTTTAAATTTCACTTTCTAAAAATAAACAAACTTTGATTTTGTTTATGACCTCTTGTCAGGGACTGTCCGAACGAGAAAAAAATTAGCTTTACTATTCTGAAAAATACGCAAACTGAGACAAAGAGCATTAGGAGACTTGCTCAGTTCCACACAGTAAATTCCCAGTTTGGTCCTAGTACAACCAGGCATGTTGCTTCACATCTAACCCTATGAATTTATGCCACTTCCTGAAATGTATTCCTACAAGCCTTTTTAGGATTCTGTTCATTCCAAAATAAGCAGTATGACTCTGAGTGGGGAAAATAGGACCAGATCAGAATGAAACACAATTGCACTGCACTTCTCTTTTTGCTACAAGGATACCAACAGCAAAATCAGCAAAGTGAGAAAGCCCATTCTGACTAGAACATCATGATCACACAGATGCAGGGAAGAACAGTTAAGCTCCCAACAAAGAAATACCTTTTCTCATTCCACCGAAAGGATCTTTATTCGGCTCATATGGCATCCTTCCCATCATATCTGGCATGTTTATTCCCTGCTGGTATGGTGCATTTGGCGTCATGGAGTTTCGCTTTGGGAACGCTGAATCACTTACATCAGAAAAGGGATCATGCACACTAACTGCGCTGTTTCTACCAGATGAGAAAAAGGAGGCATTAACATCATCATGTATTCATAAGAATTGTGAAAACAGACTGGACTACAATACAACTAGCCCAAGATGCTGTGGCAGTGATCAGTGTAGGTAGGATATATCCAAGGAAGATCAAAAGACTTTCACAACAGACAATCATAAAAAAGAATCTACCCACTTCTTCCCCTGGCTTCTTTGTCTACTTACCTTAGAGATCAGGGCTTTTCATCTATTTCCACTGTTTGTGCATTTGTATTACTCATACAAAAGTCTAAACCTTTCTGAAATGTCACTAAGCTGTTTTGCTGGCTTTTACTGCGTGAAAGAAAACTCAATCTGAATTGAAGATGATTAAAAAAGGTTCTTGCTATCCTTTCTGCAAAAAAGAACCTAAGTATACTAAGTTTGGACTGGCCCTGTACACAGTTCAGAGCTCACCTGTGTTCCTTTAAGCTGAGAAGTCATAAAGAACTTTTTTGCTGGACTTCAGTGTACTAAGGATTGTTAACAAATGTTGAGGGTTTCACTTCAAATCAAGCCTGTGTGACTTACAGGACACAGAACTAAAAGGGATCTCTCAGTCCATCCAGCTGAACCCTCTGCTACCTCGTATTGTATATGTTTTTCATAATTTGAATTTCAATAACACCTTAAACCAACACATTTCCCCTTCCTGAGCATGTCTGGACCTGTACACCAGAGGAGAACAGGATAAGCAAGGTTGTAGTTCTATGTTGGTGCTTTGTGTTTCACCTTCCTCCCCACGATTGACATTCACATACACTCCTTTGCACTGGTGCATGTCTGATGCTTCCCTGCTGTTTAGAAAGCTAATGCACCTCCTCTTTCCCTCTCTCCCCTCCAAAAATAAATAATTTTCTTCCACTTTTCAATCTGACTGGTTCACCAAAGAATCAGATGAGTACCTAAGCAGCTGGGAAAGACTAGACTAAACTGCCATAGAACCAGAGCCCAACAAAAAATGAAGTAAAGTCCTCTTCATACCTGCCACCCTGCATAGGTGTCATCTGTCCATGAGGTGTGGATGCTGGTGTTGGGGGCTTCAAATCGCCTGGCACTTCTGTCATGGAATTACTACCAGTGGACTGTGGAGTCTGTGGGCCTTGCAAGGAACCAGAATTAGCTGGAAAATTAAAGAAAAAGGAAATATTAAAAAGTAGCAGCCAAATGCCCAGGGAAATAATAATCATCAAAGAAGGAAACTGGTTCTTTCCTCCAGAAGCCTGTGTATACTTTATTCCATCTCAGTACTTCATAAATTCCCCAAAACCCTCTGAGATCAGGATATGCTGCATAGTAATAGCCATCATCTTTCCCAGAACTATGAATTTAATCTGTTGCCCGAAGCAACATGAATAGAAATCGTCTAGATGAAGGATCATTTAAATCAGAGGTCAGAGATACAAAGTTAATTGTCTGTAGTTTACAACAGAGTAAATGAAGGTTGTACTTGGGCAGAGCTTCTTCATATAATCACTATCAAAACACACGTTTATAAGGCAAATTTCAGCCAGAAGCTTTTAATCACAAATTTAAGCTACTATATTAATATAAATTCATCATTTCATTTAGCACTAAAAAGCAGACATTTCAATGGTGAAAGATGGCCAATGATTACTGGCACACTGATCCCTATGTCAACTTTGAGATAGCACGGGAAAAGATTGTATTTCAGAAATGCAAAAGGCAATATGAGAACAGAAGTAAACGTTCACTGACAGTACAATTTGAACAGGAGGCTATAGCTAACACTCCCAAGAGAATCACAAAAATAGCAATGGACACTTAAACAAAATGCAGTTAGGGTCAGTCATTGTAAAGCATATGTAACAAGATCAAGACAATTCTGCAAAGCATTCTACTTAATCTGCGAAAACGTATATGTTGAGCTGTCAGAAAGCAATGGAGTACCTGCACTACTGCCCCCTTTAACCACTGTAAATACCTTGATATTCTTGATATGACAAGTGTAGAAAAGCATTTACTTTTGTATTCTGATGAGACCAAGCAGCAATAAGGGCATTACATGTACACCATATAAGCTAATGATAAAATACATCCAGACCACTCTTCTACAGTACATACTGAAGTTACTATTTTCACATGACTATTGAGGAGAAACAGCCCTCAACCCCAAAGATCTGATGCAGTAGTTTTATGATTTAGAAGGTAGTAAGTGGGGATTAGTAATGACATCTAAGCCTTGGATCTGACCGGCCTTGCAGCAGAAATTCTACACAAGGACGACTTTTAGGATTCAAGTCTTTAGATGCAATTGGGAAACAACAGAAAAAATTCACGGACTCAGAAAGATGTAGGTTTGGCTTGAGAGGTCCTTCTTTCTTATGAACTGTCATGTAAGCACTTCATATGCCTGACTATATACATTCAAAAACCAATTAACAAAACTTTATAAATTACTGTTAGAGAGAAAATTGCAACAAGCAGTATGGGCTTTTCTTCTGCATGTGAAAGAGAGAGTAGTTTATAATTGACTCAGAATCCTAGAACACTCATCATCTTGACAGGCAGAGCTTGTTTTTAACTGAAGAACACCTTTTTTATATGTGTTTCATTTATATCCGTAACACATGTTCCCCTATCTGGAAATGAGTCTCAGCAGCAAGTACATATGTAAAATCCACATTGTGTAGACCACATTGTTCTTGTCTTTAGCTTTCAGAGGCATGTTTGGATTATGCTCGCATAATAATGAGGTTCTGAAAAAAAGTTTAAGAAAAGCTCTCTGATTTCATTAATACAGCAACATTTGCAACAATTAATGCTACAGTTACCTGAAGGCTTTACTGCTATAGTAAAATAAAATCCCTGTGATAATAAAAAACCCTCATCATATTCACAAAAAATCAGCCCTTTGTATATATGACCCCTGAGTGAGGCAGGATCATTCTCCCGTCTTTGAGCTTCAAACACAATTCTAGATTCTTCTAGAAAACTTGAAAGCATTGCTGAGTTAACCCACGCATTGTTACATTCCATCTTGCTATATTAGAAACACTTAAGTAAACATCTTAGTGTACCCATATACTTATTGTAAATTCTGATATTGCCTAACCCTGCACATTTCTCTTATGGTGGGCTATCAAGCAACAATTAAGTTCTTCCCCACCCTACCTGAGCAATAGCTTAATTCATATCCCAAGTAAACCTAAAAAAAAACAAGTAAAAGTTCTTTTGGGTATTTATGGGCTGCTGGAATGCAGAATCTTTATTATGAATAACAATGTGTTTTATATAATCTTATATAAAGAAAGGCTTAAAAGCAAAAAGAATATATCCAACTGAAAAGCTACATGTCAAATTTCTATCTTCTGGGTGGCGATTACAGGGTTGGTTATTTTTCCTCAGACTCTTTTGAAATGATTGGTTATAAAGAAGAGAAAAAATGGAAGGCAAATGCTATCATGAGAAGTGCAAAGTTTCTGGTACTGCTCTGTTAATACGTTTTGCCCTTGACCTCCATTGGGTCAGGTACACTTCTACAGAATTGGGACTGCAAGTGTTTCAGTCTCTGGTTTAGGACACCATCTTCCAAGAAGAGCCTGTATTTCATATTTCACCATAAATTTTACATTTGCTAAGCTGCACTCTGAAATTTTTACATCTATCTTTGCACAGTTTTTATTATGTCAGATGTTTAATTCTGATTGTGGCCATCCTGAAATAGAAAATGTATTTTTTAAAGTGCTTCATAAGCTTCAGTATTAAACAAAGAACTAAGAAGGAAGACAAACAACAATGTTCTTTTAGGAAACGTAATCTCTGCTTATATGATTCTGTAGCTATCTTGGGGTTGGTCCAGATAACAATGTGTATGTACACAGCTACTGAATTCCTCATCTCACATCCACATCTAAACAACACTTGTCTTTCAAGTATCATAACTAATTTGTAAGACTATATTTTTAACAACAGAAAATGCATAAAAAATTAAATACAATTGACATCTTGGTCAGTGAGAAGGTGAGGTCCTATAAACTCTTCCACAGTTCACTCAACAGCACGTGTTATTCTGTGCAGCATGGAATTATAGTAATGGCATGGCTTTTTCCTTGCAAAGCCTGAATGGCAGCAAGTATTGCTTTCAGGAAAGACCCTTATTTACCAGAAAAGAAATACGCAGCTGAAAAAAGATATAAAATATTTCTCTTGCCAGCAACTTTTTTCCATTCAGGGGAAAAAAAAAAAAAAAAGAAAAGAAGAATGTAGCCTCTTAAAGCTCCATTAATATGAAGCCTGACATGCTCTCTAGGATATCCCTACCTTTTGCCAGAAGCTACAAATGTATACTCTAAAGTAAACAATGGAAAGGTTACTGAAGGTTAAGTACATTCACATACTTCAGAGTGAACAGCCAGACACCACGCTGGGTAGATAATTTACACAGCATGAACCCAGTGCCCCAGTTAGGCTGGGCTGGTGGCCGGTGACTGCAGGGCTCCCCTGGGCAGGCATGGATGCAGGCACGGGGGCACCTCTCCCTGTCCCCTTATCCACCCCTCCCAAGCCCTGCCCATCATCAGTGGGGATTCCCTGGCTGGCCTCGTGACATGCTCCATGACATCACCTGCCTGCTAATAATAGCACTTCAGTCAGCCACCCGCCAGCAGAGACGGATGGGTTTGGTTACAGATGCACTCACTGAATGGCTGTGTGGTGCTGCGTCGTGGCCCCCCCGCCATTCCCCTCCCCAAGTCTTGTTTCTCTGCTGCCAAGGAAACACAGGGAACACACTCTTAGCACATTGTTGCTCCCTCTTTCCAGCACAAGCGCGTGATTTTTCCAGGTTTGCTGTAATGAAATCTCTATTGACATCAGGGCCAGCTGCTGAGTGTTACTCACAAGCATCCTCAGCTGTACCACTCTGGTCACCGTGTTCATTCATTATAGGATAAACTGTCAGCTGGTAATTTTGGGAGTCGTGCATATACAACCCCACATTGCAGCTAAGAATTGAAAGTGCCAGAGTACAGCAATGGAAAAGAACTCCTTCATGCTGATGCTCTTCTGGAACTTGTTCTCCAGCATCCATTAGTGCTTTGTGTAATGGCCCCAGATTTTTTTTTAGTTTAGAACCTGCCACATAATTTGTGCATATTTTGGTCAAAACTATCAAACACATATGGCAGGAAGGGGATTTAACTTTTGCACCCACTTCTGGAAAGCCCTGGAGCCCTAGAAGGATGCTTATGAAGACCTACAATGCCTCTCTCTCTATAAGGGATTTTCTACACAGCAGAAAAGTCACCGGGAGTTGACACGGACTTGGTACAGACCCAACGACCAGGACTTAAGGCCAACAGGGGTCCTCTAATAGTTAGCCTGTCATTAGGCATCTGCTGCTGGTCTTCACTGCTGATGGCATTACCTGACCCAGACAGGCACTAAGGCCTCAGCCTACCACAAGCACGTCGCCAACTTGCACAACCTCAGAGCAATACAAGGCACACCAAAACACATTCAGACCCCCACCTCTCCCCAGGAGCTTTATGAAAGAACAGAAGAGGCTCTGAAAATGATATGAAGCCAGAACATTTATTAAAATGGGCACCTAATCCTAACCTCAACACCTTGGTTACTGTGCAAATCTCTGCTGATCAAGGCGAACCAGCCTGTCCCTTTGCTGTTCTACTCTCACTCCTTTTTTCGACTTCTTGTAAGTTCTGGTAACTATCATGAATTGCACTAGCACTAAATTATTCACTCCTTTACGTACTCTTTACCTTATTTATTGAGTTGTAAAAAACAGAAGTGATGGGAGAATCTCAAATGTGCTACCAGCAAATGGACTAACTCATGGACTTAGACCACTGCCTTGCAGGCCCATAAATTTGGTGTACACATGGCATCCTTTCCTTGACTGTGTTCTTCTATATCAATCTCCTCACCATGGTTTGTTGCACTGTGTTTCCTAGCATTCCCTCTATGACTGCATTATAAAGGTCACCTGTGAGGCAGTGACATAACCACTCCTTGGATGTGAGACATCTGCAAGAACAGATTTGTTCTAAGCTGCAGTTCAGCCTGCTCCCACTTCGCGTAACATCTACCTGGGAACTATGATAACACTGGAACTAAATTCTTCTCTGTACCAAAAAGGCTGCCAGTCCCGATGTATTCTTATGAGCAATTGAAATACCTGATTTTAAAAGTTTTAGGAAGATCAGTTGATTTTCAAGTTTGCAATCTCTAGCATCAGCTAGTTGGAATTTGACAAACTACAACACCCTCCACTCTGAGACGAGTCCCTCTGCTTTTCTATCAGAATTAACTTCAGTCATAATACTGTAACTAGTTCTCTGTAAATGGATTTGTCTTCAAAGTGGCTTTGCCTACACCGAGCTAAGTGCACAATTTAAAGCAAGGACTTTCAGAAGCTACTGCTTTTTGTTGTACTGGGCTCCTGTTCCCTCTGAATGCCAAAGAGTAACAGATTATCTAAAGTACGTCTACAATTCTGCTTCTTTTGTGCAGTTAAAGTGTTAATGTTGGTATATACTACAGGAAAAGGAACAAGAAAAAAAGCTGACTATTAAAAAGAACAGGCTTGTACTCTGAGGCATCTATACCTCAGCGGGATTTCATGTACTAAAGCTGATACACACTGGGAAAGCCTTTCTCTGTACAGAAGTGCAGTCCCATTCAGTGACACAAGCTCTTTTCTCTACAACAAAACAAACCTTGAGATCCTTGCTTGCTTCCCTCTCTTTTAGTCTCTATGTCCTGCTGTGTTTTTATTTTAGAAAAATAGTTTCAGTTCTCCTCATAGACAGCTTGCTTGGAAGTTATAATAAATTTAAACTTGGACTTTGCCATTTTGATCTGCAGCATCATAACGCAAAAGGACCCTGTAAAAGTGGCATATCTGACATTTATATTCCTTTGCTTCATGTCTATATATTTAAATAATTATTCTTCATCTCAAAATTCAGCCAATGTATAGTGATCATCCCCAAATCAACTACTGAGAGTAGTGTTAACGAGAGGTAGGGGAGGAGAGAGCAAAGCAAAATACTCTTTCATTTTTAGAAACAGATTAATTTCCACCTCAGTGTCCTTAACAAGTCTAACAGCTTCAGCTTCCCTTACCAGTCTTCTCAGAAGGTGATGGGCACCCCCAGCATATTTTATTTTTTCAGCTGTGCACATTCAGGACATTCTGTGCTCATTTCAGACAGATAAACATTTGGATTATGGGTTTCACTTCTAGTACCAAATGTTTTCCTCCATCTTCTAAGCTGGCACTGCAAAGTAACCTAGTCATCCTCTGAATTAATCAATCACCCCGGTGTACCTGATAACCCTGGGTTTTAATAAGGTTGAAGAAATGTTTAAGTTATTACATAGCGATGTACTTCAGAAGATTTAAACTAAACACTCCCCCAAATCCTTACACTGAATAAATCAGGCTGAGAAGAGACTTAAGCCTTATCGCTGTTAGCTTTTCTGTACCGACAAAGCTCTATCGTAAGGAATGCTCTTGGAAAGGCCACAACTTTATTATATGATTATAAAGGTCTTCATGATTTTCAATTATTCACAATAGGGTACTGGAATCTTGCAATTGCAAACTGTCTGCAGAGTTTGCTCGGTCCCCAACTCTCCACTTCCCATTTTCAGCCAGTGAACTGCACTAACAGAAATTAAGTGAGTTAATACTTTCCTAAAACTGCCTTCTAATGCAGGAAACTGCTGTAAACATTCCAGGAATTATATTCTCTTGGCAATAGCGGATGCTAGTAGTAATTGTGACAGTAGTTCAGAAATTTTGTTGAATTATTTTGTTGCTCAGAAAAGCTAATAACCAAAGGAATACCCCAAAATTATCAAAGGAAACTTTTCCTCTTCCATAGGTAGTCCAGAAGTCAACATCATAGACTAATACTATGACTCTTCCTATGTATTTAAAATGTTTCTAGTCAAGGACTGTCCTGCCTTGAATATCAACCACGATTATCTAATCCTGAGAATCTTAAGTTAAATGAATTTAGAAAGAAAACACTGGTTTCAAACATCACATCATACATGACAAAAAGAACAGCTAAAATAAAGTAATTCCAGTTCCAATTTTTCAGATGAGAAGATAAAGACAGCTATGCTAATGACTTATCTGACACGCAGGATTAGCAACAAGAGAACAGAGAGCGTGCCTCCAAACCGTGACGTCTGGCAGTGGGGATGCACCATACTCTCAGCTCTCCATCTGCCACACATTCAATGTGAGCTGTATCAGAGCAATCATCTGAGAACCACTGTTCAGTCCAGCATCTGCCATCCTGACTCCAACTGAAGCCTTACTGACCAACAGTTGTGTTGAAAATGCAGCTTCAGATTCACAGCAAGGAAAGTGTAAGTACCAGAGTCTTATCTTTAGACAAATGGATGCTCCTTTCAGGCTGCCTCCTGTCCTACAGTGCAAGCAGATCCATGCGAACGCTGTTCTTCTTTTTATGCCAATATAACTCTGAACATTATGGGCACAATGTCTTTGTATGTTGGAGTGAGAAAGGACAAACCAGACACATGACTGCAGATGGGCCTTCGGAGTTAAATCTGACTTGACTCAGCTCCAAGTTTGAGAACAAGATGCCAGCAACAGATTTATCTTGGTTGTTTGTCCAGTATTAGCAAGCCATACTTCTAAATATATAAAGTGTAACCTAGTATCTCTTGCATTCAAAAAATGGTTGTGTAAGAGGCTGCAGTTCATTTGACTTACCAGGAGATGGCGGCTGAATCTTAGGTTGTTTCTTGGTATCTCCAGTGCTGAAGACTTCTGGAGGGGGCTCCTCCCCTCGCTCAATCTTGCACTCGAAGGCAAACAGGTACTGAATGTATTGTTTTTTCAGGGAGCTGGCAGCGCTGCTCGAAGTGCCAACGTTCAAGGTGGTTGCCAGCTCACGCCACTTCTTGTTTTTATTAACCTATCAAAGTAAACAGCAGAATCATTGGTTTGCAGTAAAGTGTTTTGTTTAAGTAAGGAAACTAAAAAGGAAAAAGAAAAGCACTTAATGTCTTGGTTTACTTTTTTTTATTTTCCTCTTTTAACTAATGCTCATTACTCCCACATGCAGTAATGCACAGACAGCATTTACAGTTATAAAACCATTAAGAAACCTGCTGATAGCTACATAAAAAGCTTTGCTTGTGGAGCCTTCTGCATAGTGCATCCTTTAAATGTCTAACATCCTTCCAGGGCCTATGCTCTTCAGTTCAGCAATCCATTTCCAAGCAAATCCCTGCTCATTCTCTCCCTCTCTGACACCCACCCACATCCACCCCATTCTAATTAAAAATCAGCTTCTAAAAACTAATTTAAAAAGCAGTAACAGCGTTACTTTGCAATTTAAGTGTTTGAGCATTAATATGAAAAATAAATTTTTCTCCCCAACAGCCACCAGCTGTCAAACAGCTCAGCTTGTAATTCCTGGTTCAAGTCCTTTCACTTTAGTGCATCTTGCAGGGACAGATCGATGATCCTCTGGCTAGATGAGAGGCATAGTGAAGCCAGGCCCCTTAATTAATTAAGGCAGACTTCAAACACTCACGGCTAGTCCAGCAATACTCTGTATTACAATGCTGCCTACACAATCCACTGTGAGTCTTGTTTGCAGTGTAAGATTGAGAATATTGAAAGACTCCACTCATGAGTTCCTCAAACACAGCTGATCTGTAATAACAGCAAAGTTCATTTGTCATCCTGGATGATGCCACTGGCTCACTCAGCTATACCACTCATAGCAGTCAGTGTTTTTTCTGTAATACCTGATGCCCCCAAGTTCATTCAACCAGTTATGCAATTGCTGGGTATGAGCCATGGGGAGGGGTCAGCACCAAAATAAATGGACTTTAAACATCTGAAAATCCCAGCTTTTGTCGAGGAACAGTCCTGATTCCATGATGTCTGCTACTTGCCCTGAGGCCTGAGATTTTAACGACTCCAATTTAACTTGTATAGCTAGAAAGGTTATCATTAGCCATACTGTTCCTTAGTCTGTGTGACAGCAAAGGAAACATTTTTTATGTTTCTCTGTAACACCGTAACTGATGCCAGTCAGCAAAGATTTTTCGAGGATGGCATTAAAAGCAAGCAGGTTGGCTATGCAAAGTGTTTTTATTTCTCTAGTACACCCTGCAAGAACCCAGGAGTTAAAGAGGACCATATTTTCATACACTGCCCTGTTGAGGCTTGAAATCCAGTTACACAGCTCTTTGTTCCTACTGGCTTACAGCTAAGTGGTGCGTAATGAACACATTGCATAATGCAAACAGAAACGTTCATGCCTAAATTCCCAGTATACTGGCATTTAAAAGAAGACTGCCAACAGCTGGTCTGTTCATGTTTGGACCCCTTCAACTGCAACTATTCAGACAGAGAATATGCACCACTGCTGCACAGCTTCACTCTCTGTCACTCTCCAGGCAGAATCATGAGATGTGGAGTGCAGCAGTTGGAGCAACAGCTTTTTAGGAGGGCATCACACAGATGTATTTAAATAAAACTCAGCAAGCAAAGCTCTGCACCTCTCAGTAGCTCTAAACAGATAAACATAGTGAACATTCATGTGGGCACACCAGCAAAATCAGGAGACTTTATTTTAAATGTAAATTTTTAGCAGTACTGAAGCACATGCATTTGTAACTCAAGCTCTTTCAAAAATCAGTCTAAGTGAACAGTATTCTTTGGCAAAGCATGTCTGCTGCTGAAAATCAACACTGAATGTCTCAAAATAAAATAAACTTCCATAATAAGAAAACATGAATGATTGTCTAGAATATCTCATCTGCCCCTCACCTTTGCTCAATTTTTGAGGCTAAGAGTCATACTATGGGCACAATCATGCTGCATGACACGACTTACCAGTAATAAAGTTTCTGAGCAAAAAGTAATCAAATCTGTATGATGCTGGGGGGCATGAGCTGATCACTAAAGATGTCAGGATAGTATCTCTTACCCATATACAGCGTTTAACAACTGGCAAGGTGAGTTATACTAGGTTTCTTTGCCTTCCTTTAATAACAGGAATAGCTAAACCCCCTGGATTTGAAGGGCCAAGGATCTGATTCAGTGGTCAAATCCTATGTTGTGAGGTGTACTGTAGCTTTGAAAATGGTACTAATTGGTGTGGGACATTCCTTTCTTGAACTAACCACACAGATTATTAAAATGTGTTCTTTCTGAGGATCTAATTTTCTTGCCATATTTTTGAGTTAATAGTTCGTAATTAGTGTAAAATTGTATCTATTTTAATATTACATGTTTTATATGAAATATTTATCTACACAGCCATGTATAAGACCTCATTTTGAAAGGCATTAAACATCCACAAATGTCCCTAAATCCACAGAAATTATGGATCTCTGCACTTCTTAATAGTTTCTAGCACCTAGCCAGAATGATCCCCCAGATGCAACGGATGCTTTGTAAAAGCATCAGGGAGGGACAGAAGACTTTGAACACTGAATCTAAGACTTCAAATACTGACCATTTTGTCCTGCTTTCCCTTTTGATGGTGTTAGACAATTCAACATTTCATTTTGCTCTGTGGTGATCAGTCTTACTGAACTCATAAGTAATTTCCGAACATCCCTTTGCAAAACTATTAGTTAACTGGTGAGAACACAAACCAAAGCTTCTCCCTCCCAATTGTGATGTTTTTTATTCTCAGTTCTTTCTGCTTTCCTTTTCCTTCAACTCATTTAAGTAATTCACCTTTTCCTTGTAATCATTATGTTTGCAAGGCAACCCAAAATATCCTGTAAGCATTTTCCCAACACACGCAAAGCACAGTCTGTATCTAAGAAACTAATGTACTACATAGAGACACTCAGAGACGAAAGGTTTGGAATGAAGGACTGTAGTTTAAGAATGTATCTGCAGCTTCTCTGGAGAGACGAACTGAATTGTTCTAGAGGCTGTATCACTATCTGGAAAAGATGGATTTAAAAGTCTCTTTCCTTTTAGCTCTATCATCTGCTTCTTACTCGTAACTTTGATTCAGTGGCCTTTTCTTCTTTTCTTCTCTTAGTAGCATTACTAGATTTCCCTGAACAGGCAACAATTTCATCTCTCTACAGCAATGATCAATCTTGATTCAAACTCTGAAGTTTTAGGGCCATTACACAGCCCAAAATGAACTCCAGACAGATATTAAAGCATGAAACTATTTTCTTCAACAAAACTGTCAAGGCTGAAAACATAATGGTGTATCCAGCAGGACATACTCTAGAAAACAAAAGTGTATTGCCTTTTCAAAAGGTTCACTCTCAAGCACTTCTTCTTACCTGTGCTAAACCGCCAATCTCTTTGACGCAGACATAGAGCCTGAACAAGTCCAAGGGCTTCTTTCCCACAGCTGGCAGACTGGCCACAGGCGTGCCCCTCTCCTCCATGAATGTCAGGTACCGATCCACCCACATCTTTCGCTCCGGCTCATTTCCCAGCTCATAGACTTTAGTGATCTTCTCACCAGTTGTGGTAGAGGAACTTGATTTCTAAATCGCAAGAAGAAAAGAAAGAGTTGGGGGAAGGGTGGGAGGGGAAGGGAAGAGAAAGTAAGAAACTCACAACATTGAAAAAGAGAAGATGTCCAACAAACTAAAGCTATCACACAACAGTCAGGAATGAAGGCTACTAGTTCAGGCACAAACAGTACATTCTGTCCATATACAGAAAAGTCACTTTTTAAAATAAGGGCCCAAACTCCCCATTTTCATATTTCTTTCACTGATCTGAACTTTGGATCCCAGAAGGCAAGTTTCTGATGTTGCCTCATGTAATTTTAAGACGACATAGCTCTCACACAGTGCTTCTCATCCACTTATCTCAAGGTGCTTTGCAAGCAATCATTTTGATAAAATTAAAAACAAATTTGTCCCATGGAAGTTTAGAAAATCCTAAAAATCTTCTTTGCCCTCAAAGGGGGCTAGAAAACTTGAAAGTGATTCTCCAGAGCAGGAATTACACAAAAATAGTCTAAAGCGCGAATCATGGCAAAGCAGTACCTGGAGGAGTAGTACTCTCTTCAGAGTCACAAATGGTTACTTTATTACTTCTTCACACCACTACTGGCCAAAAAGCAAGATAAGCAAGGGTGCCTACAGGAACCTACAAGGTGGCTCTTTGTGAACTGCCAATTAATTACCTGCCTGATCCAATTAGGCTTATGAGTAGCTACTACTCTCCTCCCCTGACAGAGGACAGAAGATACCCATCTCACTTGTCCTACCTTGCAATGGGAATAAGTACTATGACCCGCAGAAAACTAAGGATGGGCAGCAATTAGAGCTGAACCACCACCAGGAAAACCGAAAGAGCTGCCAAGAGCAGAATTCTGTCTCTGCGGCAGAAAGGCAGGAGTGAACCTGTTTTCCTGCTGCTCTTTGGGCTTTACAGCTAATGAAAGCTCATGCTATGTTCGACACCACCACCACCCCGCCTTTTTTTTTTTAACGTGGAGATGGCAGAAAGCACTGAGGCTGCTATAGAAGTTGTAAATTCTCACCCTTTCTTTTCTGTGCAATATAACCCTGTGAGCTGGGCTCTGTGCCATGTGTGGACAGACCTTGTTGCACCCTGTACCTGAGCTGCTTCTGATCTGACAGCAGAGAGGGGCTGCTGCTGCAGGAAGACCCTCCCACTTGCAGAAGGTGAAGTGATTTGCTCAGCAGTGGAAGATGGGAATGGTTCGGAATCAAACACAAGGGAAAAAGACTGACATACAGCCTTGGGAAAGGAGCCAAATATGTGAAGGGAAACATATCCTTTATGTCTCTATAGTAAAATCCTAAACTTCGTTGTTGATTGCAGTAGACACTTCTTTAAACTCATCTAGTCAATCACTCTTTCCCTCCTTTGCCTTTTCCTTACTTTGAACAGAAGACAGCACAATTCTCAAGTAAACAGAAACTCATTCCTAGTTGAACATCTCAAAGAAGACCCTGGCTGTACCTCACACATGCTACAGAAGCACCCACTTCATCCATGTCCCCACACAGCAGTGGTGAGGCCTAGGACTAAAGGCCATGAAAGAAGGATTCAGTGGGGAAGAGCCCCACTGCCAATGATTTTAAAAGCATTCCCACCATTCATCTTGCATGTTAGCCTGGAAAATGTAACAGTCTCTGTATCTCCTTCCAGTCATCAGCTAAAACTTGGCAATGTTGGAAGAGAGTCAGGAGAAAAGAAACATGAAGCCAAGGGGGGTGACCTAGTAGTTCTATGAACCATTGCTGTTCTTTCTAGTGAACGGATATTCATTTTAATTAAATAAATAGCCTTCTGTAAAGTATTCTGCCTTGCTGACACTGAAACTCCTTCACAGCAGTCCTTCCTACAGACAGAAATGAGGTGCACTCCTGAATTTACTTGAGCCAGACTCAGTTGCATTACAACTCCTGCTAAGTCAGAGTAAAGGCTGAATTTGTTTTACTAATACTAAGTGGCTGGCAGGAAAGTACTTTGACATGAATCCTGCAGATTATGCAGAGAAAGCACAAACTGATTTTATAATGGCAACCAGTTTACTCAAGAGCATCAATTGCTATGTAACTGGGTGTTTAAGAAAATCAGTTTTACTCTTTGCAACAAACATATGTTGTCAAAGTTTGGGCTGTTGTTTGGTTTTTTTGAGGGGTGGGTGCAAAGGGGGAAGTAGGCAAGTCATGTTGCTACTAATTTGATTTTGCGGTGAGAACAGATATATGATCACACAGGCTTGAGTGAAACGGAGCTACCCCACTACCAACTGCAGTAAGTAAGAAGTTACTCTACTACTCATTGGCATTAATTTTAATCTGACACTTAAGATGTCCCAGAATTCTAACAAAAATGAAGGTGGGAAATTTCAGCTTTTACCTAGAAAATTTTCTATGTGCTTCTATTCTAACATATGAAGCAACAAAATAGTTTCTATTTCTCTTTTATGGTAATTCAAGATTAAGAAACTTCAGATATACCGGTTTCAGGATTTAATTTTTATATGTTAAGATTCATTTTTCAAATCCGATTCAAAACAGAAGGAAAACAGTTAAGAATTTTTCATTCTGCGTTTTTCTACTATACATCTCAAATGATGCTGCTTTTCAGCAGTATGGCAGCAGGCTCCAAAATGACAGTATAATCTGAAAACTTTTCACAGCTTACAGAAGGTAAGAAGTGTTTCTTACTGTGTGAGCTTTCAGGTTGTCATGCTTTGTAAAATGGGCGCAATTTTCTTCTAAAATGAAATGTTAACTGTAGAAGAATGCACTGGAAGGAAGAATGCTATTCCTCAAGAGTAAAGATCTTTTTCTCTTCTCTATTTTTATAAATGTAAACGTATAAAAATGACAGATGTGTGCAAGCCAGTCTGCACACAAACAAACTTCAGTCTCACACAGGCAGGTTCAGTTGGAAGTCCAGATTTGCCTATAGGTAAACATTAACCCTCAGAAAACAAGGGTTTATAGGACAATGATCCCATTGTTAACCAAAATGAGCACATTCTGGAAGAATACAGATCATGAGCCTTTCTTCTGTTAAGTTCTGCTAAATTTTGGTGAGAAAAGAATGCTATTCCAAGCCTGTGGCACATACCTTTATTGATTTAGTTGTATCCTACTCTGCCCTCAATCCCCAGCACTCTTCCACGTGGTATGTCTGGCCATGTTTAAATGAAAACACTCCACCAAAGCATGTGGATACCAAAGCCAATTTCCACACTAAGTCTGTCGAACCCCATATTTTCTTTTCAATACACCTTACCCCTATTTATCATGGCTTGGCTTCACGAACGAAGATTTCTAAGGGCTCTACCCACGCTTGCTGCAGGCTCTCTGATGGCTGAAAAGGCCAATGCGCGACAGACAAGTCCAGTTGCAAAAGGCACAGCAGAGAGACTCCCCAGGTGGTATCGACTGGATGTGATTCTTTCTGCGTTGTCTTTTCTCCTCGAGAGTGACCCTGCGCGTGTTCTCAAAGGAGGCAGCAGCACTTTAGACAGTTTGTCTCCAGGCCTCCTGATTGGAGGCCAGAGCAGACCAATGGTGATGACCAATATGGCCAAGGTTGAGATATTGTTTCACTGAGTCCTTTTATCTCCTTTTCAGGGCTCCTCTCTTGCGGCAGCCAGTGGCAAGTTCACCATAGAGCACCTACCCCCTATTAAAACCGTATTATATACAGACTCTTGTATGGTGAGTCTGCAGAATCCTTCACAGCAACACAAATTTCTGTAGGAGTTCTTTTCACACGAAAGGCAGTGGGTAGTTGTTTCTGTACATATCTTTAAGCATCCATATTTATAGAACTATCCACCATTCACTTCCCCCACATCAACGAAGAATTTACCAATATTAAATGTATTACATAGAACTCTTTTACTACAGAACAGAGTGTGCATACACAGGCAGCAAAAACTGCCTAAGTCCAAACTCTGGCAGAGGCTTTTGCACGACACAGTCCTCTATCAAGATTTTCTCCTGAAGGACTCAGCAGACTCCTCACAGATAGCACCATGGAGGTGTAATACTATTCAGGTGTACTCACAGTCATGTTCATGACTATCTATGGACACTGAACAGCATTTTATGGGGTTTTCATAACCTACTGTTTTATTCATGTTGCAGTGACCCTGAACAGTTCACACCCATGCTTGAAATGTCTTCTCTTTTAAAGAATTTTAAAACTACCTTGCCATTGCCAGGGATGCACATTACATGCAAAATTTGCATGGCAGAAGTGTTCTTTTACTGATGTACCCAAAGAGGCCTCAAAGCATAATGTTCCCATTTTCTTATGCCTCTCTTCCACACAACACAGCTGAAAGAGAGGATCCACTTAGTAGGATCACAGGGATACCCTGAAGTGAATCAGACTATTCACCCTTGCTTTTACCCTTTGCTGGAATGGAGAAGTTGTGGCACATGAAGCAGCTTTGGGATTTAAGGAACCAATTCAGGTTGTTTTCAAGTGTAACGAAATGCCTGCAATCAATCATTCCACTCTACGTCAGACTGCTGTTGATGTCGATGAAGTTATCTAATCCACTGGACTTTGTAGGTAAAAAGGCACCAGCTCATTTACACCCCTTATTTTACTATCCTTCCAAAGCACTGTATTTATCCACATCTGTGTACGAAGAAGCTAACTGATGCTTTTGGACAGAAGGACAGCCTGAAGAAATTGAAAGCAAAAACCTTCCTCATTTATTTTTTCCAATGCTATACTTTGGCATATTTACATGGAAAAAGCTTCACGATGGCTGTAGGATTTGCTATGCAGTTTATGCAATGAGTTCAGGAATGCACTGTTGTTTGGTACCCTTGTAGAGGAAGCACTTGATGTGTTAGACAGGCTGTGCAATAACTCTCTTGTTTTCCTCCAGAAAACTGCCCAAACACGCAAGACCCAAAGTATTCTTTACTACAAAGAAAACTAACAGAATTTTTTGTATCATGCTTTCAGAAATGCTGTCAAGAAAAAGATCAGACTTTGTGGGAATAAGTAACATCAGCTGCCTTCTGAGACTCAAAGTTGCTGTCAAATAAACATCCAAAGATTAAAGAGGTGCATTTCATGCCATGCTGCCCCTTTGTTCAGGGGATTCACTAGATGTCTGATTTTTGGACGGGTAGATCTTTTCCCCTCCGACTGGCCTTTCTCTGTTTGCCCTGAGACACACTCTTCAACATATCACTTTGTAAAAATTTAGTTGTTTATCACTTTAACATTGGGGAAAACACCCTTTATATTCCACACAAGAATATGTTCCAGTATTTTTCAACAGAGAAATTACAATCATTACTACTTTTGATAAAAAGAAATAAGAGAGGAACAACATATACATTTCTAATTAAAAACAAAACAAAACAAAAATGACCAAGTGGACATTTGCTCCCCACAGGCTGTATCAGCTCATGTCTTCATTCTCCTTTCTATATATGTATACAGATTTTTTATGTGTATATCTATAGATAGATAGATAATGAAATTCAGTTTGAGCTCCACACATCTCTCTCAGGTTTTTCTTTACAACCTGTATGAGAATGACGAAACATTATTCACCTAAAAAATAGCTTTCTAAAAACGTACATGCATTCTACTCACAATCTGGTTTATTTCAAAATAACCCAATGAAGCAAATTAGAAACAATTTTGGTTTAGACTGTGCCCTGATAGCTTAATGGCTGTATTTCCAGATACACAATTCAAAATTAAAAATGTTTCAAAAACCTAAATGGCAGCTTTTTCATGGTGCTGAGTCTATAATTTAACTTAGTTTTAGTAGGGGAGAAGATTTCTCATTTTGTTTTGTTTTGTTTGGGTTTTTTCCCCCTAAATAATCATAGTAAAGACAAGTGCAGCAACCAGAGTGAAGTCAGTTGTGTGAAGGAGTTTGGGCCCAGGAACAGAAATGGAATTGTCCTTAACAACACAATCGGCATGCTTGGAAGCTGATGCATTATAGGAAGGACATTTTCTTCACAACAACTGCTGTTTTACCAGACAGCATACTTGCATGATGCACGCAATTTTATTCTTTCTTATTTCAAAGTACTGTTGGGACAAATTTTGCCCTTGGATAAGCATGCTCAGGCCCCACTGAAGCCAGGCAGTGGAACTTACAGTCATGTGTCCGAGAGCAGAATTTGTACCCAGTCTTATAGAGAAAGAAAACTGTTTAGTGGATAAATAATGAAGAAAAGGAATTTACGAAACAAACAAGCAAGCATTAAAATATAATTAATTACAAAAAATAAACAAAAACAAAAAAAAACAGAGCCACTTACAGGGCTTGATGGAGTCTTTGGCCAGCCTGGGCTGCTAATGCTATCACTTTCATCTCCATGAAATGAGGAGATGCTAGCAGAGCTTGGGGACATTGGGGAAGGGACTGGCAGGTTGCCTGGGGTTGGGGGCTGAGAAATACCCTGAGAGCTGTAGCTATCCTGTGGTAGAGGAATAAAAAAAAATAATATGACAAAGGCAGGGCAAACTTTATTAAAAACAAAAAAAATACATCCATTTTAACAGACTGACCAGTTTTTATATATAAAATATATATAAACAGAGAGACACATACAGATAACACACACATATATAAATATATTTATATATATATAAAAGGTATTAAAACAACATTGTTAATTAGTATAATTTGGAAAGTTTGCTGGATGCTTGGCTAAAGTCACTAAGCCACCATGCTTACTTCAAGCTCACATGAAATGCTAAGCATGGGTTTCCCATTATGAAAGAAATTAAAAAAACAAGCTGTTCACCTTATTTTATTAAATAAGGCAAGAAAGCAAAATATTAAAGTATGTTGCTGTTACTGAGGCGGCCAAAACAGGAAGCTATAACTAAAGGCAGAGAAAAATGGCTGCAAGGATTAAAACCAGGCAAGACCCTTCCTTCCCACCCACCTGCCACAGCTGAACGCCCACGCAACTTTTGGCTTGGGATGCTTTGCCCCCGCAAGTTAAAATGCCATAAGAACTAGTAACTTTCAGATCCACACAATGAAGGAAAAAACAAAACAAAACAAAAACAAACAAAAAACCAAAGAGATTGCACGTGAATGGAAAGGCATGCAGGAAAGAACAGAAGTGGGTAGGCCAAAACCAGAAGATGAAGGACAACACAGCAGACTTCTGCGGGCAAAACCAACACCACGTGCGGAGGTGGTAAATACCTTTGACTTGCTCTCGGGTTGGGGTGGTCCTTCTTCTTTGCCATCTGCTTTGAGAGGAAGGGGTAGTTTGGACTCACCAGGTGTCATCATATCTGCAAGACCCATAGGTGCTAATCGAAAACAGGAGAAACAGTTAAGCACGACTATATTTGGCTTTGTAGGAAAAAACACGCTTCCTTGCTGCAAGACTGTGGCGCCATGTGAAGGAGAGGTTTTCCCACTTCTGTCCTGTTATTCTAGCACCTGGAAACCTGGAAATCTCTTCAGTTACATTGAGGAAATAAAAGAGAACAAACAAGTAGAAAATACAAGCACATGCAACAACAACCACCACTTTACAGAGCAAAATTCATTCTTTGTGCTGCTGGTACTTTTCAACTGTCTCTGCATTTGACCACAACATTTTAACAGAAAAACAACATATTTTAATTACTGCATTCTCCCTTTAGCAATAGACAAATGTAAATGAAAACAATACACATTTTGCTCGCTGTGTTGAATCCAAGAAAAAGGCTGAATTCTCCAATTATGTCTGTATTAAGGTTGGTGTCCAACAGATAATTCCTGCCCCTACTGACTTCGATACGAATGGCTCGGCCTCTGTGACCCTTAGCTACAGAATTACAAGCTGTAAACCGTGCTCTGTTGGAGAACCCAACACTCAAGTTCCTCCCTCCTGCCAAAATGAGGTGGGACTACAATGAATGCACAAATGTCTTTCTCTGATAATGGCATGCAGTTGCTTCCCAGGAGTGTGAGGAGTTTAAGGGTTTTTATTTGAAGATGCAAGTGCTAAGTATAGTATTATTGCTGCAGAGCTGCTGGGTTCCTGGATTTCTAGAAAGATGCAAGAAGAAACATCCAGATAAATAGACAGAAAATACAGGGCAGAGGAGATGCTAGGAGGTGCCATAACACTGAATCAATGCAAATAACCAGAGAACAGCAGCAAGACACCAGGTGATTCTTTCCCTGCTGAAAACCACGTGCACAGCATTTGTGACAGACTGGATTACCTTTCTTTTCTCGCCTTTTTTAATCTCTCTCATGTCCTTCTTTCAAAGAAGGATATGAGATGATAAAAACACAGAACAGAATAACTTACAGGACAATAAAAAGGAAAAAACATATATCCCAAATCTAAACATCAGCCTCAGTGTCATTACCAGACTAGCGTGCCTCTCACAAAATGATAGTGCTGGCTTGCACCAGGCAGCAGGCACACTGCATAGCAAGCCAAAGATAGGAGGGGGAAAAGAAGCTTTAAAAATACTTCACAGATTGCCCACTACACAAATGATTATTGCACATATTCATGTATTACTATGTTTTAGAAAATAATTAGTTTTAATTACAGCAGTGAGAGCATGAGCAGGACTCTAGTGAATACTCTGGCAAGCTTTGCAGTGCTAATTTGCTAATATCTTTAGCATCACTGCAGGTTGAGACTCTGGGTCTGCCAAAAAAACCTACCCAGCCATGTGCCATGTGAGTTTACAACTGTATGCTCAATATTCAGCTTTGAACTGCCGGTGTTTTTCATGGGCACATTTTCTTGTTTTTCAAAGCACATTTGTAGCCCAATCAAGCCCTTAAAGTCATCACAACACATAAATCATAATTGAGATTTAAAAAAAAAAATTACTTGCAATACTTCAGACTTCAAGAATTGGAACAAAAAGCCTTTTACAAGTGATGCAGCTGCAGAGAAAAATCTATTGGGATCAGCTAAAAATGCTGTTATTTTTATGTATGTGTGTGAAATCTCAACAAAACATCCAGTCAATATGCTACTGGGAAGTCAGCATCCACTAAGCATTTGATTTGTATGCATTTTGCCCTTACACTCTGTTTGCTGAGTTGGGGCAGCTTGTGACCATTCTCAAGTGAAGAATGGCAGCCTAACACATTTTAGTTTTCAATTCCACAATTAAAAAAAAAAAAGTTATTTTTCCTTTAGAGATTTTTAAAAAAATATGTATAAAATGGTCAAATATATGCCATGGTCTGGTTTAAAACTGGAATGCAGAACTGTTAAACAAAATCCATTTTAGCAGTTAGCATATTTCATGCTGTGAAAGTGCTAAAAGAGAAGTCTTGGTTATAGTTTCAAAGCAACCAAAGATGGCCCTTCCCCTCTAAGCCTACTTTAGAGAGGTCAAAAAAAGTGAAGTTAACAATCACGCTTCTTCACCAGAATTTTGCATGTCTAAATCCTCTGCTGATATCTCACTGTTATCTAGGTTGGCACATTGTATTTCTATTGCAAAGAATTTAAAAATTCTGTCCACTCCTGGTTAGTCTTGTTTCCATCAGAAAGAACTCCCTTATGAATCTCTTTTCCAGAGGGGTTTAAGTTAGCACCTCATGTCAAGGGCTAGTAACTCCAGTCTGGATATCACCACACATATTCTGACTGTATTAATCACGTTTAGAAATGTAAAAATACAGGCTCATTTTGGCTTTTGACTATTTCTTGCCGGCATATGCAAATACAACTATGAGGAATTGGAGACAATTATTAAAAAAAGGAAAGTTTCCCAAATTCTGTTTAACTTTTTGCTCTAAATTATTTAATTCATCTACATTCTTTCTTCCTACCTCTAAGAGAAGAACTGCAAGCATTTTACTAGCAAACTGCAAGGCTGTCTAGTTTCCCTATAGCTTTTACCTAAGATATTTCCACAGCTACTTTTCTAACTGTTGTTGAAATGCTGTTTTGTAACTTCTTGCAAACATACTCTCCAGCAATTTGCAAGCAGACATTCTTTCACATTTTTTAGCTAAGCGGTACAGCGAGAACATTGTTTTGACCCTTTCTGAGCAGTGAAATACTGTTATTGTCATGAAACTGCTAAAATAAGACACGGTCTCTTTCTACACAAGTACTAATAATTCTTCATGTGAAGTGCAGACCTAAGGATAAAACACTGTAGAGAGGAGGGTAACAGGGAAAACTTGACTCGAACAGTGTTATGGCGTACTGTGAACAGGTTTCAAGTACTAGCCTCTGGCTTATTATAAGAATTTAAGAGCTAGAATGATTTCAAAAAGCAAGTATGGGTCAAGGTCCTGAATTAACTATTCCACGCTGAATTTCATGTACTCAAAGGCAGATATTGACATGAGTAAAACTGCAGCAAAGTATTCTTTTTTTGCTAAAGGCTGCCCTACCAGTCCCAGAAGATGATGAAATACTGTAGGAGCAGCAATATACAAACATTGTTTTTCTCTTTATTGCTAGTGCAATAACAAATCATGCTCTGCGAGAGAGAATATTCTTTCCTTTGTAAGACATTCCTTTCTCCTCTCTACCCCTAGCACTATCCCTCTGCAGAAAAGAAAGAGAAGAAAAACCAAAAGCAAAAGCAGTGAATTTGTGACTGTGGAGTTGCAAAAGGATCCTCATTTCTTTTATGCCCACAGAGAAAGTGGAAGAGGGATAAGAGCATTGCCTGATGTCCTGCCAGGAGTAACCACTGGCCTCTGGGGAAAATCGCAGCACAAGGTGCTTGGGGACCTTATCTGAAAGGGATGAGTTGGCCATGAGGGATCTCAGTGCTACACCTCCTTTCTGCCGACCAAGTTTCGTCCAAGAGGTGACAGGTACAAGCAGCCTGGGACACGGGCATCTCTATGCCAGGAGCTGACTTGATTTACAGTCACACAGTGACCATTGGATCAAGGTCATCACTTGTTTGGTATGTAGCTGGCGGGACACTACAGCTGTTACCAACTACCAACAACCCCCAGAAAGTTTATCTAAATGTGCATTAATAGCTCCTACGAAGATACGCATTAGAGTAAAACAAATAGTGCAATAAATACAGGTTTTCATTCTTCAGAAAAATGCAACCAAACTGCAGAACAGAGAAAATAAAGTTTCTAAAAAATACTTTATATGCATAAATATGATTGCTTTTCCTATCAGAGGTTTGTCCAAATCAATATGAAGTCAAATATATACAATAAGCTAAGTATTTTTAATGTTATTTCAAAGAACGTCCTTTTAATTCCTTTCATGCAAACAATTTTTTCTATAACTTCATGTTTTATGTAAAATATTACAATGTTAAAAATTCATTGGTAATACTAATACCCAGAAACAGGAAGGTTTCAGTAGGACAGAGGTAGTGAAATTACAAAAGGGTCCTTGTGGCAGTAAGGAGATTAATGCCTTCTTATTGGTTTGTTCACCTCCAGAAGTAGCACAGATTGTGAATGCCAATTTCTGTGCAAGAACAATACCAAAATCCGTGAGATCCAAACTCCATATTGCTTCATTTTAAAGATAATTTTCACTAGAATTAATAGCACTCCCAGCATGAAATTATTTTATTTATGTTGGGGTTTGTAAGTTTCCCGTTTATTAGATGCATTTTTAAAGCTGGAATTTGAAAAATAGGGAGGAAAATATAAAATATATATGGGAAATGTGAACTCACATAATAAAAGGACAGTGGAGGTTATGCAATTTTTCTGAATGGTAGTTTGTTCCATAATTGCAAAGGGATTCTGGCACCATTTTCCTAAAGTTTTTTTTATTGTTACGGATGGGATACTCTATCAGGAGAATCTGTCTTTGGTCTCATAATTTCTGTGTTCCTAAACTGCTCTACATCAGCAGAAGCTGGTCATCTGCTGTTTGATCCACAGTCACTGTTAAAGTACCAAGATGTGTAACTGCAGCATGATTTTCCCTTCAACTGTGATGTTAATTAATAAATAAAGGGGGGAAAAAAAGAATCAACCGGTAATAAGGAGTTATAAATCCTACTAAAAATGAGTGGCAAGACCAGTGGTAGACATAGTTGTACCAAGGCTCCAACATCATGTGAAAACAATTCCATCAGTATCAGCCATCTTCCTCTGTTTTAGAGTAAGTGCATTTGATTAAAACAAATGTAAACAGAATCCACCTTCCTCCCTCATAACAGGCAACACAACTGCGCCCTCCAAAACCCAGTCAACCAAGAAACTAACTTCTCCCTACTGCTTACCTTAGGTTTTCATAGGCCTCGAACTGAAAGCACAATTGTTTATCAGCAAGTTAACTAATGCCCACATTTAACTCCAGCAGCAGCCACTCAGTTGCATTTGCATTTGGTTTTTGCCCTACACATTGACTGAAAACTGGTTTATTTGAGAGATGTGTGACTTTACAAAGTGGGGTGGGGAAGAAAGGGGAAGCTCTAGAGTCAGATAGCTGAACTGATTTGCTGTCACAGAAAATACTGTTTTCAAGCCCATAAGTAGGTATCACCTGTAAGTTTTCCACCTCATCAAATGCAGCACCAGAGCTGACCCTGAAGTGCTCTCCCAGCTCAAGGCATTATCATTTTAAGAACTCTATTTACACTTGCCTTAAGCTCAGACTTTCATTTTTTTGACCCATGCAGAAGGATGAGTCAGGATATGGGGAAATTAAGTATTCACACTGCATTTGTCCTCTGCAGCGTATTCACACCTAATTCTCTCTTTTTGGTGTTGTGTGTGTCCGTCTCCTCCCCAACACCATCTCCCGGAGGCTGCCTCCATAAAGCATTCTAGATGCGTGTCTGCTCACAGACTAAAAGAGGTGCACTGAACTCCATTACTTCATCTCATACTTACTTTCCATTGGGTAATCTTTGAATTAATAAAACTGGAACAAAAGAAAACCTCACAAATGCACTGGCAGAAAAAACCTTGATAAATGTTTAAATTATTCAAAATCCAATATTTCAGAATGCATAACACAATAAAAAGAGTATGACTACCCCATACAAAAGACTGCTAGGATAAATGGTCTTGCATTGAACAGATTTCCACTGTATGAAATAACGAATGGCTGAATTATCTGAACAAAAAAACCCTCTGTGAATCTTCCTTTAAACTGGTTATTCCTTAGGAATATATAAATCTTCTTAGGCAGGGCACTCTGCCATCTGTTTGCTGTTGGTTATTTTTGCAGCTCTGGGGGCCAACGGAAAAGGGGAAGAAATTACTTCTGCTAATAGCAAAACAAAATTTATAGCACAGTTTCAATGCTCAGAAGTAATTTTATTTCAGCAAGCCAGACAAAACACATAACTACACAAACAGAACATAATATTACCTGGGACAGCTCTGGTGGGGGAAAAGCAAGCTATTATCTAATGGTCTTTTCAATAGCTTGTCCCTCTTCATCCATATGGTGCAGTGTGCTGTCTGGACTAACCAATGGCTTCCAAAAACCCTTTTTTTTTGTGTTCTTTTCTCTTTTTATTTTTAATATTTTTTTTTAAATCTTACTGATTAGAAGCTTCCTTTCTTTTTCTTTTGCTCACTAAAACAGTAAGATAATATTTTTGAAATATAAAACACTGTTAAGTGTCTCAGGAGTTTCTATGTAGAGGAAAGAAACTCTCTGGACATACTAAACACTAGCATCTCACAGTGGCCATTTTCTTCCCAAGAAGCAGAGACACATAAAATTGACAGGAAGGAAAGACAGGGGAAGAGGCAAAGGATGAAGAAATTAAACAGGCTAAGAGCAGTAGAGAAAAAGATACCGAAAACCAGGCCTTTGGTAAGACACAACTTAGGTAGTAAGGCATTTCTAAAGAAATAGACAAAAGTAAAAACAACAACAACCAAGAAACAATATCGTATTATCTTAGCACAACCCATTCAGCTTTCAGGAAAACTAAAAACCATAACATTTCAAAAAAAGATAATGTAATCAGTAAAGCAGGCACAGAAACTCCATGACTGGAATAAGTATTTGGGAAGATCCACTTCAAGGTCATTGAAACTCCATCCAAAGACACCTCAATCAAAGAATTGATCTTTACTGAAGTATTATCTTGATGGAGGATAATTGTTAGGAGTTCAAGCTGAATACGGACCATAAAGTACATTTGTGCAGAACTACATTCACCTGCCTTCAAAGTCATACACAAAGCTGCAAGCAATTCTAAACTCATAAGTCATGATATGAAAGACAAATCCAGTTGCTACACTGAATATGCTTTTTTTTTTTTTTGCAAAAGGAAGTTATGATGAAATTGTATGTACTGATATTTAAAGACATAAATGAGGAAAACCCTATATGAATTTTGGAAACAGTAAATATGGCCTATATTTTCCAAACAGAGTAATTATGTTAAGTGCTCAACTTATAGCATCTTCAAGTCAGAGCAGGTGCACGTCTCCTTTTTTAAATTAGTGCCACATTAAATATCTAAAATTGCAACCTTAGGAAGTAAGACACTAAGAAGCAATAGCAGCCTTTTAGATGAGGTTCTTCTTCCCTCTCTTGCAGTCACATACACACAAATATACATATACTTGCTGGTCAACACCTACATCAAACTGAGTCCGAGTGTTGCTGGAACTGTTTAAAACACTCTACTAATCTATGTGCTGTGTGAAAGGACTTAATGAAAAATGTATGAGTTACATTTTTACAAAAAAAAAAAAAAGTGAGCACCTTAGCCTAGTTTTGAATCACTCCAAACCACCCAAGAGGGGTGAATCAAATGAAGAAGGATGTTCCTCTGCCACCAGTCCAGGGCTGAAGCTGTTAAGCAGATTTATGGAGGAAGGCCACTGCTGAAAGTTACTCACCATTACCTGTAGAACTGTTCACCATGTTAGGTGCCATGCTGTAAGGAGGAGCCTGTGGATTCATCAAGCCAGAGCTGTTGTTCATTGGCTGAGTATAGGGGGAGTTGGATCCCATAATACCACTCTGATTCATGGCAGGAAAATTGCCTTGCCTAGGAGAAGAAAGCACACACACAACGTCTCATTACATACCTCATTGCTGAAGATGCTGTGGTTTGTCACAGAGTACATCTCCTATTGTTTGCAAATAGCTAAGGAGAAAGCACGCAATTAGTTCATTTTACCAATACAGGGAGCTCTGAATTAGTCTTGAACAAGTTACCATATATCTGAGATAGAACTAGACTGAAGACTATTCAAGAGAGGTACGCAGTGTCTTTATATGTCACTACCCATCAGCACAAAAATTAATAATGGCCAGACTTCGCGAACGAAGATCTGTAGAAGGTCTTTGTACGCCTTCCAGCCTGCGCATTGGATTTATTTTAGGTGGGACACAGTGCGCGCAGAACTGAGCCCACCCTTTAATCTTAAGGTTCATCTGCAGGGGCCAAGCGAGCTTGGACAGTGGCAGTGAGGTCCTCAGGACGTAGGTGGATTGCCTTACAGGGATAACGGGCTCCACCTACCCGGGGAGTTTCCCCGACCGGGAATCGAACCCGGGCCTCGGCAGTTACAGTGCCGTATCCTTAACCACTAGACCACCAGGGGCTCCCAGCACAAAAATACAACTCATATTATTCACCTACGGGAGACAGCAATGTGATTAGGAATCAAACTGGAACCTAGCACTGGCATTAAAAAAAAAAATCCAGCGAATTGCCATTTGACCATGTAATAGCAACCCCTACCTGCCATAGCTTAGCAAATACTGAAATGACCAGAAGAAGAATGGGTACCACAGACTCAGTTTCTCATTTCTCTATCTGATGTTATTGCATTGAACACAGCTTTCATTTGTACATGCCATCTATGTCCAATCTTTCATACTACACTTTCTTGAAACAATAAACCTCAGCAGAACTATTTTGCTTTTGAGTATTAACCACATATTTGTACAATGCTTTTATAAGTGAGACTTAAATTTATCTGAAAAACTGGCATAAATTAAGCCCTTACATAATTCTCCACATGTTCAGATCTGAAGATCTTCAGACTAAGTATTTTTAAGGACTGAAATTTACCTACTTTTAAGTTTTAAAAAGTATCTAAGTATGCTTGGTACTTGATTTGTCAACTATAGATTAAATGAGGCATAAGGAAGAAAATAGTCCAATCCAAGTAAGCCAAATAGCCCAATGTAATGCATGATTCAACTTAAAAAATAACTTCTTATTCTTTTAATCCATCAAACAATTACCTACCTTTTCTTAGTATAGTTGAAGGCAGCCTATATTACAATATTTATATGGGTAAGGCTCATATATATAAAATTATATATATAAATAAAACCCCATGCAAAAATATACTTACTTCTGTATTCATAGACTACATAGGAAAATACAAAACTCAGACCTGTTTCTTCAGTGTAAATTTATGCTGTTTTTCCAAATAAAAGAAACAAGAAAGCAACCATCCCTTTACATAGCTTTAGTACCCATCAGCGTTTATTTCCTTACAAAAACTGAAGCATTTAATGCTATTCTATAAGCAGGGAAAGCTGCATGTCCTGATAGCAAGATGGAAGTTTTGGTATAAATTCTAGTTTTAATTATTATTCAGTATTCAAACAAAAAAGACAATACCTAAACCAAGAACCCTCAATAACTTTGGTGGTTTTTTGTCTTTTCAAACCTCATGGCAGATTCTTAATGCAATTGGTAGGAACAGATTTCTTTTTTAGGAGGTACAGGAGAAAGACCATTAAAGCACTATTTGGCCTAATTTTTCTTGACACATTGTGAATTTCTTCAGAGGAAAAGAGAACGTGTTATCTAAATAAAGCATCTCTTTCCAAGTCAGTTTTGTCCTTTGCTCTCTGAAGACAAACTTTTCTTCACTCTTGCAAAGAGGCAAAGGCTTTCTTTTGATATGAAGGAGACAACTGCCATACAATGTCATTTCCCTGATGAAGCTTGCAACGCGAAGTGGAGGGAAAAGATTTAAAATGCACGGTGGTGCAATGCTCCAAGGGAAAATTACAAAGGGAAAGGAGAAGAGCAGAACCATTTGGCAACAACTTTAAAAGATTTCAGTCATACAATCAAGCTTTTCTTATGTAAATACTGTATCTCAAACATCCCCACCCCCTTTTTTAGCTGAAAATTGCTGTATTTCAACAAATGCAGTTAACTGAAAAATTCTTTCTATGCTGGATAAGCAAGATCCTTTCTGTTACTGGATAAAGTTACTAGTGAAGATGAAAAAATGTGCCAGTTTATTTTTACACTTTAAAATAGAAGTAATAGATTTTGAGAGGTGTTTTTATGGAGTAAGGCTAGGATTCTTGAAAAGGCAAGTCTCTACAGGTATCTATCTCTTCGATGTCCTTCTTTTCCTTTAAAAATACAAGGAGATATGCACCTTGCAGGTAAGATGAAATTGGTCCTTACCTACTAATATTTCAATACGATTACTTTCTATAGCATGTGTATCTTCTAAGCTGTGGGGTTGTTCGTTGTCTCAAACTGAGGTACAGCCTATTTCATGTTACCCACTATGGACATCAATCTCAACCGTAGCTCATGAAAGCATCCTGCTGTACAACAGCTTTAAATCAAAAAGTAGGAGACTGTTTCCAGTTTAGACGGAAAGCGGAAATTAAATAAAAAGAATACACTAGCTTTGGCCAGGACAGCAAGAAAACAACTGAAGTCTAAAAAAATTGCTTCTGTCCCCAGAAGGACCTGAATGGCAGAACCTAATTCTGAAATTTCATCTGGCAAGGCAATAACTATCCCTTTCATCCTCCCATGTAATGCCACACTTGGAACGGACACAGCTCTCCATCTCTGGAAAGAGCCCAGCAAGTGAAAAGACTCAGCACCATCCTTGGCAGGACTTTGCCCTTCCCCAGCCCCCTATTAAAGCACTGCCCTCAGTACGCATGAGCAAATTCAGTAGCGCTGAAAGGATATCCTGTAAATGTTGTTTTATCCTGAGACTGGGTGCACTGAGCAGTACAGAGCTACTCCACATATTATGTTGCTCTATGATGGCTTGGAATGGAAAGTTTCTTTAGGGAGAAATAATCAGGTATTACTTCAGCCTTTAATTCTCACTCCACAGTGGGCGTCCTTTGAGTAAAGACTGCCGACTGTGACAAATTGTGCTGCATCAGTGCTATAATATGAAGTGGAGTCCATTAAGAACTGAGCTGAGATCACCAAACTCATTTTGATTAACCTCCAGGTCACTAAACACTTATAAATATGTTACACAGCAGCTGCTAAACATATTTATATATGCTTAAGGTCACAGCATCATCTGTTGGTTGTTGGACTTAAGTCAAAAATCTTATGTTTCCTTCTGTGCCGCTTTTAGTAAAGGCATATCCAACATACAATTTAAGAAGTAGATATCTCAAAGCATAGTACCAGACTCTCTCCTACATCTCCCAATTCTCTCCTCCGTTCTTCTGTGTCACTAAATAAAAATCAAGTATTTTAAAAACAGTCTGGTGTACACGTAGTGACATCTAATGGCAAAAATTCAACTGACCAGCTATGAATTCTATAGCAGAACAAATGCAGTTAAGTATACAATTTTACAATATTTGCCACACAGACACAAAGGGCTGTGTTGCTTAGGGATGATGCAATTAGGAATAATAGGAAGAAATTAAGAAAAGAAGCACTTATGTTGAATACAATGAAAAGATGTCTTCATGATGCAGTTACCCACCAAGGGAACGAAGGAAACCCCAGTACTCAGCACTTTTGCACACAGGCAACACATTACAAAATGTACTGGTCAGAGAAATCCAGACAACTAGACAACTAGAAGACAATATTGTGATCTCAGATTATGTACTTTTCCCCATTTAGTGGAAAAAGCATCCAAGTCAATACAAATTTAGGATTATGCTATCGATTTAAACACAATATCTAAGCTTACACATTTCTTTTTTCTGCTCTACTGCTACAAGCAGATTTTCAAGAATTTAGCAAATGGAAGAGATTAAAAGTGGGAAGGGGGGAATCTACTTGCTCTCTGTGGTTTATTTATTTACTCTGTTGACAATTTAGCAATGCACAGCACTTGCATAATACCAGAGCCAGTTGTTATGCTTGAGGAAAGGGCTGCCACCTCAGGGGACCTAGGCAGGCTGGAGGAATGTGCTGACAGGAACCTTACGAAAGTCAACAGGGACAAGTGCAAGGTCCTGCACCTGGGAAGGATGAGCCCTTTGCAGTGGTGCCAGCTGGGACTTGACCAGAGGGGATAAGCTTAGGGGAAAAACTTTGCGGAAAAGTCCCTGGGCATCTTGGTAGACGGAGCTGCGTGTGAGCCAGCAAACTGTCCTGGCAGCAAAGAGGGCCGACAACATCCTGTGACGAGGTGCAGAGCCTGGAGATGGAAGAGACTGCTCATCCTCTCCTTCCTCAGCACTCATTAGACTCCACGTAGGGTATCATGTCCAGTTTTAAATCCCCCAGTAAAGATGATGATAAATCAGAGTAAGTTTAGCAGAGGACCCCTCACATGGTCAGGGCTTGAGCGCTCACCCTAGAGGGACTGAAGCAGGACTGTTCAGCCTGGGGCAGACACAGCTGTCGACAGGAACCTACTAAAGCAGTCCCCTAACACCTAAAATTTGGTCAGGAAGAAGATGAAGCTGGGCTTTTCACAGTGGGGCACAGTGAGAGGACTACACACACTGGGCAGGAGCTAAAACACTTTAAGTTCAGACTGGATGCAAGGAAAACATTTTCCCCATGAAAACAGGCAGAAATCAGATCTGGTGGCCCACAGGGGTTGGAAAATCTCTGTTCTTGGAGGTTTTGAAGACCCAGCAGGATAAACCTCTGAGATCTAAGCTGAGCCTGATGAGGAAAAAGTTGGACTGCAGACCTCTTAAGGTTTCTTCCAGCTTGAACGATCCTATGATTCTAGCCTGTCAGCTTCATTGTGCTGCTGATAGTCTGGTGTACTACTGAGTCCAAAACACAACTGATCAAATTCAAAACATTTCCTTTTAAGAAGGTCCTGTTCTGCTCTTTTGTTTTCCTTCATTTGCAATCTACCCAAAGCTTAATCTGTACTTAATCTCTTTTCTCTGCAAACAAGTAGCATCAGATCTAATTGTGTCTTCTGAGCTAAGGCAGAAGTCCATGTTTTTAAAAAGAGATGTCATGCAAGATCTGGTCATTGTTAAAAAGCCAAACAAAGAAATTGTAAGAAAGAACAGCACTGACAATACCAAGGAGCACATGAGTGATCGCAGCTGCCAAGCAATGTCTTTTATACTGAGATGTCTTTCTTTAATTGGACCTGAAATCCACAGTAAGTTCATGTGTTCTCTCTGACTGCTACAGAGCAGTCACTCTACAAGCCCTTGCACTTCATACTTGCAGCTTTACTATACTCAGTCATGACTTAGTACCTCCTCAGCGTTGTTACCTGATGCAACATTTTTATTGTCATCTTCCTCACACCTTATTGAACAGATATGAATTAACTGCAAAACTGAGTTCAGAGGTATATGTGGTTTAGCTGTGGACAACGACAGCAAGACAAGAAATTAAGACACAACTTCTCATATGGAAACATGTCAAAGCTCAGGTTTTTGTTGTGTGCAGATGGATCAAGTTCTAGAACTTTCTGTGCTTTCTGTGGATTTCCTAAGAAGCACGTGACACTTTGTGCTCTTGTCTCAATCTGCAACATTGGAGCAAAGCCCTTCCTGCTGTCAGAAAAAATGATCCAGCTTCTATAATGAGCCCTGTGGCAGCCTGAGCACAGCAAGCAAGTCCATCATGGAAACATGTAGGGAACAGAAGGGTTCAGAGGTAGAGAGTCTAGAAGGGATGGAGATGAGGAGAGTTTGGGGGAGATGAGGAGAGTTTGGGGCAGAAAAGATGGAAATGAAGGGGATAGTAGATGGCAATTAAGAATGAAAAATGGTTGGGAGCATCCTCATTAGGTGCCAAAGGTTTTTACATCCAGAAGCATGAGGGTGCTCAGGAGAAGGGAGACGAAACAGAAATGGGGGAGGAGGAGGGAGGAACATACAGAATGCTGCTACTCCCAGGGTAAACACAGGTTTAGGTCCTTCTAGCACAAGTGGAACCTCTAAGCCAGATACACCTGAAGGAAGGAAGGGATACACAGGGAAGCTTCAAAGCAGGGTGCTACAAGAGATGTGCCTTCCCACAGCTCCTCAGTTTGTGCACTCTGCCATGAGGTAGGGCCAAGCTGTGGGGCGGGCACTCTGGCCAAATGCTGGGTGAGCCCTGGTTCAGCAGTGTGGCACAGTGGGGCAATGCTGAAAGAGCTACAAGGACGAGAGCTGGGATGGAGTACACAGCCCAGGTAGGGAAGAGGTGGTCCTGAGTTACACTGTACATATCCTAGTGGGCACAAACTTGCATCAGTTGTTAGTTAGGCACTTCTGCATCGTGCTTCTTGACACTTGCCACAGTACTCAGGTAATGCAGGGATTTCTCCCAGCTATCCTGCCCTAGGCACTGGATTTGAAAAATTATCCTGTTACTGTGACCTGGCCACCTGAGCAATTGGCTGGTGAAAAAAAATGGCCCACAAGTTTGCCATTTCTGCTCCAGATCTTTAACCTACATCAGTTTTGCAGCAAATGCACTGCAGCACCCCAGGGGAGTAATTTGTGTAAACATTTTAAAAGGAACATTTTTTCTTTTAATGCTGACACACTGCTAAGGTGGCTACTTGATTACAAACTGTGAAAATGACTGAGTTAGGCTGCACTCACAAATCACAGTGTACTGACCAAATTGCCCTGTGCTTATCTGTGCCAGGTCTGCAGCATGACAATATTTCCTCTCTCTTTTAAATGTCAAAGTATGATTTGGGGGGTTGTTATTTAAACACACTGACCTGCACAATAACCAGAAGTACTTTATTTAAATCTATCTTGAGCTGGGACTAGCCTTAAGCGCTTATAATCTGTCACACTTTGACACCAAATGGGTTATTATAATGAGAGTAATTCAGAAGTGAGAACTGTGAATGCTTTCTCCCTGGAGAATTTACACATAAACATGTGCAAGCAGATACATATGCTCTTTTGTTATGGATTTTCCTTCTTGCTACATTATGGGCATCCTCGGAGAAATGAAACCATTTCTGTCGTCAGGGGATACGGGAGAACTGAAGGAGGAAGAATAGAGCAAGGAAAAATAAACCCCAACGTTGCTTACTTTGCTCTGACTGGAAGTTCATCTGCACATCAGCTCTGTAAGTAAAGGCCAAGATATACAAAACCTGAATATTGGCTTGAACAACTATAAAAGAGCATTGAAGGCAGTTCCCATGTGAATAAAACAAACAAATTTAGGATCACTACATGTGAAAGTGAAGTATCCTCTTCTAGTCAGCTGCTACTATAAGCGTACTAACCTAGACTTACATGTCCTCCTCTGTTCAGTGGGAAAGTTCGACAATCAAAATAAAACTTTAGAAAAGCAACATAAAAGGTGGTGACACGAAAGGTGTTAGATCTGCCACAAGATTTTTTTCCAGTTTTTTAGGTTAGAAGGAAAAAGACAATTTTACAGTTGTGCACGTGTATGTGCATGAAAAGGTGAAGCCAAAGCTCTGAGATGCACTGACACTGACAAAGCACTGGGAAACATAAATGAAAAAGCATCCAAATTTGTTCTGAGGTGTGTGCATGTATGTGTGTCTGCTGACATCGGGCACACAGAACCAACACAAAACTGTTCTTCTCAACAACCAGGTCTAAATGGCAATGCTACAATGGGAATAATTTTCTAGCATCATAACTATGTGACAGTGCAAAACGCCTTGTAATCCACTGCAGTCTGAGTACACTGCCTGTTTTCTTCGTCTGTCTGATCTAAAGATTATTGTGTAAGATACTTTTTGAAAGAATAACAGAAATAGCCTTTCTAAATATATTATTTTTCCTCTGATTACACAAATACTTGTGCCTTTAGCATAATTATTGTTACTTAGATTTTGCTAATAAATAGTCAAGGAAGGAGGAGAAACTTAAAAATTAGTTGTTCCTACCACACTGGTTCAATGCTGAACCGCTAAGAAAAGCAGTCACAAAAACTTATTGTTTGTTTACAAGCTATTGTCATCACATTAGCCCTTTTTCCAGTGAAAACATCTGCCCAATGGGCTACCTACTTGGTAGTCATTTAAAGCCCAAGAAAATACAGGAATGTCACACCACATCAAACACTGGAAGAGCAACATAAGAGGCACATGTAATTCACAAGTAATGATGCTAATAACAACACAACTACATAACATTTGTACAGCTGAATGCATGCTGAGACCAGAATCAATCTCCCTCTCCCATTTTACAGATAACAAAAACTGAGGAAGAGATCCAAGATTAATAATGGTCTAAAATATGGCCAGAAGAATAATAAAGTAGTCGAACACAGTGAGGAAAATATAGCAAAAGCTTGCAAAAAAAACCCCAAAATCCTTAATATCATTTGATTCTAATGACAGAAGGGTGTGTGACTGAAAATCATTTAGTGATAGTGAAATATTGTAGGGGTTTTCTTTTTGCTTGTTTGCCTGTTTTTTAGGTTGAAACTCTTTGATTTTGTTTTCCTGAAGTTCCTTTTGTGTTAATAAAGTGTTTAGGGTCTGAATATCATGATGACCACAGTGTTTGGTCACCAGTCTTCAAACCCCCAGGGAATCCCTGAAATGCCTTTATTGCATAGCATTCTTAGAAATGCAGTGACACCTCCATATTTTTATTTATTTAAGACCAAACTAAGCTCTTAGAACACAGCGCAACCTGTACTGGACAAATACAATTTATCTAATGCTGTGTGAGAAGTGGGCCAAGTCAAATGGGTTGTAATCCCATCAAAGCTCTGCTCCTGGTCACCTCTGCCTACCTTCCTGACAAGGTGGGTTAATACAGCAGCTCTAACAGCCAGTGCTTGCGCAACTGGCCCCATCAGTCATGATATCTGAACACTGGGGAGATACATTTCTTAGCCCAAGTGGAGTGTGCAATGGGCAAAAGAGGGCTGCTGTAATCTGCCCAGGAAGCAGAGAATGCATGAACTGGGTCTATAGGGAAAAAAGGAAAATTGCCCTGTACGCCACGACAGAGTCAATTTGAACCAGAACGCCAAGGAGGGTGATTTAGCCTGGTGTGACTTGATATCAAAATGGGAATGACTCATATGACTCTCACTATGCACCTTCTATTTTTGTGCATGTTTATAAATAGCTGTATTAAAAAGTTGGAAGGCCCTATGAACTCTCTCCCAGAAAAATTACTTGAAAGTGGGTAAGAGTCTGTTCCCAGCACATGAACAGCCAGAAGGTCACCAAAGCGTGGTGCTAAAAAGCTATAGGAAATCAAGGACACACTGTCTGTTTCACTGACTCAATTTCCTGTGGTGGGACACTGCTTTGGGAGAGGCTCGACCCCTGCACCCCCTTCTCTTCTACCTGGGGATGCTGCCCGTCAACCCCCCCTTACCATGTTCAGTCATGCCCTCACACTGCTTTTGAGCACCACTGCAACTCCGTAGAGCTCGCTGTGCTGGCAACCAACTGAAAATCTAATAAAATCCTGATCATTTCATGCGAGCTCTTCAGTGTATCTTTTCACAGTAAAATGTCATCTGGTTGACAGCAGCACACTGAGAACAACTGTGCATGTGCAGCAGCATGGCAAAGAAGTTCTCCAAAGGGATTTCCCAACAGGCACATTTTTACTTACCTATCTTTGCCCAATAGCCTGGAGCAGTTATATGTTTATTGATACTATTACCACCACTATTACCATCAGTCTCAGCTCTTTGGCACACTGGACAGTTTCACGAGAGCAATGTGGTGCATATGTCACCATAGTTTCAGCTGGCTCTTCACCTTTGGCTCAGAAGGTACCTGAAACCTATTGTGACAACTGCAATAGGTATTTAATGTGTTAGTAAGATTGCTAGCCATCATTAAAAAATCTCGCTGCTCTTATGCTACTATTTAATATGATTCTTACAAGGTTACTTATATGTCCAGCTAGAACCATCTGAATCTCCCATCTGAACTCATCAATAAAGTCCAAGAGAGCCAAATATACTGTCAATGAAGTCCAAAAGAGCCCAAAAAGGGCTCTTCGCACTCATATTTCCCCAGGTAGCATTGCTAAAAAAAATTGTTTATTTTTCTCTCAAATACCACAGTGTAAAACAACCTAAAACCTTAAAAACCCTTTAAAATCTGAAACCTTCCTACCATTTTTTATGTCTCTCCCTGTCACAAAAATCTTAAGCTGTTCAATCAGTCTCGTACTTGCACAGTGTATGTGCCAAATCACACAGAGCAGTCAAAGAATTAGCTTTCTTCATGAATCCCATTAAAAAGATGGCTGTTTCATTGTTTTGTTTTCCTCTCTTTCTTCTTTGCCCCCCTCAATCAGTTCTGTGATTTAAACTAGATCTTCTGACAGACAGTGTGAAAATTCAGTTTCCTCATCTGAAACGTTTCTTGTCATCCAAGAAAGACTACTCAATGTAAGGTCCTCCCTTATTCTTTAACTTTATACAATAACAATTAATGAAGTACTGCATTCTTAATGTCCTAAAGATCATATTTTAAAGTACAGAATCTCTATGTAACGTCCAACCCTGAGGCAGAATGTTAATAAACTACACAGTTGTACACTGCAATTTTGTTTCAAAATAATTAGTATTTCTACAGAGGGCAATGACTCTCCTAAACAACCAAATCAAGCCAAAAATAATCTTGACACAATAATAATCGAATTAGAAGTGTCTCTGAGGTGAGTAAAAATTCTCACGCATGACTAAAAATCACCCTTCCTTCCCAACACACTCCTGCTTTCACAGTTTAAGAATGGTTACTCTCCAAAGGTGGAAAGGAGTAGACTCTTGAGGTCCGTGGTTAATCTCTAATGGCTTGAACAGCATACAGCAGTCTACTTGATTGATGAGTAACCAAAAAAGAAAAAAATGCCTCCCCAAATCGCTGGTTGCCTGAAAGAGCTCTGCAGCATGGTGACAACTAGGGCTCCAAAATGATGGATTTACCTTTTAGTAAAACAAAATTCCAGATAAAAATATATTTCTCTTACTCTCCCACAAGAAATGGGTTTGGTTAGCTCAGCATGCAGTTTCTTCCAATCCTTACATGATTTTATCAGCAATTTTGAGCTGATCTATAAAATGCATCTCCATTTAAATAAAATAATCACAAAAGATTTCTAGCTTTCCCCTTACTATAACAAAAACATATAAGCTGAGCTGTACTTGCCCCCTCCTAACACACTGTAGAAAAAAGCCATACATGGTTCTGCTTTGAACAGCAAAACATGAGAAAAGGAAATGCCCTTTCAAAAAAAGAAATAATTAAAAAATCAGCTTGATGCAAATGACTGTTTCTCATGAAGAGGGAAGATGCATGGGTCTTTTAAAAAAGAAATATGTCAATACTGGTTAATAGCTCCCCTAGAAATTACAGTTACAGTAAACATTAGTATTTGGCCTTTCTAACCCCTCAAATCACACAGAAACCTGGTGTGGAGAGAAAATATTCCAGCCATTAATGAATCGCTACCAGCCTCAGGTAGAGTAAGCACGGTAGCTCTTTCGGCTTCACAGAGACATTCTGCAGTCATTTAGGCCAAGAAGCAACGCCACTTCACCCCCCTGAAACTACACGTGGACTTTATTTTGGAAGCCAAGTGTGGTTTCATGGACTGAAACTTACTGCCTGGATATTCAAACAGCACTAATCAAAAGCAAAATGGTGCTCATTGCAGAGTGGTGTGGTCCGTCAGGATCCCTAAAGGAAATCTGGGAATGTTTGGAGGAGTTGAGCAGACGCCTCTGACGAGACAGCTTGAGACTGGAGAACTATGAATGGCCTGAATTTGAACAGGAGTAACTCCTCCCATGTGACTGAACGTTAAATAAAAGACCCGGCAGAAAGAGCCTTTCTGCTAGGGGCTTATTTCAAAGGCCACAGATAACATACGGCACTGGCTCCAATTATGGCTACCAGTCCTATCTCAGCCTAGTTTACTTTGGGGATTTCACAGCTGGCAGCCTTTCATCTAGAAGTAGCCTGGTTTGAATAAGCAAAGAAACTTGAATGAGCACTTAACCTTCCTGCACTCCACCGAACTTCCCAGCAGAGAAGAACAGCACCTTCGAGCTTAAGGGGAAAAGGGAAAACAATGGAAAATATATACTCTCTCCAGGGATTAAAGATGGTAAGTTTTACTGGAGTGTTCAAGACTTCCTGCTACAAAACTGCAGCTTTCAAAATCGCAATTAGAATTTTAAACCCAAGTTTCAAGATCAAAAGGGCCAGACTGGAAAGTACTACATAGAAACTGACAGGCTCTAGAATGTAAAACACCTAAAAAAGTTCTGGGGTTTATTTATATTATTATTCTTTTTAAAAAATTTATTCCCCATTTCCGCCTCGTTCTTTTTCCTTTTGACATTTTAATGCACCATGTCCATTACTATATTTCCTCACCAGTACCTTCTAGTCCATCAGCAGTGCTGCATTACCCTGCTGTTGGAGAAAATAATACGGAAAAAGTGCTTTGCTGGCACCAGCAACACAGAATATGAATTATACATACACAGCAGGAGAGAAATGCTAATGGAAGGTTAGTCTGCCTGTATGTGTGCGAGGGTGCATGTGCATGTATGCATACACACATACTACAAAGAAGACATCTAGAAACCACTTTTTAAACTAATTTACACTAAATGTGTTTCTCTGTCCAACAGAAATTCTCTAATATCAGTGCATTTTTTCTAGATCAGCTTTATGACTGATTAAGAACTTACATAAATTATTCTAACCACACTACAATGAGGCTGTAGTATCTAACCAGTTGATAAGCAATTTAGAACCAGAACCACATCCTAGAATGCTTAAAAGTATGGCAAAACAATGCAATATCACACATTACTGTAGAGACTGAACACCACTTCTCAGGTGGCATGGGGATCAGTGGATGATAACATAAATATCCACTTTAATTTAGCAACCCAATGGGAAGGATTTAAAATGGCCAGTGGTTGCAAATAGCTAAGCTGGTTCCCTATTCCTCAGTTTAATAAACTACTATGTCTAAATCATCTCCTCTAAAATCAGCGACACTGAATTCTAAATTAATTCAATCTATAAAAGAACCTGCTTTAATTTACAAAATTGCGACATGCAATCCTGAGAATCGTATTAAGGTACACCGAGGTTAAAGAGACTGCCTTCAAAGATAGGATTGCTTCTCATGTGCACACATCAAAACTCATTTTACTGTAATTAGTTCAGGTATTGATAACTGCAGTTGCACCAGCAAAAAGCTCATTTCAGCATCCAGCCGGATGTGCATTTTACAGCCAGCTAGCACTGAATTACATCTTCTAAGGCCAAACTGCTAACAGCACATAAGCCAGCTATTTTGCAACTACGTCTTTACCTCTCCATGTACTACAACCACACTTCCAAATGCTAAGATTACATACTCAGAATGACACTCACTGCTAGCATGAGAGGTGCTGAAAATGATGGTGACAAGCATCTAGCTCTGAAAACATCTGTTGACTTCAGGTGTCAACCCAATAATCAATTTTCAAAAGTCTGTATTGGGCATTTGCTATCGGAAACAAAAGCTCACAGACAGTGCACACATAGTCCTCGAAAAGTTTCAAGCTGGTCATCCACAAAGTGAGAAACTCAAAATTGCTGGTACTAGAAGATACTGGCTAAATTTGCTGCCTTTGACTGATCAACAGGAAACATTATCTCATTTGCTAAAAATTGTTTGTTTTTACTGAAGGCTTACTGTGTTGTGCGTTTGTACAAAGAGAAATATTTATCTATCACTATAAATACATGCACTGCTTTAAGAACCACAGCGTGATAAAAGACTTCATCTTTTGGAGCTACCTGGTTCTTGAAGGTCTCCACTAGGTTCTAGTCTCCAGGAGCAGAACCACTGTTGGAGTCTCAGTCAATGTCAGCCTAAGCTATGAAGAGTCTTTTATTCCATGGATATGTTAGGTCTTCCACATCTAGTCCTAACTACTCAATGGTAATGCTGAGACTAAGATAAATATAAAAAGGAAAACACTGTTTTGCAGTTTCTTTACACTGTCTTCCTGAAAATAAAGTGAATTACTACATAGGGTCTTAGAGAGTTACTTAACATTGCATGATGTAAACTGTTACCCAGAGCAAGTTGAAACACCCTGGATAGCATGAAACAACGAAGAGGTTAAGTGGAGAGGTCTTAAAAACACCTTTTCTTTAGCCTGACAAGCTCAGTATCATTTGGGAAACACTGGCCTGCCTGCACAAGACAGACTGGCACATCACAGGATTTTAGGTTATAGGGAAGGTATTATGTAGCTGTAGAAATTAAGCTAAGCTTACATAAAGCAGGCCTCAAGATGGGGTCAAAGGCTAATTTAAATGCTGTAGACCTAGTATCTTCCACAGCCACCACTCTATTATTTATATGATTTTTATCTTCTCTAATGAAAAGGGTGATGGTCTGCACTGAGGATGATACCTAGCTATAACTGGCTGACATGCAGATCTTGATCATCCAGCCCTGATTAACGAACATTGATTTTGTGCCCCAGTGGAAGTGATTTTATTCTGATGCATGCTATTTGAATTCATTTTACACAGCTGCTTAGTGTGGCTTGGCAAGGCAGAGGCAAACCAGCCTTCTTTGTCTAAATGAGACTTCTGAGTTGGTAAAGGACAGATCCTCTGGATTAACAGCTGAAGATAAATTTCTCTCCCCTATTGATACTTGGTTACTGAGTCAACAAGTTGACCTTGAAGGGAATCATAACCAACTTGTACAGAAATACTGCCGTGTATTGACCCTGACACAACCATTTAATTTTCTTCTTAATTCTACACAGAGGAGCGTGTTTTATAGAAATGGAAATCCAACAGCTTTTGAGCCCCACAGCTGAATCTTATAAACTCAACACATTCAAAGAAAAGGCTGCACATTAGTGGATGTATACACAAGTGGATGTATTCCCAGTTAGGCAAAGTAGTACGGTGGGAGCACTCTCCCATTTCACTATTTTTTTTGGTTTTTGTGAACAGGAGAATCAGTAGACTTGTGTTCTAATGTTTTGCTTTTCTTTCTACTTTTTCTATGCACATAAATGAACGATGTTATTAAGGGAAAAACCTAACAAGAGCAGCTACAGAAAACTGGTAATTAAAACCTGTTAATTACCATGAAGGCAGCAGTTATTTGGGTATTACAGATTTCCTACAGAGGCAACAACTGAAATAACATGATGGCAAGGAAGTCCATATAACTCAAATCTCAGATGAAGATGGACTTGGTTGTGAGGGAGCAACAGACTGGGAGCCAGCATAGATACTTTCTCCCAGCTCTGTAATTTATGATATGGTTAGAGAAATCAAAGTGTGAAGGACTGATGAGAAAAGAGTAGCTCCATTTCAGCCAAATGTTTTGCAAGGAATACTTAGTGCTCTTAAAAATTGTTCTAGTGACTAATTGAAATTTTTCAAACACATGCATGCTCAACTACAATGTAATAAAACTTATTTGAAAATCCCATTAAGAAACCCTGTCATCACTCCTGCACTACAACACGTAGTGTTTGGGGGTTGCAATTCACTGTCTAGGCAGCAGTGACAATATCAGCAAGTCCAGAAAACGTGGTTGCACAGCACCGCTGCGAGACAAAAACACCAACGAGGAGAGAAAGATGATGGCATGGGTCAGGGGAAGGAGAGATCTCATTCCTTCTCAGTGACGAGGTTCTTCATTTCCCTTTTAGGAACAAGGGAATGGAGCCATGCCAAAAGCCATGCAGATGTGTGAGTGACATGCAGATTTTCACTGAACTATCACAGTGGCACTAGTAAAAAGAAAACAAAAACCTAAAACCCCTCTACAATGCAAGTATTTCTGTATCTTTCAATGATCTTTATATTCCTTCAGTACCCAGATGGCATGTTTATAAACATTAAAAAAAATGCCAAGGTCCCACAGCAAGTCCAGTTTACAGTGCTGCCTATCTGTACTGGTCAGGCTGGTGCACCAAGGGAGCCTCAGTGCTGCCACAGTTGGGGTGCTGTGAAGAAAACATGGGCTGTCCACGAGCCCCTGACTGGCTGGGAAAAGCAGGGGACCTAATATGTGATGGTCTAAAGCAGAACAGAAGAACAGCCTCTTTGGATTTGCTCTGTATCACAAATCCAAATCATTGTCGAGTACATTCCTTTCATACGCAGGCCTGGAGGACTTGCAGGAATCGCCAAAAGCCATTATGCTTTCTCCTCTACAGCTGACTTGAGATCAAAGAGTCTGCAACCCACTGACATTAGAGCAGTGTGACAAGTTTCTCTCAATTCTTGGTTTATAAATATACTTTTGCCAGTATTTGCAATAGAGATTCAGTGACTCCTCAGCCCTTCCACAGGTGATGGATCACTGGAATTGCCAGTGTGTGATGGGAAGACTACGAAACTGCAGTTTTGTCCAGGCAAAACTAAAAACAAAAAGCAGTTTTACAAACTGACTCAGAAGGAAGGTGTGAGATAGGAATGGTAATCATTTAAGCTAGTTTTTGATCAAACACCACACACTATGCCTAACATGTAAGTTGAATCACAACCAAATACTTTCCACTTAACACAAAGTCTTTTCTTGCTGTCAAGAGCAACAGACGTGAGCTTTACCTTTCGTTCTGTGATTATACAGAAATCCTGCTCCTGCAGCTGCAGTGATGGCCTATTTATTCCTTCGTGCCTGACCTATCAGCTTATAGCCTAAACCAGACAGACAGAAGCAGACTTCCATAAATCCTACTAGACAGGTCTGTTAAAACAACCAACAGAAGCAAGAGACTGCTGGTTCACAGACATCTGCTGGAGCATGGTCTATTTTAAGGGAGTCTGTTTCTATTTTACTAGACAAGAACATGAAGTACACTAAATTTACTGTTATTGTTTTAAAAGTTTGCTGCTGCTTATCACTAGTAGCCACCTGCCTTCCACACTTGCAAAGCAAGAAACCAACAAATACAGGGACACATTAGCTCCCTATTTCTTGTTTTACATTGCATCTTGAATGATAAATACATGTACAAGTATATGTGCATCTGTGTACACATATGCATAAGCACAAGATCTGTAATACACACACACATAAACATGTTCACCAGGAGAGTCCAGCTAGCTTTGTGTAATTCTCAGACATGATGGAACTTCTTGCAACAGAGAAAGCTAATAAATATGCCAGCAGTTATTTGAGTCCAGAGAAATGTGGAAATTACTTAATCTGAAAAATTTCACAGAAAATATAATTTAATTGCAAATATTCAGGCATCTTAAAAACAAGCATGGACAGAAAAGTGCCTTTATCAAAATCCATGTACAAACAGCAATACTGCTCAATGGGAAGACAAGAAGACAGATGATGGCTCCAGTCTCTACAATCCTGTTTGCAGGTTCTCTCTTATGGATGCACAAGTGGCAGCTATCAACTCCAGATAACTACAGCTTGATTTTATGTCTCCTTCTGCCTTTCCCCTCCAGCTGTTCTCCTCAGCCTGCCTACAAACAAGAACGTCCTGTAGAACAGAACCACCATCAGCACTGTTGCCTAATATGTGGGCAGTAAATGCACAAGCAGATTCATAAGCTTCCTTACTCTCTGGCAGAGGCAAGCTGTCAAGGATGTGTTGGCCCTCTCTTCACTGGAGATAAAAAAAATACAACCAGCTAATCAATTTTAAGTTGCAGAGGGTTTGTTTTTGACTTCTAATGTCACTGCAATCCTGTGGGTTTTCCTAAAGCCCACAGTGCCAAGAACTAAGCTGGAAGTGGCCATCACCTCCATTGTCACAGCTGCTTCTCGGGAGGATAATTCAAACACACAACAACATGCTTTCCCCTTATGTTTAAGGAAAAATATTCTTCCCACACACCACCTCCTCCCAGAGATAAGGGCTCACCTAGAGTATGTATAAATGCATATTCATACACCTATTCAGTGCAATTACTTCAGAAATGACGAAAATTCCTACTTATTTAAACTCCTTTCACCTGAAGGCATACCTGCTCTGAGCGGAGTTTGCAGCAGCCTGCATTACTGCAGCAGCTGCCTCCTGCGCCTTACGGTTCACAGTTGGCATAGGTGGGCCCATCCCAGGGCCTCCCTGCTGAGGCATGCCAGGAGAATTGGGGGTCATACTGCTCATGTTTCCAGGAAATGGTCTGCTCTGCATCCCAGCTGATGGCATCCGTCCCAGGGGCATGGTACCACAAGGCTGGCTTGGCCCCTGTCCATGCATCTGACTGTTGGCATTTATACCCATGCCAGGTCCTGGGCCACTGTAACTTGTGTTGGGCACACCACTGTACGTCGGTGGTCTGGAGTAGTTTCCTGAACAAAATGACAAAAAGCACAGAGAAAAACATTAAAACTTTTGAGCAAGTATTTCTGTTTAGGAAGTAAACAGCTGCAGAACTTAGGCATGTGAACTAAAGTGAACCATGCTAGCCTCAAAGTCGAGACAACTTTTTTACCATGAGGACAGACAAGCAGTAGAACAAGCTGCCCAAAGAGGTTACTCAGACTCCTTGCTTGGAAGTTTTCAAAACCCAGCTGGATAAAGCCAAGAGTAACTTGCTCTGATCCTTTATCTGACCCCAATTTGAATAGAAGGTCAGCCTACAACTCCTGAGCACCCTTCCAACCTGAATGATCCTTTGGATCTGATTTTCAGGTACCCTCAGTATTTTCTATCTCATATATGTTATGAGGCAACTACAAATACAGAAAAGCACAGCCTCCAGAGGGTTAACAGCATAGCACAGAGTACACAACCCTGTTATCCAGTAGAGAGAGACATGGCATGTAAGCTGCCCATTACATAAACTCAAGGGAGAATCTTATTTTTTAATTTCATGTTCTCATTCCTTTGTCTTTCTGCAATTTCAGCAACAGGCTTCTTGCTCCTAACTGTTCTGCCCATTTGTGTCAGAGATGATTTGGCATGGACTGGTGAGGATGGCTGTTGGGCTCCAAAAATGATTCCCGCTCCCTCCTGCCCTAAGTAAGTTCAATTTGGCTATGCCAGAAGAAGGGGTGGTAGCTTACACAGTGCACCTCCTCTGGGAAAACTAGTATTACATGAGTAATCAGCAATAGTACAAAGATGCTAATATAAGCAGGTGCCTTATGAAGGACAGCATGAAAACCTGGCTGACCCCAATCTATGTTGTCACTGGAGTAAGTGCTCCACTTGCAGCAGCTTAACTCGTTTGAGTGCTGATTTTCCTGTCATGTTGAAATCTCAAGAAAAGGCGAGTTTACAGTATGCAGTGTTACAGAAACAAACCCAGGCAGCATGAGAAAGAGGGAAAAAAAAGGAAAGCTAAAAGATATGATAGAAAACTATTTTAGGAAATGGATCACATTGCACTACTTCAGTCATCAGTTTTGACTTGTCTTCATTTCCATCTCATCCAGAATAGTGGAAACACGACCCATTCCCTCCCTGTGGGATGCCACAGAGCAAAGTTTCCTGAATACTCTCAGATATTCCCACGCTCATTCGAAGGCAGAAGCTGTTGGACTCTTCTTCTGAATGTGGATATCAGCCATCTCTCTCCTCAGGCCTCAGCTACTAGGCAGAAGAGTTGGTGGCATGCAACTCCTGTTTATATTTAAAATAAATATATTCATCCCTCATTTGAATGCACACATAATTAACTAATATGCTCCTGCTGCTGTGCTTTGGTTAATCCTCCTCTCCTCCCCACCCTGTAACTGACTCACTCTACTGCAAGATCTCCTCGGCGAGAAGGCGTGAGACCTATGCTTCCCAAGGAAGTGGAACAACCATTCTCTTCTGTTTTAAAAACCAAGTTTCTGCCTGGGGGTCCTCCCAGAAGGTTTCCTAATATGTGGTTCAACAGAGATGAAAGGCTCCAGATTCAGCTTTATGCTGGTTTCAGACTGCCCTGTTACTTCTTCTCCTCTTCTAGGCTCGGCTGCTGGCAGCTCACCATTCTCTGTTCAGCAAGCCATTGCCCCCAGCCAGAGTTTTGGTTGCTGAGACCTGCTTAAGTCATGCTTCTGATCCTACATATGTGACTGCACACTGAAGGGTTGACTAGTTTCATACTGCTCTGCTATGTGTTACAGGCATAACATACAACCTGGATGTTGCTCTGGTTTTCCAGCTGCTTTGTGCAAGAAAAATGTCATGCAGCAAGATGGTGCATTTGTGCACTCAAAGCTTGTGCACAGCCAGTTAAAGCATCTAATGTACGTGGAACAGCACCCAAAGTGAAGCAAATTCCCTCCCTAGACTAGCAGACCTGATAACCATAATTGCTGGGAGCTACTGTCAGCCCAATTTACACAAAGTCAATTTGTTTTGTCATTTAGGGTCTATGAAGTACAGTTCAACAGCATGCTTGGAGGGGCAAACACCAATGCTGAACACTATTGCTGTTTTGATGCTATTTTGAATTGCGAGAGAAAACCTCTTCTTTCATGCTTTGGCTTTTCCAGTAAAAGCTCAACACAGAAAAAACAGTGGAATCTTCTCCATAAAAATATGTGGCTCAGTTAAAATAGCTCCTAATCATTCATCTCCAGGGATACACATCCAAGAGTACAGGGAAGTCATCCTTTCAGAAAGGAAAACAAGTTTCAATGTTTTTTCCGTGTTTTTTTTTTCCCCCAAGCATTTCCTCAATACCTCAAGTACTAGCTATTCTTATACCTTTCAGATAAAAAAAAAAAAAAGGAAAAGAAAAGAAAAAAAGGGCAAAGTAAAAGCCAAACAAAATACAAGAAGAATTGCCAGGAATGAGGAGCACAATCTTATTTCCATGTTTCTCTAATAGATTAGTAATTTGTTGGCAGTGGCTTTGACAGAAAACAGATGGATGCAGCATTAAACACAATGAATGCAGCAGATGCTAGGCCAGCCCACATCAGCTGGACGTGTCAGGCAGCCAAGTCCAAGAGCCCACACTTTTCAAGTGGGTACAAGCCTGGCAACAGCGGCTGTACAATACCACTAACAACTCCTCCCCTCCATATATGAGGGATTTTTGATTCCAGCTCCCTCTTGGCAAAGCAGAATTGTACCCAGAGAGACAACATCTCAAATGCATGAGAAAAACCAAAGCAGTAACTGGAATCAGGAGGGGAAAAAAAAAGTGTAATGAAGATAAAGTAAAAAAAACTGGACTAACAACCTGCCAAAGACAGATGTTCATACTTACTGCTGAAACTCTGGTCCACTTTGTTCAGGTTTGCTGAACAAAGTGGTCTGATATCTTGCCATTTCTAGGCAAACTGAGAAGAGGGAAATTTGAGAACTGCCTCCAAGCTTTTGCTTTCTGCTTTAGAGACATAGGTCAGATTCACAGTATTAAAAATAGTATCTTAAAATAATTTTAGAATTTTTTACATGTGCACTTAACCACCGAGTTTTTCCTGTACAGAAAATTTAAACGTGTTGTTCTGAATTCCGGTGAACTATTTTGCCTGGGGGACTTCAGTAAGATACAGTTGATACGTAAATCTTAATTCCACAGGCTGTGGCATATGTGGGTCTGGATTCAGAGGTCCAGACTCTCAAAATACTTAGGGAATCTCATCCTTAAGATGCTAACATTTTAATTAAAATCTAAGATTAAAATCAGTGGGAGCTAGATAGCAAAGTGCTATTGTGAAGTGAGTCCAGCACTGAAAGTTGCAAAGCACAAATACTCAATTCATACTACTTTACCAGTAAAAAAGGGCATTTAATTTACCGTGAAGTTCTGGGGTTGTGGTTCGAACACAACTCAGTAGTGATTTCTCTCTTTGTTATACCCAAACAGAACAGTTTTACTACTGAATTGAGTAGGAAAAGTTAGGGAGACAGAATGTATTTCTGAGATGTTCTACTGATCCACAGGAAGTTTTCCTCTGCCCCAGTCTTAAAAGATCCAACTGACTACAGCATCTAACTGCTCTCCAGAGTGTATTTAAGGGACATTTTGCTGTGGCAGCAGTCTAATGCTCGGGTTATAGACCAGAGCTTCATTAACCCCCGAGCTAGATGCTGCCCAAATACAAACCAAAGATTGTTTCTTTCAGTAAAAACTTCCCTTCTTGCTCTGCTTTGTTTTTTACTCTTGGGGACAGGAAAATGCTGGGATTTAATACAAATTTAAAACTAATGTTCTGTACTGCATGCTCCTCGCTTTCATTCCAGACACAAAGAAATGTGGAGCCAAAGCCATTTATTATTTTCGTAGGAAATGGTTTCACAGAATTGGACTAGGTCCCCAGTACAGAATCGCTTCCTGGGAAAATATATTCTGCTCTTATTATAGATCTAAGTGTCATGTAAACACACGAAAATCAAATAAATCAACTATAGGCATGAAATGGATCATTCTGCTCTCATGAACTGGGGGCTAATTCTTCTAATTCAAACTTATTGGTGCAGTCTTACTATGGTGAGCAATTCCACTACACAGAGGACACTGGCCTTGAGCAATGGTTTTCAGGACACCACATAGTGAAATCCAGCATTCGGAGCTGGATCAAAAGCTTAGTGTCCAGATATAAAAATACAAGTAGTCCTGTCAAACTTGGCCTTATGCTTAACAATGTTCTGGAGGAAGGCCTATGTGAACAAAACATGGAAAACAAATCAGATCCTTGAGAATTACTCTAATCATTTAAAAACTTGGTTGCAACCCAGGTAATTTTTACATATTTGTTATTTTGGCAGTAAAAGGCAAATGGGGTAACATTATTATATATTCATCACTGCTGGCAAATGATTGTGCTTTGTAGGAGAGTATGTTAAGAGTTGCAGATTTACAGATTACTTTCACTAAAAATGAAAAAATGCTATTAAAAACTTAAATTCAGGTAAATATGTGACTTATAAATACCATCATCTTCATCCCTGGATTTTATTAATGGTCAGATTAGCCTGGTGAAAATGTAGTATTCTTTTATTCTAATTGTTACCTACAGAGCTGAAAGTCTGCAACGCTCTAATTTTATGATGACCATGCACAGGATCACTAGTATTTTCCAAGAGCTGGCAGAAGAACACACTTTTCATCCATCACGCTGTTCACCAAACCCTTCTGAAACGGACTGTTAATGACAATGATGCTCATTTTCTTCCTGTCCCTCAAGTTCACTTTTTAATAGCAGTTTCTTCCTGACCATGACCCATAAAATCATTACATAGGCACTTTCATCTACAGAGGGAGGAAAAGAACTGCTGAACTCAAGCAAAAAAGAAAGTAGCATTCGCCGTGTTACTTAAATGCATTGATTTAGTACAAAAACCTTTCCATTCAATCAGTGTGGATGGCTAATGTTTTACTGCACTTGACACCCACTATTCCCATGGTTCGGAATCTCAGCAGCAGCAGTACAGCTGGAAGTCAGGATAGCACATCATAAATCCACTGGAGTTTTTACCAGTTAAGCTAGTTGCTCACTGTGCAGATAAAAATAAGCACTTGGACAACATTTTATGGCCACAAAATGGTTTCCAAATAGAAGGAAAGCACCAGTCAACCGGAGTTAGGTAATTAATCTTCACACATGGCTATAAGGCATTACTAGCCCCATTTTACAGTTAAGGAAAGCAAAGCAGAGAAATGAATCTACTTGCCTAAGCTGAGAGATGATGTAAAAGGCAGAGCCAAAATTAAAAACTGGGAAATCTTGGCTTGTAGCCCTCTGCTCAGAACACTAAACCAAATGCTACCCAGAGATGGAACAGAAAGGAACATTGCACAGGGCAGCAAGGCTCCCTGCAAACAAACACCAGAACTAGTTCTCAGAAACTCCGGAGACTAAAATAACCCTCCTTGCTAGCATGGGCAAGTCATTAAGCCCTTACAGAAACTCCCACTGCTAGCACCAGTCCTTTTTGAGGCTTTTAAGTAAGAAAGCAATAGTAGGAGGCACTGAAATCGAAAAGCTTCTTTATGTACCTTTAAAGAAAATACAGCCCATTATATATTCCATGGCTTGACTTCAACTTCATTAAACCCCTAAACAGATGCATACTTTATAAAGGTTATCCATTAAAGGCAAAATAATAGACAAGTTCAAGGTTGTCCAGGGGCAGAAACTGTGTATTCTATTTTTGTTTTACTCCCTCACCAATTCTGTCAAACAAGTAAAATAAAAGGAACTGTCTCTCTCAGTCTAAAGGGTTAGTTACGATTCACAAACCATATGCATTAGAGCTCAATACTCTATTTCCTCAGTAGCCACTGTATTATTATGCTTGTTAGAAGACTTTACTCTCACAGTTACCATGTAATTTCAGGTTGGCCTTGGGATTTCATCCCAGAAAAGAAGTCCTATTTTGGGATCGGTGTTGTGACCCTTATTCCATGCTTGCTCAAACGCAGCCCCATCACAAAGATGACATGCTTGGGCTCCTAAACAATAGACCTGGCAATGCCACAGATTCATCATTCCCTTGCCTAATTTAAGGTCACTATTTTTATGCAGAGAAAGATGCTAATAACAGAAAAAACTTCTTCCACAAGGTGTAGCAGCTGCATCTTCGGAGGACAGCTTTATTCGTTTAGTATGCTTTTTTAGTGAGAGTGTTGTGTGTGTGGTTTTTGTTGTTTTTAAGAATTCACCTACCTACATACATGATAGATATATATGTTGAAAAAAACGAATACAAAAATTATCATATCTATTACCAGCGAGCATTTTACCTTGTGGTCCATACTGGCTCATCTGAGGCCCATAAGTACCACTTGAATTACTCTGCTGAAAGCTACCCATTCCAGGATGCACTTGGCCTCCAGGTGAGGGGTGTGGTGACATGGAAGGTCCAGTTTGCTGAGGTCCATACTGTGACATTTGGGGGTTCCTCTGTATGCCTGCCATAAAACCTAAAGGGAGAAAAGGGCCAAAGCAAAAATTAATATTCAGGTAACTATCCTTTATTTTAAAGAAATCTTTGGCATTAAAATAAACCAACTCTCTTCAGTTATTTTCAGACTCAAAATACTCAGAAAACTGCTGTTGTTCATGCAAACACAAACAAATACATCTCCAAGTCAGCAAAGCTCTCTCAACCACAAAAATTTGCACACATAGTTCCAAAACCCCTACTTGTAAAAGAAAGACAGGGCAGTCCTGCTTAGTTACAAATGGTTGTTAATTTTAAAATTAAAACAATTTTTAGGAAAAAAAATAAGGCAATTATCTGCATTACTTAATTAGTAGTAGGGAATTTGCCTGATGACTTATGATGGGAGTATCACATTTTCCAAAATTATATATTCCAACAAAATGCCTAACTTCAGCATATAGAAACCCACTGTAAATACCTCTATTGGCCACAAAGTCTCCAGAGCTAAAATTTGCCACTATGAGAAGACTAGTCATACCAGTGAGAAATAACAGCCGCTTTGTTATGTATTTGTGCTTCTTCTAGTCTGTCCCCAGCACACCTCTACTGTATTCTCTCCTTTTTCCCTTTTATAAATGTATTAATGAATCCCAATTTAATTTGAGGTTCAAAAGCTGCAGCAAGAGACCTACAGAAATGCTATAAAATTTAGAAGCTTCATACAAAGGAACAGAACCAAGCCTATTAAATGGGAGACAAAGTGGCTTTTGTGGTGGGGGTTGTTAAGTTTTCATGAACTGGGAAAAATCCTGCAATCCCGTCCATCAAATGTCTATGTAGAGATGCTGGTTTTCTAATGTTTTACACCTTGAAAAGTTTTAATGTTGCTTTCAATGTTGAAGAGGATGTGTTGACAAGATGGCAACGTGGTTTTTTTCTTGTTTCTGAAGGAAATCCGCTTTTGTTTCTGTTCTACTTGTGTATTAAATTTCATCTTCACCTTTCTATGCAAGGCAAACCACGCACATACTGCAGGACAGCGTCCACTCTGCTGCCACTAAGCCTGGTGAGGAGAGAGACATGGCCCCAGAGGGCCAACGTGCCCCAGCACAGCTGCCTTGTGGCTTATGCTGCAGCCAGGTCAGACACTCATGGTCTGGGGCTGCAGAGAGATGAAATGTTACTATGAAAGGTGCCTCCTCCACTCCCCTCCATTAATTTTAGACATTAGACATATAGAGAAGCATGATCAAAATCCTAACTGAATACATTGAGGTGCAGGTTGTATGGAGAAAAACCATGCGCTAAGATGACCTTGTACCCCTTTGCTCCCAGTTCTTTTGTGCTATGAACAGCTTAACCTGTATGATACTAAAACTCTTAACAACTGCCAGATTTGGTAGAATATGCATCAAGTCTTCTTCATCTTTGTGCAAGCCCCAAGACAAAGAACTTGATCACACCTGAATTACAAAGTCAGAACCTGACACTTGATCTGGAGGGAGCCAGAACACACACACTGACACACAACATGGCAAATAACTGATTGTGAAAGGGCAGCTTACAAAGTGGTCTGTACTGGTTGGAAAACTCCACACTTCTGCAAAGGAAAGCTTGCATGACCTCTCCACTTAGTTTTATTTTGAAACAGATTCCTTGATTTTTAAAACAGTTCCACTCTGCGCACAAATCTTATTACAAAGCCTATGTCTTCTGCTGACAGTGCTGTAAGTAACTTAGAAACCTAATACAATCATATGTCTGTACAAAATAAATGCCCATGTTCCCAGTAGACAAACACCATATATATCACGTTTGTGGGATCCATTTAAATGAAAAAAATTCATACTGGTCACACTAAGATTTTTATTATAAAAATAGTAAAGTTACCCCTGATTCTCCTACAGAAGTGAGGTTTTTCTGTTCACTGTGGGTCTTTTAATCTATATGAACTACCTTTCCAAATACTGTGCTAGTGATTAAGGTTTTTCAGCCCAGCTATTATTGCAGGCAGTACTTAACACCACAAGGGTGGATGACACACAGAAAAGCTACTGGTACAGTAATTTCCAGTAGTGATGCAGAGACACTGCTGGTCATTGAAGCTCATGGAGAACATGGAGAATATCAGTTTTAGCCATTCCTGCTGTTGTCAAAAAGGCTTCTGGAGGGACCAAAGTAATAAGTGAAGTAAGTGTTTCTACTCAAACGACCTCTTCTTCAGTAAACTTCTCATCCATTTCTGATGCTGTGGAATAGACTGTGCAGCTACATGTACAGTCGTAAATAAAACATGCCAGGAGGAGAGTGGTGGCACTTGTGTCCCAACAGATAAACCTTCCCACTCAATCCTGTTAGTCTTATCTGTGTAACTCCTGTGCACAGTCCCTTGTTCTGCCTTATACACACTCTGGGCTGTGGCTCAGGGAGTGCTCACAGGCATTGGCCAAAACCATTTTGTGGGCATACCAGTAATTCAAGAGTAGAGATAACTGTCTGATACTACTCAAACTAATGTTCTAGCCTTAGTTTAAAGGGATGTTGACTAAAACAACAAGAAATGAACAGACTTTCGACAACCTCTTTTTGACGTGAAGCACGAGTTTCATCATCCCAGAGGGTGTAAGATTCCTCTCAAATCAAAGCTGGCTCTGCTGTCTTCTCTTGGAAGAAGATAAAGAATTAAGACAGGTAAAGAATTAAGGAAAAGGAATCCTGAAATTCAGGAAGAATATCTGTGCTGTCTTATCTTCTGTTACTGTCTGTATAGTATGTTCAAACACGGTGTTAAAACAGGACATGCTCTAACTTCCTTCCAGAGAGCAGAGGAGTTATTTCAACTACAGCTGTGATGAGGAGAAGGTAAGAAGAGGTTCTTACTGTGTTCTGAATTCCACTATAACATAGAGAAGTCTCTTCTCATCAACCTCCATGAGCGCCCAGTGATCATTCAGAGATCAGTGCATGAGTTTGAAACAATTAAAACATCTGCAGAAAGCTCAGATGTCTTACAGAGAAAAGGGTTCCTGGTCAATACATTAGCATTCATGCATCATAAAGAGAAAACAACATCAATTCTAGAAATCTTATCAGAAATGAAAGGGAGCAGCTGGCATCCATTCATTTTGCCTTATTTACACACATTTTCCCTAGTGTTCAACTTCATTTTGTAGCCAATACAAAAAGAAATAAATTTTCTTTCCAGAAAATTAGATCTAAGATAAAGTTTTCTTTTGTAAAGAAGGGAAGTAAGATTACATTAGAGCTGCACTGGAGTAACGGCAGTGGAGTGATTCAACAGCCAGACTGCATCTGACATGTCAACCTCTGTGACAACAAGGCGGGTTGTTTTGTCTTTTAAATAAACTGCTAGGAAAGAGTATGAGTTAAGACTTTCAAAATTGCAATGGCAACATGCTCATCAATGAACAAATCTACTCCCTTCCCTTAATACCAGTGATAAAAAAAGAGATAGAGGTGATGCTTTACTTGCCATCATAACAAGACATTAGTTATTGAAAAAACACTTGAGTAGGTTTTCACAAACTAAGCTATTTCAGAGCAGCTGAATTAAGTGACCCTGTCAGAAGCATTTTCTTCCTTTTTAGTTATTTTTTATACTACACTTGCATACCTAAAGAATCACTGTCTTTATTAAAAACCATTTTAATTTTGCAGTCATCTTTGCTTTTTTTTTGTTATTAGTTCTAAATGAAGCAGTGCCATATTATTAACAATTATCACACCGTGTGTACATGTGTGCATGTTCAAGTATAACATACATACAATGTTTAAAAATGATCAGGTAGCTCTTTATTTTTCTTCTTTCTTTTTAGCAAAACATATAGAAAAAACATCAACTGAGGAATGCTTATGACAGAAATGCTTCTGTTCCTTTGATGAAGGAAAAGACAAAAATGAAGCTTCTGTTGTCCTAAGCAGGACTAACATCTGTTAATATACATCATATAGGTAATACCCCTTATGATGCCTTTTAAGAAACATTTAAAAACTTGTCTTTCCCCTAGGCATTTGTACACACAAACCAGATAAACAACAGTAAATCACTAAAGCTTCACAAAATTATGCACTAAGGCTGTATTAATTATATTTGTACACTGACCAATACAAAATCATGTGTTTCTTGAATACTATCTCCTTAGCACTAACAGTGAAAAACTCCCACCGAATGTGCAGGGTGCTGCTATAAAACCTCAAATGGATTCATCTGATATTTTAAAATCTTGGCTTGAATATGGAAAAACTTACAGAAATGTACAAGCAAATACAAAGGAAGTGACTGCAAAGGAACAAGTTATTGCATATCAGTTGATGGACAGCAACTGTCTACTGGCACACACTTAACCCATGGTCAATAAGAGGTCTTTCGATTTTCATGAATGAATTAAACCTGAGAACACGTGGAACACCTACTCACTTTAAGCTCACAAAAACTTCAGAATTTACAGTGACAGCAGATCATCATTAAAGTACACATCCAATAAATGAAAAATGAGGAAAAGTACAACATGCAACAGTATATAGTAAAAATTAACTTACCTAAGGAAAAAAAATACATTGTGCTATGGCTCTTTCTAGAGGGGCACATTTAGTGACAGAGCATGGGACCAAAACAACTGAGGAACCTTTCTGAGTAAGGAATAAGAAGTTCCCCTTGTTCATGGGCAGAAGCTGAAGAAGGGGCTAGACAGCTTATTACTCTCAAAAACATGGAATGAGAGAAGCAGAAACAGATTGGATGCATGCACTAATCATCAAATAATTAGAGAAAAATAACATAAAGTCCTCTCCTCATGAATCAGCTCAAAAGAATTAAATAAGAGATATTTTCCACTACCACTAAAGGAAAAACTTGTGTGTGTGTCTAATCACAAAAATTTCCAACGCTTGGCATGTTAGCAAGGCACTGGTCAGTACCCTTGAGCAAAAGAGCAAATGTTTGCACACCCATGACACACGTTTTTGGCAGGCTTTCCTTCCTCAAACAACAGTTTGCGTTGTATTCCCTCTTTCAGGATTTTCACCACAGAATACAACAGAACTGAGATGGATCTAAAGCAGTGACTCCCAAATCTAGCTCATCTGTGGATAAACAACATTGAGATAGAAGTGGCAAGGTAAAGCTAAACAAACGAAAAACATTATTCTGTGTAGTGAATGTAATAAAATTTGGCAACCTGTTAGCATGGCAAGATGATCAGGAAGATCACAGTCATACTGAAACTCTGCCTAACCCACCCATTTCAGATGGCAAGGACAGCTCAGAAAGGCTTTGGACTGATGAACCATGTCTGTGTTTTTGCCCAGCTAAACACGTCCACAGTCAGCACCCCAGAACGCTGCAAGGAAACATCCAACAGAAAACAACTCACACATTAAAGAAGTGTTTTAGTAATTCAAAGACTTGGTTATTCTCACAAAAGCCTGTGACACCAGAACCCTAAATATGCAATCAGGTTGTCTGCACGGACTGTTGATAGTACTGGAAGAAACATCTTCATGTTTGTTCTGACCATGGTGTGGTCAGTCTGGGGGGGTGGGTGGGTTACAGATTGCAGGAGCTAGAGAATACACTGTTTTTCCATTGCTTATGGGGGGCCAGTGTTACCCGGCCATAAGGTACTTACTATCACTGGCAAAAAATGGCATAGGACCTACCCCTAAGGTGCTACTTAAAATAAACATTGAAAAGGACACAGTGAGAGAGATTTAGGTACTGGAAAAAAATCTAAGCAGACAAAAACGCTGTACAAGTCTAAACAAATAACAGCAATTAAGAAATTGGGGAAGGTTTGACCCATGTACTACAATAAAACCTAAGTAAATCGAGTGAAATCATGTGGGTGGCATAAAAAACCCTGGCTTCTAGAGCAAGCAGGCACAAGATTTCTTTGCATTCAAGATACCTCAGATCTTATTTTCACTTTCCAGAAAGCAGCCTTACTAAAATATGTTGAGCTAGACTGGTGACAGCCCATATGAAACCTATGTTTCACACACATGAAGCATCTGACCTAGCCATTTACACTACAGGGTGATGGGTTAGTGAGCATGAGTAGATCAGCTTGCAGTGTCAATGTCATTTAGACGATGCAAATACTAGTTCTCAATATTCTTGTCCAGTTAATAGGCAGGTAAAAGAAATAAAGAATCAAACAAATAAACCACCTGCACTGCAGCAACACAGTATCTTTGGATGTCTCTGGTATGAACCTGTTAGATGTGTCCCAAGTAGCACCACTGACGTGCACAGTATTTAGACACCATGTGTGCTAATATACCTCATATCGAGTGAACACTTAGGCTGACAAGCAACTTCAGCAACTTGAAGGGTACCAGCATAAAAACATGTACTGAGATTACTGACAAAGGACAAATTCAGAGGCTTTTCTTTAGCTGCTAAAAAGAAGGCTAATAATATTTTTGATAATCAGTTTTTAACTCATATAAAAGCTAAAAAGATATTTAAAATTTCTCATTTCTTTCTCCAATCACATTCTATTTTTTAAAAAGCCCCAAAGTAGTCTTAGGAGAAAGGTCTTCTTTGAGAAAAAAGAGCAAATGTTTGTACATCCATGACACAGTTTTTGGCAGACTCTCCTTCCTCTGACAGCCGCTTGGGTTGTATTCACTCTCTCTTCTTCTTCTTTTAATAAACTGTTCTTCTAATTAGAATTTCTTCTTCTAATGTTTCTCCATTAACCATGAAAACAAAAAATCAAGTTTCTACATTGAGCTCTTTTTTTCAGCCCATATAAAACCTTGTCATCTTCTCCAAGTCCATCAGGACACCACTAAACACATTTGAAGTTCTCTGGGCTAGAGTAACAGTGACATAATTTCCCTTTGGTATCTGGACAATTTATTTTTACATTGGCATCTGCTAATACCTTCAGTACAACGACCACAGTTCTTCATGCCCATTCAACAAAGGATGTTTCTTTGCTTATGTGAAACAAGCAGTAATGGAAAACATCACTGTAGTGAAATTAGGACTTCCTGCAAAGATATCTGCAGTATTTCTCCTTCTCACAGAAAGATCAATGTTTAAGAAAAAGCTCTGGACCGGTTTTATTTTTCTTTAAAATTATTTTCTTATTATGCTTTAATATCTATCTTGCAGTCTCCTCACTGTTTATTTGTCTGACTGCTTCTCTTCACAACGTGAATAGCTTTGGGGAAGATGGAAACTAATGACCTAGCTAAGGTTTTAACCCAGACCCCCTAGTGTTTTACCAGCTGTGCTATTAGGTTAACTGGCTGAATCTCCTCTGCTTCTCTCTCTGATATTACAAAACCCAGTCTATGTATAGCATGCAATAATGTTTAAATTTTTCCCACCTCTAAACCTCCCTCTGCTACTGCCTAGCCTTGAAATTCATATAATCTATCATTGATAAATTAGAATCTGGGGAAGGATCAGACAGATTACCCAGATGGTAGCCAGGGAAGAAATATCCAACCTTTCCTAATGCGAACCTTGCATAATGCTCTCTGATGCAAATTTTAAGTGCTATTCTGAGGACAGAGAAGGAAAGACATTTGTGGAGATGTTGATGCACTGCCTAAGCAAAAAAAATATTGCTCATCCACCACGTTACACACAATATGTTACTGTAACATACCTTACATGAGATGCTTTTACTATGGTGCTTGAAAAATCAGGGCAACAGTGACTGGTAGTACAAAAGCGCCCACCTTGCCCTCCCAACTGCCCCTGAAGCGAATCCTTAATTTTAGTAGGTAGCTTGGGCTGCTGGAATTAATCTCAGCAGCAACATGAAAAACCTGAGGAGTACATCTGCTTTGTACAATCAACATTTGTCCAAGTTTACCTAATAACATGCATACTTAGGAAAATCACAGAGGAGAGCAAGGAAGGAATGGCATTTTTAAATGTATAATATGCAAGGCCTGCAGGTTTAGTAGTCTAAATTTCAGGTTTGAAAAATTTACCCTCCCCACAGACTTCTGTTCCAAGGTTCCTTGGATCAACTCAGATCTTCCTTTTCATGAAGTAAATATATTGAATACCATTATATATTTTTTTTGAATTTTTTTTTTTGTGGACAAGACTAAAATACACATGATGTGTCTTTTCTGTCTTGCACACATGTAAAATAAATCATAATGTTTGTTCAAAAACACAAAATCAGCATGTTTTCCTCAGTCTCCACATGCCTTTGTCTCAGTCTTATTTTTACCATGATTTATGATTTGACTGATTTTTCCCTTCCTTGTTTTGCAGCTGTTCCCAGATGAGCGTTTATTCTGCAGCCTTTTGGGATCCTCTGGGATAGAAAGAACTACCCAGTGTTAGCTATTAATATATGTATTATATAGATTTCAACTCACTGTCCTATATATTAACTTAAAATGACATAAAATGTCTTAGACCAGAGGTTCTTTATCTTTAGAGAAGCTTCATAAAAAGATTAACTTAGTTTCTAAGTTAAGTAAGTAGAGTGTCCTGAAAACAATGGTGCAGTCGAACAGGCAGTACAGGCAGCTCCCAGTCTATAGGCCACCACGGGAAGCTGTCCCAGGGACAGGGGTCATACCCAGTAACTTTATATCAAGCCTGGTGACGGCAACATTGACTGTCGCTTTGTCAAGTTCTTCATCAGTAACTGCTGTGGCTTATCTTGCTCCCTGAGCCCAGAGGCAGGGAATTTGACAGCTGCCTAATGAAGTCAGTGGAAACTTCTCTATTGAGAAGTCTCTCTGCTGGCAACTATATAAACTCTCTCAGAATAAGTCAATTTTGCTCCCTAATTCAAAAAGAGAATCCCCAATTTAGTTTAAAAAATGAAATAAAGATTCATCCCCAAGTATAACAAGATTTAACATCAGCAAGAAGAGTGCAACGACCAGCTGCTAGTATACAAAATGTGTTTGTTGAGACCCGACTCTGGGTTTTGATTGTACAGATATTATGATCCACTTCAAATCCTACTTCTGCAGTTTTGCTGTCTCCCAGTGTGGCTTATCACATGTAAATCATACCCTTCCCTGCTTCAATTCTTCTTGCAGATGGCCAGTACTGCCATGTATTTAGTGTAGGCCACAAGTAATCAGATCAACCTAATGCTGAGACTGGCTGGTGTATATTTGAAACCCAAGTACAGTCTGAAACCAGCATCCTGAAATGGCAATTGATTTCACTAACAATTAACCTGTTTTGGCAGAGTAACATAACTTCTAATACTTTTGGGCAAGAAAAGGTCTTCCTGAAGTGCTTGAGAGATAAACAGACACAAAGCTATTCACTCCACAGCTCAGTGAAAAAAAAAGTAACCTTTCAACCCAGAAATATTGATTACTAATTAAAGTAGACATATTGTCACTTTTTTGCTGTGCACTGCTAATCAAAATAGCAAATAAAAATAGCATATATATATTTAAAAAACCTGCTCATCACATTGAGACTACATTTCAGTTCACTTCTACTTCTACTTCTTCTGGCTGTTGCGGGCGTAATTCCTCTAACCCCAGTTTTCTGGGCATGAAGATTTCCTCCCAGCCTGGCACAGTGTTCCTACATACCAGACAGAGCTCAGCTCCTCTGCACTGACCCACTTGGAGAGCTATGTGCCGAAGAAGCACTTGAACATACCTGTGGCTTTGCACTCAATGCATGTCTCAAGCATCTTCCTTTAAGAGCCTGAAACACTTCAGTCTACATCAAGTAAACTTATTACCAAGTCTGATTTAACCTTAAGTGGTGTCATCGTTAACATGGCAAGCAGAAGAATTTTAATGACAAGAATCATTTTATTCTCTAGCTCCTCAGTGCTCTGAATAGATCCCAAATCCCCAAATGAGAGCAAAAAACATATTCTTAGGGAAAAAGTCTTTTTAAGATCTAAAAGCAAACTACAGTCTCTTTTTTGTTGCAATAAGAATTCTTTGATCTATTTTCTTCCTTTTAGTTTGTCTTTTTAAGAAGAAAATAAATTTCAGGGAAAAGAATCTCTACTATCGAATGTCAGTATTAAGCCATAAATCTCATCAGGAATTGTAGGTGCTAAACACCCAATTGGTATTCTGTGTCTTCTGTACAAATAAAAACATTTATATTTTGTTAAAAGAAAATACATGACTGTAGAATTTATGTGATGACTGTGTACAAATAAGCATGCCCAGAAAACAGTTAGAGGGGAGAAAAATACCTATATGAAATCTAATGAGCAAATTAGGAAATTGTAGTTACAGGAATTCAGTTGCTAGTTAGTGTTTATAGGGAAGCACAAAGAGAACATCAAAATGCCTGATCACATCCCATCTGTTACTACCTCTTGCTGGATAACATCTTGGCTGCCAAAAAAGCTATTTAAATTTACTACATTGCAGCTACTGATAAATATCACTTCTGTGAAGATCTAATACTAAATAAGGACAAGATCTGAGGATAAACCTTACAAGCAGTTGTGTCAAAGAGATACAAATTTTGCTTACTATAACACCTGTACTCCTACACGCCTGCAGTTTCTTATTCCGTGTCCCTGTCTGTGACACGTTTTTAACAGAGCTCATAACTGTACAACAATCCTCCGAAGCTGGATCATGCCAACAATGGAAAGAAATAAAGCTAGAACAGAAAGAATGACATAAAAAACTAAAAATGAAAAAGTGCTGGGAGAAACTGATGGAGAAGGTGGTGACTTCTATTCAACAATTTTGGAGGTGCTTACTCCGGGCACTGTCCACATAGATCTGACAGACACAGAATGCTGCCGTGAAAATGCCTCCAGCAATGGAATACATTTTCCAGCACATCACAGCAGCTGCAACAGCAATTCTGCTGCAATCCATGTCCAAAAAGAAAAGTTCTCAGTGGTCCTATTTCAGCATATCTCAAGGACTAATTAAATCCTCATTACTATCTTCTAATTATTCCAGTGCTCTGGGATTTCACTCAGCAAGTCCCCAATGGTGCATTAGATGAAAAGGGTTAAATAACCTGTGTTGATTTTGAGACTCCAGATCTATTTCAGACCTTTAGCATATCATCAGCATTATCATGAATATTTAACTACGTACCGCTGTGAAAATTATAAGGGGAAAACAATTAAAGATTTTTTAAAAATTAATTCTGACCCATATACATTTGCACTAATAAATAAGGCTTCTTTAAGTATCCCCATTATGAGAGTGCTTGCGAGAGTAATAATGTGAAGTCATTAACTGTTTCCATTAAATTCAATGGTTTTTAGGAACTCCCAATTCACTATTTTAATATAAGACTGAAACCTGACATGTACATACCCAAATGCATAAGCATGAAAAATACTACTTAAAAGCAGGTAAGTTTTCTACGCTTTTTCAAAATTAGGTAAGGAATCGTTCATTCCTGCAGGGGGTAAAAGTGCCTATTTCAACATTATTGTGACACATATTCTCCTAATAGGGCTTGCACAGGTGAGTATTTGTATAGGCAGATGGAAATCTCCATTAGTTTGCAAAAGTAAGAATGGGAGTATAAGCTAATGGCCAAGATGAAGGTTTCTTTTTCATGCTGCAGCTTCAGGAAACTAATTTAGGGTGTTAATTGGGATATGCTGGGTTTCTATTTGATCCCCAGAAATAACTTTTAACTCACTGAGCAGTTCTGGCTACTAAGGACATCCTCGAAGTGCAGCTTCCAAAACACAAACAAGCGAGTAGGTACAGCTGAATATAAGGAACTCAAGAGACTGTGTACCTCAACTATTTGCTGAATGGTCATGACAGCTGTGGTCATTGCTGCTCTACCTCTTGGCTTGATGCAACAAAAGTTTATAAAAACCTCTGAGTTCAATAAACACAAAAAAATCAAACCCTTACTTTTGATCATATAAAGAAAAGACTGGAGCAGGTATATCACAGACAAAGAGCAAAACATGTATTCTCCTTGCCCCAAAAGCACAGCAAGTTTCAATGACTACATCAATTAGTCATGACTACATTGCCATTATGGTATCCCCAAGTAATGGTAATTGTTGGGATTCAGCAGCAGTTAACACACATGCAGGTGGAGCGGCCGTGGCCACCCCTGCTTTTCCAAGAGACTTCTGACACCAGACCTACACAGTCTGCTCCCTCTATCCCCACAGCTCTCCAGCTCTGACAGTCCATTAAGATGTATGGGACTTCAAGTCCCAGTTCTTTTAAAGACATATGAGCTGAGACACAGGTTAGGTACATAAAAGTAAATGCAATTTCTTGTTACCTAGGTAGACAACATGTGTTTGTAGAACTAAAACCATTTCACTGATTTGGCATCAAACAACAATGGCCAGTTACCAATTCTGGGACAAGAACAGAAGTCCCTAGGATGGCATGCTCCATTTACACTGATCTGGTCCAAATGTCCTACAGCTCGAGCAGGAAACGAAAAATTTTCAAATTATTTTAAAAAACTAAGCAATTTCATGCTTATTACAGAAAGCATGAAATAAGCTCTATAAAATGAAAGCTGAGGAGCACAAAAAAAATCCAACTCCCCAAGACATTTCTATTGCTGTACATATGCACAGCAATACCACTCCTCTCCTTCCACACATAGTGTACAGGTAAAAACATGCTCACTGCTTCATGCTGCACTGTATGACAGGGGATGTATAGTCTTAGGCAGGCAAACATAAAAATCCCAGCTGGGTGCTGAGTAATCATGGAAAGCAGGGTAAAATATAGTCAAACACTTTCATAATAAAATAAGTGTAAACTTAATGGCTCAAGGTAGTGGTTTAGCATCCGAAAGTGCTAAAGCTCAGACTCTACCTGTCAGTCAAGCTTCCTGATACCTAATAAATAACATTTTTTCAAGTATCCAGAGGAGAAAATTCTGCTCAAGAAATGATTACCAGTCTTTTTTCATCCAATTCTCTCTCTAAACATGGAAAAAAATGCTACACAAAGTGCAAACCCAAACAACATTACCTTATCCAATGTAGTGTCATTGGGGTTTTGTTTTCATTTTCATTTATTTTTTTTTTTTCTTTTTTTGGAAGAAAGTGTATCAGTAAGCCGAGAGTTTAAATTACTGTAACAGATGCCCAAGGATCAGATGTCCTTAGCAGCAACGATTTTCTGCTCAGGTTTTTATCAGTAAATGACAAGCACCTTCCCTTTGAGCCCCCATCATTCCCCCTCCTTCCTTTCTTCAAGTTCAGTGGAAATCAGTTCAAGCAAGCAAAGGAATCAGCTAATGTAACAGCCTTTTTAAAAGGTGAAGTTTTCCATTTCAAAGGAGCCTCTAATCAATGACAGTGCACAAAAGGGAATGCACGCATGTTTATGCGCGTACAGCACAGACTTTAGAGAAGCTTTGGGGAACATGTTCTGCAAAATCAATATGACCTAGCTAGTTACCAATTTTGAATCTCCCGCATGAACCAAATGGACTTCTTATACAAGCTGGGTCACAACATCATGTACATTACACCAGGTTTTGCATATGAAATGTTCAAAAACTGCAACGTTCCCAAAAACATACCTACAAATCTCACTGCAGAGAAGAAAAAACAAACTAAATCAATCTGCAAATTTTACTTCTCTCACTGTTATTTAGTTGTTTGACTTCCCAGTTATGGCACCTGTCTTCTCTGTTTTACTTCTGAATACCCCTCTGCCTCCCCCAACCATATAATGACCCCCAGTTTTGTTTTAGAGCAGAACAGAGAGGTTTGATCTTTCCAGCTCTGTCAGACCTGCGTAACTCATCCCCCAAAGCCAGGTGAGGAATACACACTGCAGAAACAATTATTACGGGGTAGTATAACATTTTGTGCCAAGACCCAGTTGTGTCAGGAAATGTAAACATCTTTGTGAGATGTTTGGGTCTTTAAAGCCTCCATCTGATCCATTCTTGCTGCCTTGTGACATTCTATCGCACAAGGCATCATATACTGGATACCGAGGCCATTCTTTTTCTCACCAAACATGTACAGTATTCTAAATTTTTTTAAGGGGGAAATAAGTCCCTGCACTAACAGCTGAGTATGAAGAAAGACTGAAAAGGAAACAAAACAAATGAGCATGGAATTCTGTATTTCATGTTCTCATTAATCAGCAGTCCTGGAGGAAGGGACAATCAGCCCAGAAAAACAGCAAAAATTAAAACTCTCTGCTCTTCTTTGTGAGTCCTCTTAGCTCCTCCTGGATGCTATCCCAGAAATTTGTCATTCTGTTAGTTCAACTTGTTTCACTGTGAGAAAACTTCTAGTATTTATGGTATCCCCATATGGTGCTACTTAGGATATTTCTGGAAGGAAGACATTTTAGGAGGGGCATTTCATAAATAACTCCATGTTTATCACAGTTATCATGTGTCTGTTTTGCAAGCCTGTCACTGGCACATGTTAACCACTGCATGGACAGGATGCCCAATTTACAGCAGTTGATTGTATGTACGGCCATGCAACAAAGCTGTGACAGCTATCTTCCATGAGCTAGGGAGGAAGGAAGTAAAAGGAAAAAGGCTTAGAAGTTATAAAAGGTATTATTACTTTAAAAATGCTCTGTTTATTTTTGTGAGCACTTGCTAGGAAGCACTCTTTTAGAGCTGTGTTGTTGCCTGCAAGGCTTCCCTTGCAAGATTTCCAAATGGTTGAACCATTTGACCTAAATATTTGATTTCCTTTTATATTTAAAGATATTTTTATCCTAGAACTGGATAGAGGACTATTGTTTCCATGTGAAGATATTAGAGATGAGAGTTTTAAGAACAGGAGCAGAACTGTAGTGCTCATAGCTAGCACTATTTTGGTATATCTTAATTTCAAGATAGACAACAAGAAGTTGCATTCTCTACGACATGACTCAAGTATTTACAGAAACTGCCTTTATACCCCAGGCATTCACTATATTTTGAGAAAACCTTGTTTTCAATTACAGTTTGGTAAAACCTGCTATTCCATTGCTCTTTCCCCAGAGAAGGAACACCCCCCAAGTCTCTTACAATGAAGATTGTCATTATTTTCCCTGGGAGAAGAAAAGAAATACCAGGAAATCTCACATGGCTAATGTGCAAGTGAAAATGAAGGCTGCATTTGGCACCAACTAAAAAAGCCCCAACACCTAACAAACCTCGGTCCTGTGGCATTGGTGACTGGCTCAAGGCAGGGTGGGAGCTGGATTCTGACTGGCTGCCAGGAGGCTGCGGTGGCATCTGACTGCCTGTAACACACAGAGAAAAAAGGGAAAACAGACTTGCTTTTAACATTTCAATGCACAAAACCAAGCCTTGCTGCATTTTTCAACCACTCAACATCAAAGAAAGTACCAACTGTATCAGGTAAAGACAGAGCTCAACAGGTCTAAGTTTTTTAATATTTTTTTTCTTCTATTTTTTGAAACCCATGGACAAAACACGCAGAAACCTACTTGGCAACAGGCATGGCGAAATGTTCAGTTTTGTATTGAGTGAGTTCCCAACTTCACCAACATGATCCAAAAAAAAAGCTGCAAATCTCCTGACACATATTTCTGTTAGAGAGTTTAACAAAATCCAAGTCTGCTGAACAATAGGGCTCATCCTGCTGAGCTTAAACTGGCCTCCAGCCAGGCAGACATGGACTGCTGCCAGCAATATTACCAATGAAAAATTCGGTCAATACAAAAATGACTAACAACAACTGTTTAAAAACTGTTTCAATGAATCAGTGGTTTTAATATTGTTTGAATGTCCATGTATAATATGGGAATAAACAATAATATATAGGTGCATGTGGTGAAAGTGAAGCATGTTTGAAAGAGATCAGACAGAAAAGGGGTATCTTACTATTCAAATAAAAGCAAAGGGAAGTTATTTATTAAAATAACTAGCCAGAACAGATAGATACATTTTTTATTACTTTGTTCAAAAGACATCCAGAGAATTCATCCACTGCTGTCTACCCACTCAAATAAGAACAGCACTCACAGTGCTGTCTGTGAGGCTCAGGACACAAAATGTTCCCTTTCAATGTTAATGGATAATAATGCAGGCTCTTATTGCACTGATGGAAGTCACTCCTCTGGGTCACCATTCAACACCGTGTCAAGAAGGGAGGTCCATGCTACCACCCTCCCAATGCCCCAAGGACCTTGTACCTAAGAGTCAACTAGTCTCAGGAGTAACAATGAGACCTGGACATCCCCTAGGACTCCTCTTTGCTCCTGGTCTGAGTCGAGCCTATTCGTGACAGCCCAAGAGGCTTGAAGACCACCTCAGATTAGGCAGCAAATACATACTTTGAGCATTTAGACACTGCAGTGACAAGCACGGTATAAATAGCAGCAGACAGATTTATATCCCTCATCCTCAGAAACTGTTCAGATTATTTTCCATTTGAAAGAAATGGAACAAATAAAAACAGAGGCAATAGATTTGCGCCTGCTGAGACTCATTTCCTCCTGCTCAGCAGCTGCCCCTCCGCAGTGCAGGAGCAAGAATCCTGTGGACAGTCCTGGCGCTGGGAACTGGGCTGACAGCGGGGTAGCAGGGGCTGCTTTTTAGAGCCATGAAGAGCCCCAAGTTGGACATAAACACAGGAAAGCAAATGTGTCTGCTCTGCCCCATCCCCTTCCCATCCTCAGAGCAACCGGCTCTCAGCACTAACTACAAAGAAAGGCCAGATTGATAGAGAACAAAAAGAAAATCTATAAAATGTGGAGTGTAACCACTGCCTAGCTATTCAGATGAGGTGCATTTGCACTAAAAACATGACACTCAACATTACCAGGAGCAGCTGTGACAACTGTCTCAGAGATGCAAATGCTGGACTAGAGGCAGAATTGTTCCTCTAAAAGACCAAACATGCCACTCAGCGCCTGAGGCTTTGGGATCCACGGCCCATTCACGAACTCTGAGGCATATGACAATAATAATGAAAAAATCCGGATTATGTTTTGATGTCACTCGAGAGCAGGCTGGGGAGACGGTAAGTGCCTGCATTATAATGAACGCTTTTGGCTTGACAGGAAGTGACTCAAAGACTGTAAACAAACAGCAATTCCATGTTAACACAGGGCACTGCCACTTCCACTGTGTATGCCTGAGGCACCACTATCAGACAGAGTACTTTAAGTAGATTGGAACCATCTAAGATTTTTCCAAACACATAAAAAAAATTAATAAAGGCAGGGTAGTCATGACTGTACCACACAGCCCTCAGAAGGATCCCCCTTTAGGTGGAGGCTTGGTAACTTTGAGAGATGCCATAGTGCATAGAATAACTATGCTAGGCAATGCATTTTGTGTATTATACATGGCCTCTATTTTTTTTACATGGATAATAACATCAGTTCTCTGGCAGGAACCTTATCCTGCACGGGCAGATGTGCAAGCACAAATCAGGAAAGTCAAAGCCTAGTAGAGTACACATACGACATGTTACAAAGAAATCAGTTTCATCTGCATCCTTAGTCAGTACAGACCCAGGAGTTTTGCAAATTTACTGAAATTATTAGCCTCTGCAAACACTAATGCTATTCTATCAGTGCCCGTTTTTACATTTACTTCTGTTATTTTCCTGTATTCAACAAGCTTTAAAGCAAATTTTTTGCTTCACAAAAAGAACTACTTCATAAACCTACTCTAACAACGAACTTTCGTATCCACTGTGCTAATTATCAGTGGGTGCTACAGATTATCCAGATGCTGGACATCAAGGTATGGCATAAAAATGTTCTCAGTCAAACTGCCATTTTATTCTCAGAAGTGATCTGAAAGGTAAAAGCACCCAAATACCTTTGAAGACTTGAACTGAACTCTTAATTTGGGTATCTAACTCCTATTGATTGGGAGCTGATGACAGGACTTTAAAAACCTTTGAAGATCCTGTCTGCCATGCTTTTTAAGTTTCTTTGTCATGAAAAGAAATGACCTTAAAGATTTTCCATTTCTTTCCTTTAAATGATAGTAATCCTTCTCTCTTTCAACCAGTACTGCAGTTGTGATTCTTGGAAGACACTTTAAATAATACATTAACAGACTTTTGTATTTTATTAGGGAAGGAAAACTTTGACAAAAGAAAAACAACCTCTTTTCTTTTTTAACATAAATTCTACAGCTATTAAAGAGAGAAAAAAAATTCAATAACTCTTTTTCACTGACAGACTACTACACAGATGGAAGTTTAAACAGGGATGACCTTTCGCCATGTTTTGTACAGCACTGTTGCCACATTGGTGAGATACTCCACCTGCCAAAACTCATGCAAAGTGAATACTATGGATGTTTCACAATATTTTTACTAGGCAAAATCACAGAAAATGCAATAATGCACGTCAAAAGGATAGCAGCTGCCACACTATTTGTTTCCCCTTTATATAAAAGACCAAAACACTATTCAAATTTATATAGCTATCTAGTAAAATGAGTTGTTAAAGCTACCAAAAACAGTAGTCTATGTCATATGGTCTCTACTACTAAAAAAATCCCCAACGGTCAGCTGAAGAGGTAAGAGAATTTAAAAATGCTTAATAACATATTTGTAAGCTGGTTTTTTATTTTTTTAAATTATGTGAAATGCTTTTAAACATTTTGCACTTTGAAAATCTACACTTCAAATTAAGTCAGGAGCACCTTTGGAAAATACGGACTGACAAAAGTACTAAACAGTGATTACATTGTGACTACAGCTGCGCAGTTACACTGTAAAAAGTAAATTCCTTAGAGCCAACAAGGCAAGTAAGAGCAGACCTCTGATATACTGCTGAGGAGGGGTCCTTACAGTCAATTACAGTCCACATCAGTAACATTTTGAATCATGCTGAGGACTCTGCTCCCACCACTATAATGACTATGGAGGATGCTCAGCTGCAACACCCTGTACCAGTTGGACAGTACCTCACAGAACTATGCCTGAACAACTGAAACAAGAAAGCAGTTCAGTGATAACAGGTTCCCTCTGGGAAATTACTAGTTAAGGGGGGAAGAAGGGATATCAGGACAGGAATTTTAAGGTGTGTGAGGAACTGGGAAACAGGAGGGTGGGGGACTGATCATAGCCTGTGTTGAAAGGGGCTGGAGGAAAGGCAGAAGTTAAAGATCTTGTGGGTTGTTTTTGGGATAATTCCCAATATAATTTAGGAATTAAGAGCTAGAATTCGATTTAATGATATTGGCTGATCACAAAGTAGGGAATTTTAGTCAATATAAAAGATGATAAAAATGCTACCTAAGAAACCCTTTGGATCACCTTTCGGGTTGGAATATCAAAAATGCAAACATTTATATTCACAGAAACAGGCCTTTTGTAATGGAGGAGCTGTAGGTTATCAGGTAGAAATGGGAGAAGAAAAAGAAGGAAAAATCTGACCTAAAGTGGTTGTAACCTACAAATAGTTGTAACTAACCATCTGATGTGGCACCGAAAGAAACAGGGCGTTACCAGAATGAATGTCGACATGACAACGAATTAGGAGGATTGTTTCCAGTGGAGATAAGACAACACGACATCCCTGCTGATGTGTCACTACTGAGCCTTCACACAGAGAAATGTAGAAAGTCTAAAAGTGAACTGGAATGGGAACCATCTACCAGCATGACACAACAGGAGGCTCAAAGAGCAAGTATTATTCAGTATTACAAAAACTAAAGCTGTGATTTTGTGACTTCTTTCTAAAAATACATTTGCAGCTAAATATCAGGGAGGAAAAAGAGCATGATGTTTAGGATGATAATCAAACCATTACTGGAATTTGAAACAACTTCCTTTTAGGAATAATGAGGTCCTGAAAATCTAGTGATTAAGATGAAATCTGATAAAATAATGGGATAATCATCGCACAGTAGATGTGACAGTAAAGGCTTACAGACCAGAAGGGACATTCTGGGTCTCAGATCCCAACATCAGAAATGAAAGAACGTAAGTAGGCTTCTGTATGGGAGTGTTTCAAATGAGCTTTTCAGGAAATTGAAAGTGAGGCAAAATGACCTCAAAGGAAAGAAATTTTTCTATGGGTAGCATAAAGGGAAACTGGTCATGTGTTTTGTGTTATCTCTTCATCTTACAAAGCCTATGACCCCTTAAGAATAAAGATGATTTTCTTCCTTAATTTATGCATTGTAGCCAAGCTTCCTAGCATTTTTTAAATGACTTATTCATTCCAGTAAAAAGCAGGGGCTGTCTACATATCCTCTCAAATTATGACACACAAAATATTAAAACCTTCCTCATATCTATGCAGTAATCTGAGTGCAGATGTTTTAAAAGGCCTGAGACATGAGGACCCTTTCAGATACAGCAGCTGTGGCTGTGCTGGGATACAGAGAGTCAAGTACACTCAGACTAAACCTTCTGGCTTTGCTCAGTGCCACACTGCAGCTAATAACCCTTTGCTAGCACCTGCAATGCTGGTAATCTACTGCAGCCTGCTCACTGGACAATTTCCACCTCCCTGACCCAGAAGCTCCAGCCCAAACCCAGAATCCTCCCATCTTAGGATGCTTTTGGTTGCTGGCCAAGTGGCGTGCTGGAGGCAAGACTTGCAAGTGACTGATTTGTTCCATAGCTGCAATGCAAAGCTTCTTTAAACAAACGCTTATCAACTCATGCTAAACTTATGGATGTTCCACATTACAAAAATTTATCAAGACTGTTGTTGGGCCTAGCCCTGATTTTCCAAATTACCAATTAAAAAAAAAAGTGCATCATGCTTCCAAGATGCAAGATTCCCTGACATACAGGAGTATCAGTCACGATCCACATGAAATCAACAAAAGGTAAAAAAACACTTCTCAAAAAAGTATGAAATACTCAGATTACCAACTCTTGAAAGTTACATTCCCACCTTCTTTTTCCTATTCATGTCTCATTTACCACATCAAGGATGGGGTTGTGAGCGAGTTCCAGAGATGTCACCACAACCGAAGTCCTAAATTGCTCTCAAATCCCCATTAAAAAATGCAATACTGAACTAAGGTGGCTTGGAGAACCCTAGCTCTGTCTTTTCTCCGCACAGATGCAATAGTACAAACATCTTAATTTCCTGAGTAGAAGCCACTTGTTTGACGTAACATTTAATTCAAAGCAAAGTTGACACTGACAGGATGAGGTAGCTACCAATATTTTGTTTCATCCTCATTATTCAGTGTGTCGTCCCAAGGTATTACTTATAGAACACCATCCAAATGTCACCCTTAGTACAGAATAATTCATTATATTATGGACTTTAGAAAAAGAATTAAGTAACTGAAACTGGGGTCTGTCAAATTAGACATCCAAGTATTATTCCCAGGTTGTGTAACCTCTGAGTAACATATGAAGGCTCTAACAAATACTCAGGAGTAGGAAGTGAAATAATTGTTAGGACTGCCTGAACTGACAATGGGCTTGGTGTCAAGGGGCAGGAAAGCAAATATATTGTCCTCCAAGACCAAAGCTGATCTTGCTCCAGAGGGGAATGGAGAGCAGCAGCAGACACTGCCAGAAGGGTCTGTTTCATCCATGCCCCATCCAGAAGTCACCTCTGCATTTGGATCAAAGTGAAGTACTTTCTCCTGAGATTTTGGAAAAAAGCCCAAAGCAAGCTGTCAATGGGAATCTTCAAAAGGCTGCAACTCACCTGAATAATGAGTGGCTTTACAGAGGTTATAGCAAGCACTTGTCTGCCTGAGGACTATTCCTCTCTGACAAATTCTAAAATCCTGCTGCAAAGTGGGAAAGCACTAGGGTTCCTCAAAATCAAGGATGCACCACTTATTTACTTGTAAAAGTGAAGACATAAGTCAGTCTAAATCTAGGAATCACTGCTTTTCTATCCTCAGTAACACCCATCCCAGACTTGTAATATTACTTTACAGTTATGAGAAGTTTCATTTCGAGGAATCAAATTCTTTCTGCTTTCACCTCTGCCTAACTCCCCATCCATTTAATGCATTATTTCCATTAAGTTTGGGAGAGTTTCCAGCCCAGGGTATTTCTGCTGGAGGCCAATCCAGCATGGCACAGCCCAGGATAGCAACCAGTTAAGTCTTTTCTAATCCCTGCATTCATAAATGGTGGCTCACAGCAGCTGGCACGCAGGAACTGAATAGAGAAGGCAAGCTCGTATTTCTCTCACCAGGCCAAATTAATAAAAACAAAACCTGATTTCTCCTTCTCATTTTCCTATTCTTCCTGCTCCCCAATATTTTTCCTCTTTCAAACTTCCTTTTTTTTTTTTTTTTTGAGAAGCCTAATGTTTGGCTGTCTTCTGAAAAAATGGGCACAGTGACAGATGAAAGGCCACATTCATCGCCTAATTCAGAATAGGAAAAAACCGACTGCTGTGCATTTAAGATTCTAACAACCTTGCAATTTTGTAGAGCCGTTTTCCCCAACCCGTTCTTTTGAAGAAATCTGCTTTTATTCTGTTAATAACTAACCACAGTTGCAGCAGCATGGATCCGATTAGCAGTTCTTACGCTACAAAGGGTTGGGGGGGGAAGGCTGTGAACAGGGTTGCCAATTTGTCCACTTGGGTCCCCAGGAGAAAGATTAGATGAGGTGCTTGCTCCTTTTTTCCCCACTTGCTTGCTGCTCTGCACTAGACAGACTTCTTCAAAGCTCAGCCACTGACTTAATTTCTTTTTTTTCCCCCCTCTAAAGCCTCATTTAACCACCCCTCCACATGTTTTGCACTCTGTGTCACCACGTCCCTCCAAAGAGACAGTGTGAATTGGTATGAGAGGGGTTGGGAGAGGCTGCAGCCGCAGCTTGCCAGCACCTTCTCTCACACCTCTATGAGGCCCCTGAATTGCTTTTAGATTTTGTAAATTATATTTTCTTAAATTTGTGCAAACCGTTGGAAAAAAGTGTCTATGTTCTTTAGGGAATGATCCAAACCCTGTAATCATACTGTGTTTTTTCACTCTGTCCTTTTAAGCCTTTCATAAAAATGGTAGTTTTGCTTGCATTTAGACTGAAGCAGAAGATTGCAAAGGGTTGTATGGATTTAGTAATCCGTAATTACTTGGGACACATCATTACATGTTTGTTAATGCAAAAAGCATAGACTTCAGCTAGTGAAAAATCATTCTCAATTTCTTTATGTCAATTAACCAGAATATAAAATTGTAATTGATGCAAGTGCTAAATATCTAAACGCTCCTAACAAAGCAGACAGTAGTACTTCTTTCTTACATTTGACTCATTTCTTCCTTCCAGAAATGAAACCTACCCTGCCATACACCTGAAACTTAAAACTACAGAATTCCACTCAGGGATTTAATCCAAGTTCCAAAAGAAAGAATTTTTCATTAGCAACGCTCATTCTCTAGACTGCATTTATAATAAGTATGGGGAGATTTTTTTTTCTCTAAGCTGTTCCTCATTGTGTTAACTAAATTTAAGAGCCTGAGAAGCACAACAGATGTAGGAGACATACACTTCTAATGTTTGCCACCTAATAAAACTCTGAATTCTTAACTTTAACATTGCCAAATTCTAAACACACCGTACATTAATTTTCATTTATGATGTCTGCAGTGTGAATACATGCAAGATAGAAATGAATGGGTGAATGTGAACTGAAATTGCTGTTTCTTATTCGTATTTATTTTCCATTGATCCAGCTACATGTAAGAATTTCTCAGAATAAATATTCATCATCAAGCAGCATGAACTCAGAAGACCATCAACTATGGAGTTTGAGTCCTCTCTGCTCTTCTCAGCTCTCTCAGGTTTAGCAAGCAGGTGGACATTGGAGCAGCGCTATGCGACAATGAACTGTTCAGCTAGTCCTGCCTGCTACTCCTCATACTAGGTCATTGCCTGTGATTAACGAGCGTTTTAGTAGCAAAATCTATGTGCTCTCACTAATACTACCCTCGAAAGGAACAAACTCTTAGCTAATCTAGTTTTTCTTATTGCATTATATTGCATATTACACAGCCCTGGTCTCAACGGTTCTCAGGGACGGGGGAGAAAAGGGCAAGTTGAATGCATAAAGGATAAAAGCACCTTGAGGCAAACCTGCTTCCAAAAACCATTTGGTGGGTCTGATCTCCCTAGAAGACAAGATCTATCATGCCATATTTCATCTTGCCCGACAACGATAAGCTCCAAAGACTGGTGCAGAAGCGAAGTAATTCTTCATGTATTTTTAATCAACCGAGAACTTTCATCTGGCGAGCTCCCTCCACAAGGTCACACGCACCACGCGCGGCCACGTGCCTCTCATGCAGTTTGCAAACACCAACTCCTATGTCAGCTTCTGTTTGGAAGCGGGAGTATCAACATTAGCAACCCCTGGTTATATCATTTATAAACATGCAGATGTGGATTATTAAAGATTAATGCATTTTGGGATTGGTGTCGGCATTCCGTTTGTCTCACGCCGAAACCAATTCTGTTCTTCATTAGTCAACGACAACCCACATCACCCTGTTGTGGAAGAGAAATCAAAGGTGCAAGCATGAATTGAGAATAAGTGATGAAACTGATTACTAAGAAACTTAACGGCTGTAATCAATCAACACATCACAACAATTTGAGTCCACTGCTATCTGGAAATGGGGAACAAACAGAAAAGCTTGCCAATGGAGTGAATTGTTCTTTTGTGTTTGCTTTCTAAAAACCCACTTTGTAATTTGACTTCCATATCTACCTACAGAACGATTCCGTCAAAGGGACGCTCAAATTTTTTAAGCTGCAGCTCAACCTGCATAAATTTTGTCTCTAAGGAGGAGAATGGATATTTGGTTTTCATTAATTTTTTAAAAAAAATATTATTTGGAGGAAGTGAAAATGCTCTTCTTTTGAAGCTAAGTGGCTATTTTCTAGCAGGGACAGAATTAATTCAAGCCATATTTTTAATTGTTCAGATTCCTTATTCTAAGGAGGGACACACCACGTATCTGTCTAGCCAAGTCTGACACTAACTATGAAGCATGAAGCCCTCTTTAAATATCTCTAATGGCAGTGATACATAGTCCACTGAAAAACTGAAAACTGCAACAGCCTATCCCATCACAGAAACCAAACCACTTACGACATTTATGCTCTATTTTATCTAGGTATAACAACCATCTGTCAACAACAACAAAAACACACTGATAGAGATGTGAGAGACTTTTCCCATTTGCTCATCAATCATTGCTTAGGATTGCAAGGAATGAGGGAGTGAAAGACAACCTTTTCACTTACAATAAAGCACAAATTAATGCCCTATTTGCCAACACAGAGAGACAATCTATGTGTGTGTAGCCGAGTAATGACAGAGTAAAAACCCCCCAAACATTAAAAAACAAATATACGCTGCTTTGATTTTCTTGACAAAAACATAAATGGGTTGAGCAAAAAAAGTTAGAAAGAAATGAAAAGGTTAATGATCTAATGTAAACTATAATTGTCCAAGGATGGCCTTAAAGCATACACCTGAAACTAAAAACAAACATACCTGTAAAATCCTGGTGGCTGTGGTTAAGTATATTTGAATTTTACTACGTGAAGCAGAGCACATGCATAATTATGCAAATATTTTAATTGGATTTCAACAGCCCTCATACTCTAGATGGGTTTATACTAGCACAGTGCTACCAATGACTCACAGAGCTGCAAGAAGTGGCCTGTCATACGGATGCTGCCACAGTGCCCACAGCAGCAGATGCCCTGCCATGCTGGCTGCTCGGCCATTGCCAGGATGATGAAAACAGGCCTGGCAGGAATCAACAAAGAGGACAAACCAGGTATGGGGCAGAGCACAGCTATGGGGATGTGAGCACCACCGATCTGGCCATCTGTGGGAGGTTTACATGAAGCCTTTGTAAGGTGCTGGATAACTCTCAGCACTGTGCTCCCCAGACTCCTCAGGAGGTTCAGTGCATGGGGCAGAAACGTTTGTCTCTGGCTTACACAGCAATTAAACACTGAAACTGAATTGTGTGACTGTGAAATATAAACACTGATACACCAGATATGAAGCAAATGAAACTACTTAAAACTGGACCCTGTAAACAACCCCTAAAAAACAACCACCACAGGGCATGTTGGTTTTGGTGATTTACTGTTTTTCTATCTGATGCTTAACTTTGGGCCAGTATAAAACAGTAGGTTGATGGTGCTGGAATAGGAAACTTTCTGTCATCAGGAAAACCTAACGTGAAGAACTTGAACAGCGTCTCTCTATCTCATTTCATGTCCTGCACCTGTTCTGGAAAAACACCTCTCTGCAGAGAAGGACACCTTGATCTCTCCGGCAGACTGCAAGCATGATAAGAGTCCCTAGTATGGGCTCTCCTCATGAAACTAAACTGAGACTACTTAGTTAATTCATGAAGGCTTGAGACAACTGATTATTTATCAGTTGTGACGTGGGCTGAATTCTAACTGGTATCATGGGTTAGATGCTCCCCATGCTAGAAGCAATGCCTTGAGCTAGAGCGCTTTATAATATGCTTATTTTTTCATCCTTTGAAAAGACAGAAAGACTCTAAATGTTGTTCAAACCATTCAACAGAAAGAGTTTTAAACTACTACTATGTGAAACATTCACATATTTCATTTGTAAGCATTCTAGATTTGCAAAACTGCTGAATAGATATTTTGTGCACTAGCAGTGATTAAGAACATAGCTACGTCAATGGCATTTTGTGTTTTGTTTTTTTCTGGTCTGGATGCCAATGAACAGCATGCATCTTCCCTGCAACAAGCTGTTGCAAGATTTTTGCCTCCGGAGAAGCCAGGGGGGAAACATTGATAGATGTGTTAAAATAATCTTTCTAGACAGGGGGATTGTATCCATTTTACAAGGATATTATTCCCTCTCTGGTTTTGCAATTATTTTAGGATATCTAAAACTCCAACAAGAACATAGTATTAGAAATTCACAGAATCACAGAATTGTTTGAGTTGGAAGGGACCTTAAAATTCATCTATTTCCAACCCCCCACCCCCGTCACAGGCAGGAACACCTTCCACTAGACCAGGTTGCTCAAAGCCTCATCCAACCTGGCCTGGAACACTTCCAGGGATGGGGCATCCACAGCTTCTCTGGGCAACCTGTTCCAGTGCCTCACTACTCTCACAGCAAAGAATTTCTTCTCAAAATTTAATCTAAACCTACTCTCAGTTTAAAGCCACTCCCCCTTGTCCTATCACTACATGTCCTTTTAAACAGTTCCTCTCCAGCCTTGCTGTAAGCCCCCATTAAGTACTGGAAGGCTGCTATCCCCAGAGACTGCTCTTCTCCAGGCTAAGCAATCCCAGCTCTCTCACCCTATCTTCATAGGAGAGGTGCTGGCCCTCCTCTGGACACACTCCAATATAGCTCCTTGGAGGCCCCAGCACCGGACACAGCATTCCAGGTGGGATCTCACCGGAGCAAAGCAGAGGGGAAGAATCACCTCCCTTGACCTGCTGGTTGTGCCTCTTTTGATGCAGCCCAGGATACAGCTCTCTGGGCTGCGATGCACACTGCTGGGTCTTGTTGAGCTTGGGTTCACCAAGTTCTTCTCCCCAGGGCTAGTCCCAACCCAGTCTCTGCCCCACCTGTATTCGCTTGGGATTGCCCCAACTCAGGCAGAGGACCCTGAGCTTTGCCTTGTTGAGGTTCATGAGATTCATACAAGCAAACTCACTGAGGGTGTACTCAATCCCACTCTCCAGGTCACCGACAGAGACATTAAACACAGTTTATCACTTTCATATGGTAGTCTTCTCTCACTCAAACAATGTTTAAAAGGAGTCCGTGCCATATAATATCAGAGTAGTGGTGGTTCATGGGGTAAATATGTGGAATAGCTCAATCCCAAGGAAGGGATTTTCCCAAATTCTTGTTTAAAACAAGATCGGTCCTACTGGTTTGTGTTACTGTAGCAATTCTGGAAACAGTTCAATTCTTAGGCCTCTTTTTTTATAAGGCATGAAAGAAAGTATCAGTCCTGTCCAGATTTTTGCAGTACTATGTCCCTTTGGAATGACTATTGCTCATGTTTTTCTTCTCTCAGAATTTAAAGCACTCTAGTCTAGCCACACACTGACTAACATCCACACCAAGGCAAGAAGTCCTGTTACCGTTCTCTCTGGTTATCCCATTCCCATTCTTGCTTCTTTTTTTGCCTGGAGTGCTGGCTGTAATGCTATAATTCTGACAGGTCCTGGAATTCAAGCCAGCTAGCTGATCAATACAGGTGCATAAAACCTCCAGGCTTGCGGAAAGTAGAGTTGAACACTGAATGGGACACATATATTGACTCATCTATTTATCAGAATTAAAAATTTGGGGTATTTTTAATCAGAGGAGGGTGCTGACCACTGGTTAGCATAAATTAAGAAGACTGACATTCCCAAGACAGAGTATCCACAAATGGACTTCTTTCTGAAAATTATAACTTCATCTGTATCCTCAGTGAAAGGTGACATCAATCATAATGAAAACAAAAATGTAGTTGACGTTTAACAGAGTGAAATTAAGGTTGTTTCTTCAGAAAGTACATGTAACATTAAAAGCACAAGTCAAAATACTAATCTCTGTGAAAAAAACCTGTTTACATATTTCTAAAGGCAGCATTTGCCATTCATTCTTAGTATAGCACACCCTTCTCTTCTTTACAGGTAAAAATTGCTGTAGGGGTTTAAAAATAATAGAATCTATTAACTTGTACAAAATCTGCTTGTCCATCACTGGTTAAGTGATTCCTGGCCTATCAGCAATCTTCCACAGAACTCTTAATATTAAAAATTTTTGCTGCTTACACCGCAAGGGAGAAAGAGCTGACAAAAGCCTTTGGCCAGTGAGATCAAAATTGGGGATGGGGGGAGAAAGGAGAGCTTAGCTTATTTACATTTTTGCTTTGTTAGTAAACTGGAATGGTTGGAGCAGGAGGGAAAAGAAAAAAAAAAAGAGAAAAGTGAAATTAACAGCCACTAAATCTTCTGGCAACAGCAGCGCATTTTGATGATGTGCTGTGTCAGCTTCCACTAATGGTTTAGGGTTGAATCAGGCACAGTTCAAGACCCAAAGCAGCACAGGGCATCTCATCTCATTCTCTGGAAGACCATGTACCCTAATTATAAAGAGGGCTACAAAATAAAGAGATCAGGATATCTGGCAAACCGGAATAATGATCTACTTAACAGGAAATCAAATTGTCATTTTGAATCAGTAAAAACCATAGAAAAGCAGGATTTCAAGCCTGTAATGAACGTATGTCTGAACAAGAAGTGTTAACCATTTTGAGAGAAAACTACCTTTCTAAACAAAAGCCATCCAGGTTGCTTTTTCTGCTCTTAGGACTTAAATCTCCCCAATCTATTCCAGTAATGCGAATGGAAACAAAGGCTGTATATGTGTGTGCCACTTACCACACAAAATATCCATCCAGTATTTCAGAGAGCACAGGAAGGAAATGCCCACTGAGCTAGGGACGTGCCAATGTCAGTGCTGCCTGTGCCAGGCTGTTCCTGTGAAATTTGTGGCGTGCAGCAGAAAGCAATGCAGGGTGGCAGGGTTGTGGTGGGGTGCAGAGACAGCTTAAACAGGCAGTAGAAGCGAATCAGCCATTTGGGACGTTTAATAGGGGGCTGTTTGTTTGTCTGCCCTTTTGATGTTAAATTAGTCTTCAATTTTGTTGCAAGGAAGGAGGCATTGGGAAAAGGATGCTTCTCCTCCAGTAAACCCTGGGAAAGCAACACCTTTATTTTAACGGCCTTCCCACCAAGAACCCCCTGCAACATTTTGGCTTTCCCTAGCCATAGCTATCAGCAACACAACAGCTGCTCATTTTACAATGACTTGCTGGAGAGAGAATGATTGAAAGAGCCAATCTATGTCACATTGAGAAGCTGTGGCACAACATTGCAGGAGGTAATAGGAGAGGAATGAGGTCAGAACAAACAAGGGTAGGGTGAGAACGGAGAGGAAAATAGCAGTGAACAAAATTATTAAAGGCAAGGTGCTGTAGTACACAATCTATGTTCAAAAACGGCCACAACCTGAACACCGCAAACAGCCACAGAAACACAAACAATCTGTGTGCTACTTTTTCATAGGGTCTCATGAATCTGGTCAATGATAAAAGCTACCAAAGCCCTCATAATGGAGCACAATGATGGGAACACGCTTAGGTGAAAGCACAGTCTAATTTGTACAGCTTGAAAGCCCCAGCACCCAGTGGCATGCCACTAATCACAGGGTTTTAAATAGCAGCCTTAGTAGTGTCATTTTGTAGCTTGAGAAACACAGCACCAGCATCAGCAGTGATGCTATGGCAGCTGATCTGTCTCCTCTCCAGAGAGCTCCATGTTAGCTCATGCCTGGGAGTTCACCTTTAGCAGAAGAGCTGCAAAGACCAAGAGCTGGTCTACGACAGGGAAACAGTGGCAGACGATTTTGATTTAGTGCCACTCATAAAAATCGTTCCTGAGAAAGAACTGCTTTTGTGTTTCCGCAGCAGACTAGAAAACCACCATGCAAAATGGTGGAGCAGTTTGTATGAAGAGGCAATGCTTTTCACTAGGAGAGTTACAAAAATGAGCTTTTGGGGCTCTGCTGAAATGGTGAAGTCACTCTGACCTCTGAGCCCACATCCCTTCTATTTTTACCCCACAGGGATCAATTGGTTTCATAAAAGTTATTACTTTCCCCTACTTAATTCCCATTGTCTTATTCCCATCCTTACCTATCACAGCTACAATAAAGCCATTTTCAACGCCTCAACATTCTTTCCCCATTCAGCAGTCAGGCTGATAAAATGACAATCCATTAATTTGCCTGAATCTGACTGTGGGAAAATGTCACCTTTCCGGCCAGGTGGACTACCTGGCTTCACTCAACAACAGGGCTGAATTTCTCACCATGTACTGGGAACCACATTGCAAATACAAAGCTACCACACTGCATATAACACAAATACTCTAGTCCTGACTCTGTCCCCATTGTTCCTGCTACACCTGAGAATGTGCTGCCAGTCAGAGTGGTTGGAGATGGAAAAAATAACTGCAGGGCATGTACACAGCATCAGGGCTTGACATGCTCAGGCCACATTTAGTATGTGACATTCCTGTGTGTACTGAGCTTACTTCCCTTTGCTTATCTAGTTTAACCTCTGTATACAAACAGGCAGAAACATTTTACACAGATACCTTTGTATCAAATACCAAAACACACACTACTCACTGAATTTTAATCTGCATTTGGTTTACAGCAACACTCAAGTCATCTAATGAAAAGGCACCACTGCTTTTGTTTCTTTTAACTGAGCTCCATGTTTATTATTTTGTGGTTTTGTCAGCAACTGATGTTATCCCTAGGGTAATGTCAGCACTCTCACTCTCTTAGCAATTCCCCTAGTATTCACAATGTCAGAAAATAATAAAAAAACTTGAGCATCAGAAAGAGAATAAACTCATCTGAAATACCAAATACACATTGTTGCCTGAATCCCTGCAAGTAACATGCCAGATGGGTAAGAATTGGAATTAATGCATGCATCTTTTTTTCTTTCGGGTATCTTGAAAGATTTCCACAAATTTCTGAATGTACATGAACGACTATGTGTCACACTCTATGTCGCACAAGAGAGCAAGTGGCAAGCATGCCACTGGTATTCCAGTATTATCCAGATGGGGTTGAATTACTGGTACCTTGATAACCTTTGCAAATATTAAGAAATATCTCCTCCAATATTCTGCATTCATGTCCAAAAATTACACTGTCACAATATGGGATTGGAAAATCTCTACCTCATCCTGTAGGTCTGTAACCACCATACAAGCTCAAGAGTCAAACCCAACAAAAATACACAGTTGGAACTAAAAAAGGACTCCATACATAATAGAGACAAATCTGTGACACATGACACACAAAGCAAATACAAAAAGTACAATCAAGTATTCTCACTTGTCGATAATAAAAATATTTATCAAACAGTTATGTGGAGGTAAGATCAGAACTTTGAGCTCTCTGAGGGCTTGGCAGCTGAAGTTTAGATGGAATTTACTCCTGCTTTTTTTTCAGCAAAGGGTCCTAAAAATGCAGGATTCTCAGAAAATAAGTTAACTTGGAATACAGGAGTAATTATTTATGTGTTTAATAAACCCATTTATTGATTTAATTTTGTTTGTTGGAACAAACTTACCTGGAATACTTGCTGGAGAAATGGGACCAGATCTTGACTGGTTGCTTCCAACGGGTGAGCCTACGGGGGAAGGCGAAGGGCCCCCGGGGATGCCAGAGAGATGTGGAGAAGCATGAGGGGAGAATGGAGACTGTGCAGGGTTGCTCTGCTCCCCTTGGCTGCTCGTAGAGCCTGACGCGCTAACGGCTGAGCTCAGGGTTGCTTCAGTTCCAGTCGGCAAGTCGTCAATTGATCCAGACAAATCCTGAGGAAAAAAGAACACAAGTGGTTGCATGAACTAATACTCAAGGCCACAAGACTCAAGACTGGCATGGCAATGAGGTCCATTTGTTTACTTATTGCAGCAGATAACTGAGAGGTTGTCTTTAATGTTGGTTCATGTAGTTAAATGATGGCAGGAAACAAGGATAGTATGCACAATTCTCCGCTTAATCTCTGATTCTTTTGAGAAAAAGAACAAGCAAGGGCAACATATGAATTGGAACCCAATTCACTCAGCATTGAATTCAACCTTTTCCATCTGGATTAAGCTTTCAAAATTAATCCCACAAATTCTGCCTGAGCATACCAAAACTAATGAAAATGATACATCAGTTTCACTTTCACACAGTATTTCATTTTGCGGTTTGCTACAGTTACAATCACAGCTTATACACTTCACTCTAAACCATTATCACATCGAGAGAAGGGTGTAAAATACACAGCCCTTCTAACACCTCCATGCAGTTCCTTTGCCTTGCAGCAAAGACATGATAAGAGGCCCTGCCCTCAGCAGCAGGACTGGACCTGCTGGCCACCGAGCAGCAACGAAGGCTGCTTCTACAGGTCCATCAAATACCAATGTACAGCTCACAGTTTCTCTTCAATTTCATTCAAATACACTGCTAAATAGTTACTCCATTTCTGTTCATAACTGCTGCATTTTCAGTAAGAAATTTCCTTTGTAGGTCATAGTACAACTGAATTCTAACTATGAACTACTGGACATACCCCCGTCCTGAAGCTGTAACACTGGCACTATACTGGTCTCTGAATCTGCAGGAGGAATTTGGCTTTTTAAATAATTTTAAGATCAGATATAAAAAAACAACAATGCTGTGACAAAGCAAGCACATGCTCCCCAAATGTTAGGAAAAATGTTAATTCCTAAGCATCACAGAAAAACCTCATACAAACTGAGAAGTGCCAGTAGCCAGCAGCTATTGGCAGGGCGTAAGTTAAGGAGCATGTTACTATTTCCCTTAGCAATTTAAGGCACAAAGAAGAGGCAGAGAGCTACCTCACATATAACACAGGTCACTGAATGACCTCTGAGGCTTCCAATAACTGGGATAACAGAGTGTGCTACTTTGCCTGATACAGACTTCACTTGTTTAGCTCATGCAAGTGGTTGCACCTTAGACAACGGGACCCCTCGTCCAAGTAGCACAAAGAGAATGGGGTTTTGCCTGAGCAAAAAACTCAGGAAGCAAAGCCTTAGTGCTGCCTAATTTTCATAACAAAAAATAAAGTTTTTTAGAAGTGACAGAACATGGATGAAATGCACGTGGTGTACTTTGAGTTAAGAGTCCTGCCTGATGATGACTACCTCCATTATGAGGAAGGTTCATGGCCAGTCTGCCCCAACAGACAGACATTCTTCTTCCAAAGCATGGGAAGAGAAGGATTAATGGTTTAAGTACTGATAATACTCATTAGAAGCCACCTAGAATGCTACATGTTATTCTTCCTTGTCCATTAGGTTAGTGAATACGGCCCACCTGACTTAGCCCTCTGCAGGACATCTTACAGACCTTATTTCCAATGAATTTCCACAAACACTTTGAGAACAATTCTCATCACAGTTAAATTTTGCTTTTTCTGATGAGCACGAAATTGTACATGTTTTTCATTAGGCACAAGAAATACAAAAATTAAATCTGAAACTTCAGTCTATGTGTGGAAGCCGTATTCACTTGAGAGCACACTTCCAAATCCCTACAAATGGCAACTTAATTGTGAAATGGGCAATAAACTATTTTCATTGTTTCTTTTTTGAAACTATTAACTGTAGAAAATGTAAACAAGAAATAACACTACTTGGTACTGTGTAGAGCATCACTAGACATTTTTCATAGTAGAATGTATTTGGCAAACAGGTAAGCAATTACTGCTTTTCCATACATAATATGGCATTCTTCTAAATGGAATCAAATCGCTGCTGTCGTGATGTGTAACAAATGCTGCAGGAAGTGCTGATAAAACAAATGCTGCTAAAAAGCATGTAATAAACCCCTGAAAACTGAATGTAGGAGAATAGAGCCTATTCTAAAGGAAAAAAATTCTGTGTAAAAAGCCAGATAGGCACCCAACTGATAGAAGATATAGAAAACACACAGGTTAACATTTAGAGTAACAGAGATTTTAAAAGGATGTGGAGTAAAGCCTTCATTTGTTTCAGCAAGCTGCAAGGTACTTCAAAAAACGAATTTGCCAGGATAATGAAAAAGCCATGAAGCAGCACTGTCCATGATGAAATTATCTGCTGTTCCCAGACTAAGGCAAAACTCGGGGACAGGAATGAAATTCACTTTTCCCATCAGGTTGCATCTGACTCCTCCAGCCTCCCGCAAGGGTGAAGCGACTGATGAGTTCCAGGCATTTCCTCAAATGCCTACTTCCAGGGACCCCCCTGATGCAACTCCTTCACAAAAGTGGAAAAGAAAGAGAAAACCTTGCATGACGCCAGCCTATTTAAAGAGTGAAGCCATGTCACCCTCACACAGTGCAGGCTGAGGGAGCAGACTGGCAGGCTCAGCACACCCCCAGAGTCTTGTGTAAGCACCAGGATTTCCTCCCAGGAATGGGGAACTTCAGAATCAGCTCATCTGCTGAGGATGCTATGGTAGTGTTCACTCATCAGACCCATCAAGAAAGCCCAGAACAAGGTTGCTCTCAGGACGGCATGAAAGGTTGTTGCCTCTCTAGAAGCCTGGGTTGTGCTATACCACCTCCTACCTTGTACAGAGTGGTTTTTGGTTTGGGTTGGGGTTTTTTCGGTTGGGGTTTTGGTTTTTTTTTCCTTACATACACTTTGAGGCCTCACTTAGTCTTCTGATGTAGAAAGCTTGAGTAGGTGAGCAACTGGGAAACTTCCAGCATACAAAGGCTTTAGAAACACCTCTGTTATCCATAAAAACTAATTGGGAAATTAAAGAGAAGCAGAAGACTTTATGTGAAGCACCCAGACAGAAAGAGCAGAAGTCGATTAACTATTCACCTATTATTAGTATTTTAATGTTTGCTTTTACCTCATTTTAACAGAACAGTAATGAAGTTGTGCAAATTCCACATCACAAACATTTATTTATATATAAAATACTATACACGTACACATTATGTACGTAAATTACATAGATACACTTGCATTTACTTAGCATATCCATATGTAAAGCTATTAAAAAGCCTACTAATAAGAGAAATTCACAGCGGTTAAAGCATACAGCCTAGTTAACAAAGAAGCTCTGTAACTAATACTCCTCTAGAGGACAATTTAGTCAGCAGGGCACCAACTCTATTCTTCTTTTATAAGTACTATCAGATCTATGATGCCTGTAAAGAACAGAGAGACTTTACTTACTGCATCTCATTCAAACCAAGGCACCTTCAAGCTACAGTGCTTCCATTTATCTTGTTGGAAAGTTGGCAGGTGAGGTAATTGCTGGGATTCTTTTAAGGGGCTGGAGTCCCCTTACCCTAAGGCATGCCTTAAATTCTGTCTCATTGCAGAGGTTTTTTCTGGAAAGCACTCATTTCTTCCAGTAAAATGTAGCAAGTTTAGAACTACCAAAAATCTCGTGTTTCTTATAGATGTTCCTTGTAGAGCAACCTTACTATTCTTATCTATGGTATTGCTATGACTGTATTTTCAAATGTGACATCAAATCTAGGAAAAAAAAAGAAGGACAAGATATTCCCCTCCATCACAAATGCGTATTACAGTTCTGTATTCTCTATGCCAGCTTTATAGCCTGACAGTATTATTCAGGACACCCCAACCAGCTTTCAAAGTTCATTTCTAGATAATACCTTGATTACAAACTGAAATGCCCCCCGGCAGGATTTATCTATTTTAGCAAAGTATTTTATCTCCAACTATCTTCACTTGTAGCCTCACCTTCCACCTATGCATGACCTTTTTTCTTGTCCCTCTGACAAGTACAAGAGTTGAAATGAACAGGATCACATTGTGCTTGGGATTATAATGTTATGCCTTCCTGGTGGTACGATCTTATCAGACTGACAGGAGAGACACTCTTGAAACAGAACACCAATTTACTATTGCAACGTGGGCAGCAAGGGGTAGAAGGAAGCAAACTTCTTATATGGAGGCAGGAAACCCAGAGTTACAAAGAAAGCATTAGAAAAAAATACTACAAACACCCATATATAATAGAATAACATTAACTTACTCAAGGAACCTGCCTAGATCCAATAAACAGTGAAAAGGAGACTACAGTAGCTCAGTAATACCACCACAATTTTACACTGAGTGTGACAGGATTACAGCATTCACCATGGAGCAAAAATTTACACCACAAACACTTCATGAACTTAGCAGCTTTGCTCAGCAATGTCTCAGCAGACATAAAGCAAGATTTCACTAAAGGGATCCCTTGCTAAATACTTACAGTTTAAAAAGAATAAGCACCTTCTCTGAAATCAGTAAAAAGAAGAAGTGTGGGGCACCTTGCTAGTGGAGTTCCTATGCCACTAAATTATACCCCCGCTCACTAAGAAGTTACTGCAGCTTGGGGCTCTCTTGCAGGGATTGTGCAGAGCACATACAACCTGTGATTTATTTAAATTTGCCAACTACTGCCTACCAGTTCCTTTATGCTCAGGGAGTAGAAAAAAACCAGAGGTATTCTGTAGATATTAAAATTAAAGACACACAAAACCTCTCCGTCTCCAAGAAGCTGAACCCCCCCAGACTCTACCCTACCATCCATTTTGTTAGCATGAATCCCAGTGCTACGCATAGGAAACTGCATCAACTGACTGGCTGCAGGATCAAAGCCCTGCTCGTTCCATTCAGGCCTTCCTGCAGTATTTCATTAGGATGGAGGATGGTGCTGCTCAAAAGACAGGATTCCTGCATGAAATATCCATCTCTTTAACATGAATCACCACTTTAGAAGTAAAATTATATATACAACCAAACATATTTTACATGTAAGTATGTAAATATATATTCAAGGAGACATACACTCTGGTATTGTTTTGGAGCCATGGGGGATTATGAACAATATGCTCTGTAATTGAGATTAACTTTGAACAAATGATTTGGCTGACAAACACACATACACACACAAAAGAAAAACCCACAATAGCTCTGCTTAAATTTCAAGATATTTGTAAGACCTCTTTTCATCACAAAGCAGGCTATAATAGCATGTTTCAAGAAGTCTTCCAAAGGCCCTGCTGGTCATATTATGGAGGCAGTGAGTGAGCTAACAGCCTCCCATTGCCTGCACAACCAGAAAAACACACGGGCACAGCAACGATTGGGACCATATGGAAAATCCTTTCATTTTCAGAGGCTGCTACCCCCTACATGGGAGTCTTCCTTCCACACCAGATGCATAACTACCCTAGCTAAGCAAAAGCGTAAAAACGTACCTAACACACATTATTAAAAAATTAACAGGAGACAGCAAGGCTGCCATTACTTTTTTGCCACAGTGCTGAAATTAATCCTTGGGGAGAAAAGGTTCATTCTCTGAATCTTGCTAATTCAAGGTTTGGAGAAGGAAAAGCAGAGAAGATCACTTCCAGTACAAACACCTCCTTGAGGAAAAAGCTTAGTTTCTATTGACAAGCACAACTCCATCTCATAACACATTATAGTAAAGAGACGACTTGTTTCACTTGTAAGACAAACACAAACTTAGACAAACCATAGTTGGGAAGAAGTACTTCTTAATTACTCACAGTACCTAAAAGTCTTACTTAATTCTGATTACTATATGTTTCAGTGTTTTCTACCCGATTTTTAACTTTAACCTCTACGTGGTAAACTATTCATGCAATATTCTAGATGAAGGGAATTCCAAATATATGATAAAAACACTAGCTTCTTGCACTAAATTTAGTGACAAAGCACCACTTGCTGGGGAAACACATTCCCTTCATTCCGTGGACCTCACATGCTTCCCAAAATAACTCAGTTACTGAACTGTGTTGTAAGAACTCTGACCAGTATCAAATACTTTCCCTGAGAAGTTACACAGCCAAGTCCCTGAGGATGCAAAAATCTTTTTCCCAAAAGCCCTATATTCACTCAAGCAACCACGAAAAAGTGCAATCAAACAATGCAGTGCCAGTGCCCTGCCTGATGTCTTTTTAGTCTATGGGATCCTGGAATTAGATCAGCCTTCAAGAAACTATCTACAAAAATCTGACTTGGAAAAACAGATTCAAATCACGGCTTACTACCTAATTGCTAAGCAAATGACTGTTCTGGATAGTTCTTACTTGTAATTTGGATATGAAATTAATTCCCAGTCTGAAAAATTCTATCTTGATTAAAAGTGCACAGAAAATACTGTTTCTAAGAAAAGTGCCAAGAGTGGGGAAAGGGTAAAGGAAGTTTTGTTTTTTCTGTTCTTTTTGAACAGGTTCACCTAAAACTAGTATGAATTTTGCTGCTGACTTTAACTGATTCGGGTTTTCTTGTAACACTTAATAGGATTGTTTCAGTTGCTAAATGTAAGGGATCTTAAGTGGACTCACTGCAAAATCAGAACCAAAACATACTTATTTTCCCCATTTCTTTTCCTTTTTTGGGTAGTTCCAAAGCACCCAAGGCCTGGGTGCAGAGTGTCACTGGCTCAGATCTGAGGTTAAGGGTCTGAGCTGTGAGGACTATGCAGCCTGGGCAGCAGAGGCTGTAGCTGAAGACACAGCTCCTTGCACAGGTGCCTGCAGCCCTGCACCTTCATGGACAGTGAATACCACTGCAACAGCCCAGCCCGCCAGGGTCAAGAGATGCAAATGGCCTTTCCAACTGCCACCCTAATGAGGAATATGACTTTGTTCTGCTGAATATGGTATCTCACTGTAGTATTCAATTCTCAGTTCGTTTGAACGACAGTAATTTCTTACTACATTTGTTTAACAAGCAAAGGACCCGTGTTTGTAAGACAACCTTAACTAAAAATAACAACTGTGGACCTGGGGATACAGGAGTCCAAGAACAGAACATGCGATGCCTGTATCCATCAGACACAGAATGAGAAGAAGTTACTGAGATGAATACAATCGTACTTCTGTGCCTACTGATCCACAATGAGATCTTTGCTTGTCCAGACAAAAGCTTTACACCAAAAACAACTTTGGGCAATTAGAAATTCAAAACTGACACTGTAGCTTCGAGGCACCAGATGAAAGCCCAGACAGCCACACATCCCCCTGCCTGTGCTGGGTGCCACTCATTACGGGGTCTGCAGCTCTCTGACAGTTACCAGGAAGGAGGGGTCCTCAAGTCTACAGCTGCATCAAGAATCTCCTAATGGCATAAAAACCAGGCACTAGTTTATAAACATTGACTCCTCTGTATGAAACAATAAATACTAATGACCCACTTGCTGTCAAAGCAAATTGACAAAAGTCTAACAAGGACTGTAAAGAGGTAGGATACACAGCCTGTCTGATGACAATACTTTTTAATGTCAAAAATAAACAGTAAATCTCCGGAACAGAAAAACAGTAACAAGGCACCTCTCAAGATACAAACTTCACTGTTTATTTCTGAAGCAGAATGCTTAGCACGTAGAATTTCTGGAAATAAAATTTAAAACCGAAAAGTCATGAACCCTTAGGAGTCATTTGTTTCTTCAGTATTGTAGCAAAGAAAAATTCCCAGCCAACAACTCTTGTAGCTACAACATCAGCCATTTATCATCAATAAATCATCAACATTTAAAATAACCAAATCAATGAAAACCACAACAAATGAAGAAGAAAAGTATTTGTGTAAGAGCAACCTAATAAAATTTAGTTGTACTCAGACTACTTCCCATCCATACTACCAATCTTAACCATTCCCAAACATGAAATCCCTTCTGTTAAACTTAAGGGTTTTTTCATATAAAGAACCATTAGGTGAGACATAACAACTTCCACTTTATTGTGTCTCTTTGGATTACAACCATTTTCTAGATCATGTAGCCTACAGTTGCCTCCCCAGGGAGAAGACGGACTAAACTGGCAGGATAAAACAGAGAGAAAGCTGACTGAAGCAAAACATGTACCGATAAACAACCTTTAAAGCTCTCTGGAGCTTATTATTTTGGGGATCACTGTCCTCCTTCCTCTATGCAGCAAGCTTAGAACTTGAATTGCTACTGCATGACCACCATGCTCACCAGTGAAGACTTTCCTGGCTGTGCTTCTGGTCACGCTGAATTCAGCATAACAAAGCCATGGGGAAAACACCACACACCTGCTATTCCTCCTGCCATTACCTACTTGTTCTACTTTCACAGCTGATGCAGAAAGATATCAGACTAAGTAAGCAAGGAGAGGAGTACCAGATCACAAGAAAGACAAACACAGATTTGAGCAAGAGCATGTGAGAAAGAATAAGACATTACCAGTAGAACATATGTGTCACTAGATCTGGAAGAGACCAAAAATTTTAGCACGAGAAGCAGCAATATGCATGCGAAAGTATTGCTTACTCCCTTTATTCCATTTACTCTGGCCACCACACTTTTGGAAATTTGCAGTATGTTCAGTCAGACATGGATCATCTATCCTTGAGACTACATATTAAAAAATCTGATATTTTGCAGGTGTGGCTCAAGCAGAAGGAAGCAAACAAAACTTCAGAACACCATAACATAAAATGTGGTAAAATTCACACCATGCCTGTCCCACATGAGACTGCAGTGCAGAGATTCTCAATAGGTCTCTGCAGGACAGCTCACGTAGGAGAAGCTCTTTAAACATGACCATACAACCTCATGTGGCTGAATGTACCTTACTGTTTACTACTACAGACATACCCTGAGCCACAACACACCTATTTTGCAATTATTAATTAACATCTTTCTACGTGTGCTTCTCAAACTATCCCGCGTGGCATTCAGAAAGCATTAGCCGTGCTTAAAAGTTTGGACCTACAATAGTATCCGATTTGGAGACTGCAGTTGAGAGAACAGAAAAAGTGGTGGTCCAACAACCAACTGCCCACTGACCTCTGAAAGCAGATCTTTTCATGCCACAGTAAATCAGGCAAGTTGGTAACAAGTGAGCTGTTCTGACAGCCCATGGACACCTACGCATGGAGCACGACAAAGGGCTGAAAACAGCTGATGAACCTATACACCTGTATGCCCAAGGTTTAAAAACTCTTGATCTACAGAACTTGCCTTTTTTCTTTTTTCATACTAATACCTTCTGGAGAGTTATGGTTTGATAAAAAAGGATGTCCCAGCAGGTTACCGTGGGAATAAGGATCTACAAAACATAGTTTTTCATTAGGTTAGGGCCTGTGCATTCATCATACTGAGTCTCTTTCTTCTTTCTCCCACAACACCCTGTAACCAAATACCACAATTCAATGAGATGGTAAATAAGCCTCAGACACCTCTTAAACTTCAAAAACACAGGTGCTCTGTTGTGTGCTTTCCATCTCTTCCTCTTGAATCAGAAGCAGAAAGGAGGAGAAAATGCATACATCAAAACCACTGATAAATGTTAGAAAGACTTCCTTTTTAAGGAACGGAATAAAGTGACTTCCTTCAGAGAACGACATTAATTAACAAATTAAGTCTCATTTAAAATGCTGGATATGCAGTGTTATATTGGGGTATCAGGCAGAAATGAGTGTCATAAGGTTTACTTCAGTAAATTCAGCCTACTTTGCCACTCCAGGCTCATTCTCTCAGCATCACGCAAGAATCTCTCACCCTCCTCCCTCTTTCCCTTTCCCTTTACTGAACTCAATGCCACTCAGCAGTGATCAGCAAAGCACAAATGAACGGGGTTGTGATCACTCTGCCTCTGCTTTGCTCCTCACCCCTGGCACACACAAACTGCTTACTTCTTTCTGAGGGCTGTGGGCCACAGCAGCAAACCCAAACAATTACCCTTCAAGAGCTGTTCGCTCAACCCCTCCCACCTCTACATTCTCCAGTAACCTGGGAAAAGGTTGGAAAATGAAATCCAAGAGAGTAATAAAGCAGAAAATAAACTTTCAGATCGTTTCTCACACTTTCCAGCTAGAACCAGACTCCCTCAACACCCGAGATTCTGGAATTCACATTTCCCTGCAGTAATTCAGTGCTTGCTGCACACGCTATTGTGCAAAATAATTGAGCAGCAAGGAAACACGGTATTTTGAGATGATACGCCTTTAACAAACTCGTGTAGAACTCAGGTTTCAGAAACCTCTGCATAAATTTCAAAAGGCTTTTGAAATTCTAGAAGAGGATCTTGGCCTCAGTTTTCTTTTTGAAATGATGTCTTGATCAGCTTAGTAAGAAGGATAACTTGTAGCGCTTCAATTAAACATTAAGAAAAAATTCTGAAAGGCCAATACCCTCCCCTGTCTACTGCTAAGCTTTCTGCCCCAGCCACAGCTTATAGACTTTGCTCCTGGGGTGGGAAGAGGTATCTCAAGGCTAAGATCATGCCATGGTTGTCTTGACTGCTGAGTGAATTAAGCTAATCTTTATCCAACAGGTTCATAACTTTATATGCACTCCTGAAATCCAACAAATGAGGAGATATGTGGAAGTGTCACTACAGAAGTGTTAAACCATGCAGACTACGCAATCTACTGGAAAAAAACCCAACAGACCAATTAGTACTGTACTTTAATTAATATATCATACAAAGGAAAGACATCCATGGTGAATTACAAAAGCCAGCTTTTTGTGAGTTTTTTGTGTGCCTGAGCATGCTTCAATTTTACAGTTTTTCTTATTATAGAGAGGACAGGGAGTCCTGAGATCTTTAGATAAAGCTTGTAGGGGGTTGTTCTTCCAGAATTTTCTTTGGCTTTAAGGGAGGAGGTTGAGGTTGGTATTGCACAGAACTACCAATTCATTGCAATGCTACTAAAAACACTCTGAAAAATTCCAAGAAAGCAGGGGTTGGATGTTCAGTGTACAGCAATTGAGATTTGCAAAAATGCAGCTGCCACTCCAGGGAACACAATGGGTGGACACTTGGTGCAGCCTTCCTGAGCAGGATGCTTCCATCTGCCTTCTTGTACGATGGTGCTTTATCCAGCCCTTCACCTGAATTGCCAACTGTCCTTCCCCAGCACCTGCCAGGCTATGTCCCTGCTGCAGCTCCCTCCAGCAAGCACCACTGCAGTACCACAGCTCACAGTGCTGCCATTTGGAAGCCACTTGTATAAAATGTTTGTAAATTCAATAACAGAGGACTCTTTTCCCCACTGATCTCTGTTTCTGTTGCACTGAATTTCAAGAATATTCATAAGTGGTGCAAAAAAACACACCAGGTAAAATGACGTGGGAGGAAAAACAAATGACTGCAGGTGGAATCTTCTTTGAAAGAGGGTTTCCCAGGATCTTGTAAGGCAGTGATCCTTTGCTCTCCTCTCTGGCTGCTGCTGTTACCCCATGGAAATCCCCCATCACATGCAGCAGCCTGAGGAGCTGCACGTGGGGCACTAGTCAACAGCTGCCTCCTGGTCCTTGCAAGATGAAGCAAGGAGAGACTTTAGCCCTGCCAGACCTTCAGGTGCAGCCCCACCTATTGCTGGTTCTCCATCCTCCAAGCCTATCTGAGCTACGTAAACACTGCTTAGGGAGCTGGGCCAAAAGGTCTCCTGGGGAATGCATCTGATAGAAAGATAGGAAAACAGCCATCTGTGTCAAGGTATGGTTTGTGAGTGCTGTAGCTTCAGAAGGATATTGTTCTTAACCTTATGAAGTTTTGCTGCATGCTTGTAAGGTCGTTGCTGTTTTGCAGCAGTTTTGCCTGAGCTCCTGTCCCAGTCCCCTCTTTGTAGTATTTTGTCCTGAATTCTACAAATAGAGCCAGTGTTTCTACGCTGTCTTTCTTTAAAAAGCCCCCTACCTATATCACAGCTTCTAAGGAGATCTATCTGATGGAACTATCAAACCACAGCTCATTTCATCCTCCAAGTTATTCATTAGATCACCAAAAAAGAGAGAAAAAAAGCAAGTCAGTAAATTGGATCTTTACAAAGTCTCAAAATACTTCTGAAGGGTGCTTGTCAGAAAAAACAAATGCACCAAAGGAAGAAACAGCCTTATGAATTAAGTAAAAAAATAAATAAAGGGAAAACATATGAAAATTTCAACAACCATGCCAATCTGTTGCGAGCTGTACCCGTGCCAGTGGGCGGCCTCGGGGCGCCGCAGGATTCCTCAGCGCAGTGCCAAGCTCCAGCAATATTGTTATGGTTAGAGAGGAATTTCTCACAAGAGCTAACAAAGGCAGAAGGTCATAAATAAACACAGCAGGATCGCCTTGTCAGTTCTCATTATTAGCGCTGCAGGCACTTGCTTTTCTATGGGCTGCTCGCAGGTTCATTTAAGTGTAAGAGCTCCTCCTCAGAATTTCACATGAACATAAATAAAGACAACATTTCATAAGAAAGAAGGGCACACCTATTTTTTTTTTTATTATTTATTTTTAATGCATAGAGGGTCACACGTGCTGGAGCCACCTATGCTGTGTGCAGCCGCCCTATCCATACGCACCCATGCGAGCTCCCTGCACTGGCTTATGCTCAACTAACCCAGAGCTGCAACATCCTTCCTCGCCGGCCTCCGTGATGCCGTGCAGGCCTCCCTCAGACCATGGCCGTAATGAAATGAGGAGAGCCTTACAACTGTAATAATGGTCACCAGAATTACATCTGGGCAGGAAATGAAGCTGAGCTCCTAAACTGATCCTGACGTGCATTATACAACTAGCAAAGCACAACTGTGTGATCATTACTGCAATTATAAAGTGACATTTAGTGTTAACTTTCTTCTCTTACTGAATTTTAAAACAGAGAGGGAGCAGAACCAGTAACTCTGGGGGTACAACTGTGCAAAGAAGGGAGGGAAAAGGTCTTAACATCTCAAGTGCTGGTTCTTCATCTCCTGTCAGAAGTTAACAAACAGCTAAGTAAAAAGAGCTCACATTTCCCATATATATATACCCACCTATCTATTTATATTCACACCTATATAAATGAATGAAAAGTAAACTCTATATAAAACTAGATGCAGCTTAAATAAATTAACACTATTATGTAATGCATGCCGATTTCAAGTTGCAGATGTAGTGCTTTTCAGATTATGGGAAATTTAGAGATCAGCAATGCTATCTCTAGCATATTTATATTTTCTATTTATTACTCTGGAATAAAAAAAAAAAGATGTTAATAGAGCTCAAAGGTTCAGGACCTCAGAAACACGACCAGTAAATTAAAAGTAAATAAAATAACAGGCCTTATGTTATACAGGGGATGCCTAGCAGCAGGAAAAAACACTTCTCCGTCACCATCCCTTCCAACACAGGCAAGGTGGTAGAGAACATAATTTCTCACCTCCCAGCCCCCCTTGCCCAAAACACTGCTCCATTCTGTGAACTGTAGTGAACACCAGTGTGCCAGTTCATTAAATGGTTGTGTCTATCTTTTTAGTTGGCTATAACTTGACCAGTGTTACTCTTACTATAAATTCTAATCTTTACGTTTTAAAGCAAAAACTACAAGACTAACAAGGAAAAACCCTGGTGCCTCGCATGCCTTTTGTGAGAAGCTCAAGAAAATAATCTTCCTTCCAGTTTGCTTCCTATCCCATCACCTGCTATCAAAAGAAGTCAGGTTGTTAGTCCTGACGCACCACAGCAGAAAAGCCATGTTCAAAGAGCTGTTTCTCTGAGCTGCACAGCCCTTCATTACACACCATTCATCATTATCAACACCAGGAGTTGCTGGAACAGCCTTTGTGAATGAAAAATCTCCCTGTTTAACTTTTAGAGGCTGCCAACCTCCTCCCTTTGGCTTCTGTGCCGAGGCAGGGTTTGTACCTCAGGCAGTGGGCTGCCAGCCACGCTGTGTGTGCCCTCTCCCCGCAGCCCACCCTGGCAGAAGGGCAGCAGCCTCTCCCTTCCACCAGCAGGCACACACACAGCCACTTTCCAAATGGCTTCTACCAGACACAATACCAAAGCCACTAGGGAAGGCACTTTCGTCCTGCACACCAATGGTGTGCTTCTTGGCTCCAGACTCCTTGAGAGGAAAGAGGTGCTGGAAGTGGAAGGAGCTGGACAGTTTACAGCTGGTTCAGTTCCTCTGTCCCTCTTGATCAGTAGGCAATGTGCTGTCAGCGCACAGGGCTTGCTGCAGTCCCTTCTGGAGTACAGAAATGGTGATGCTGCTCTATTTCTAGCCTCTTCCCTTTGCTGAGATCCTCTCACTCCCCAACACCTTGCTTTGCGGCCCCAGCTCCTGCGCTGGCACCATCTTGGCAGGTGGTTCCTTTGCCATCCCTGGTGACTTGCTGCTGCACAGCTGCACTTCCAGTTGCAGGGCACCACCAGCAGTGGGGAGCACTGCACAGCAAGCCCCAAGACCCCTGACAGCTGATCAGCAGGTCACCTGCTGTCTGCTGCCAGAGTGCTCTGTGAACTCCCAGAGTCCCAGATGCGGTCCTTGCTGCAGGCATCACCCAAACCCACTGGGCACCCCACAGAGGGGGAAATTTTTTCTGATAAAATACAATCCCTCACTCAGATTTTCTACAAAACAGGGGTGGGGAAAAGAAGAAAAAAAGCATAATAAAGTCACAAAGGGTAATGCATAAAACTTAACATTTTTGTCCTTCCCTACCCACAGAGCAAAATATAAAAGAACCAGCCTGGGAAGATGGCCCACTTTGTTAATCCTAAGCCAGGAAGCAGGGCACCTGCGATCTAGCATGGCTCTCCTCACACAGTCTGTCCCTCACAGCTGGAGAGGGTGACCAGTTCCACTCCAGACTTCTGTGGATCTCAAGTACATGTATACATCTATCTCAGAAGTACAGGTATTTCTGAGAGCAGGATATCCCAGTCAAAGCAGGAATTATATATTTTTTCCTCATTTTTTTTTCTTATTAGTATTTTAAAAAAACCTGTGTATCAGGTATGTTGCAATTATCTTCCCTGATCAAAACATATTTGCATCTGTAGAAACATTCCTCTGCCACCCATTTCAAAAGAAGAGCTGGGTTTCAGCCCACTCACTCAAACACAGGTTTGTGTTAATTTTTGTACCTCATTATTAATTTCAGAAAAGGAGAATTTTTTACACAAGGCAGAGAGTGACCTAAACCTATTAACTGCTGTGTTATGAATGGCAGTGGACAGAGACAAGGAGAAGGATGTTTCTCAGGGGTTTCTGCAGTACTTTGATGTCACAGTGAGAACTTCAAGTTTCACAGACCCCTTTTTTTTTTTTTTTGGTACTGTCTATTTTGTTCTGCAGTGTTTTTAGTTGTATTTCAGTAGCATGACATCCATGTCTTTTTTGGCACTTTTGATACCTTAAATTTATTTTACATAGTTACACACTAAGAATTATAGAAAATATTATAAAAATGTTTCAAGGACATCAAATTTAAAAATTAAATCATTAAATATTTTCTCATATTCAGCAGTATATTTCATTGCCATAGATGCACTACTGTGGAGTTTTCCTCTATGAGCAGGAAACAGTTCTTTTGTACAGTCTGAAAAAGGTCATTTTACATTCATTAAGAATATGAAAAAATTATGCAAAGAACAGTTGAGGAAGGGAAAAGAGAGCAGGAGGTATATTTTTCATAAGAATTACGGAGGTATTTTCTTGTTACAAAACATAATTTGTTATTTTTCAATCAAAGAAAACGGCAAGGAAACACTAAAAAGGTTGAACCAACTACTCTAGAAAATTATGATTGTGCCAAAAGATCACAAATAGCACATTAACGTCAGAATGTAGGCTCCTGTTGACTTCTCAGCATTTTAATTTTGCCTTTTAAAGAGAGAAAAGAGGAGAGAAGCAGAGATCCTCTCATCATTAGACTAAATCCATCCTACCTAGCCCTAACTTTTTAAGCTAAAATCCCCAAACTGTGTCCGTGGTCTGTATTGGTTTGTACCTGACCACTTCAGCTGTCCCTGACACTTGACCTGCTTCCGAAAAGTAAGAAGTCCAATTTAAGTTGACGGTCCTACGGGGAGGTAATGGTTTGACCCTTGGTCCCTCCACTGCAACTGTTCCAATTCTCTAATGATTTCCCTGCAGGGTTCATTTACCAGTTCTGGGTCAAAGACCAGCACATCCACGAAGGCAAGGGGCAGCAGAAGCACTACATGATGGATTTGAAAATAAGTGCATCGTAAAGGAAACCTCCATCAATTAGGGATGGCCTTTGAATTCAAAACAAAAGGAAGCAAAGTGCAAATCATAATGTCTACTCTGCTCACTTTAGCAGCACACAGATATACATGATGAGAGATGCATTCTAGCCTAGGTGCAAAACCAGCAATCATCCTGGGGCAAACAATCCCCCATTCATCCTCAGAAGAGATGGCCTTTGGATCACTCCAAGCAACTGGGAAGTCACAGGGATTCACTATTTGATTCCACACTAGCTTTTGGTACAACTTTGTACTTCGATATTATATGCACCGTGACTATAACAAGAAATATTAAGACCTGCTCTAATTATGAAACAAAATATTACTCAGGTCCACTTTCACTTTCTGGAATCTGTGGCTTAATTTATTTTTGCAGGGAACAGCAAAATTACCAGTTACGAGTAAGTTGTTACATAAAACAGCTGCAAATTTCCTTTTTCTTCCAGTAGTCTTTAACATTGAAATGGACTATGTGATTTTTTTGGAAAGAAAGGTATGAGGAAGTATATTTAGCAGTACAGACGGAGATGTATTAAGGGCATAAAAATATGAAAAATGAAGAAAACAAAATATACCCCTGTGTTTGTTCCTACTGAAAGATTGAGGGGAAAAAAATAAGCCACTTCTTACCAGAAAACATGCAAATTAAAAAAATATGAGAATGCTAAAAATAACTCTAAAGGTTTCCTGTGTGAAGTGACCAGGCAAAGATACATTAATAACTCTGCTGATGCTAGAAACCATGGTCATGGCTAGCGTTCACTAAGCTCTCATCTAGTGAATTCTGCTCAGTTGTAACAATTAGGAAGCTATATCCACACATGCAACTCTTTTAGTACTACAGTTATAAGATCACCACAATTAAAACATGGAAGAAATACTGCAAATTGTCTTTTTCTTCTTCTTCTTTTTTCACACTATGCTTTTAGTACATCTAGGTTTTCCTTCTCTATTAATTTCTGAAAGACAGGGGAAAACAGTTTATCTAATATTCAAAATATGTTTGTTATCATAAGTCTTGCCAAGGCTTTTCAAAATTAATAGTGCTTGAGACCCTGTAAAAATACTCTGATTTTCCATGAGTTCTAAGAAGCCTGAAAAGAAAGGACTTCACAGTGTTTCAACACAGGATGTGAAAAACATAACTTGTCTTTCAAACTTTTGCCTGCCTGTGTGCATGAATATCACACACTCTCTCCAATATTTTGCCCAGTACTAATATGTCTGTATTATTTTCCAGCACAAGAAGCACAGAGATCTATATTCTTGCTAAAACAGAAAGGAACTTTCTCCAACAATAATTGTTTGAAAAAAAGAGTATGAGTATGATGGAAAAAAGAGTATATCTGAGAACAGTCAAATTTAAATAGGGAGCAGAGAGATGAAATTATAAGAAAAATCCTGCAATAGACAAACTTTTAAAATCACCTTCTCTTCACAAATGCAAAATTTAGAAGCTATGTAAAACCCCCATCAAGCTTGCTGACCTTGAATCTCGTGAATTATGTCCCAAAGGCTTCAGTATCCTCACTTCTATTTTGGCAAAAGTGAGGGATGGGCAACAGCCCCTGGGATTTGAGTGAACAGAGTTTGTCTGTGCAACCAGGCTGACTAAGTTCTTACTGCCAACTACACCATATGCGACAGGAAAACTTTTGTTAATAAAAACCATATTGATGTACTTGTTAATGACTTCAACAGCCCAGTAATTGAATTTAAACCAGTTAACTATTCACCAGGGCTTCATCAGCCCACCTCCTTCATCTCCTCTCGCCCTGTGTTATTTCAAAGCAACTGGAAGAATTTTACACCACCACCACCCTTCCCACCACAACCCTTTCACCATTATGTGAGCTCGGGAAGCCCAGCATTTGAGCAGCTCATTTGAAGTGCTCTTAACTGCGTTTTTGAAAGAACAAAGCAGTTTTATAACTCTCTCTATACAAACAGAAGGCACTTATCTGAGAGGCTCTCTTACTTTCAGTCCATCAATAAGTGACACCGATACGTTACAACTGGCTACCACCATGGAGACAAAGTGTGTCCGTCCCTGACCTCAAAGGGATCAATCACATCAATGTTTCTGTGAGGTTTTGTTTTTTTGGGGTTTTTTTTTTTTGTTTTTTTTTTTTTTTTTTTTTTTTTTTTTATATTAACAGGGATCAAGAAAAGAATCAAAGACCCCACAAAGTACATAAAATGTTTTAACACAGAAGTTTTTCAATCTCCTCATCGACAACATTATTTGAAAGCTGAATTATTAAAAGGTTGCAATTACAGAACGAATGTTTTCAGTAATTCCTTTTTTTTTTTAAAGTAGTAATTCTTTAATTTATTTTCTCTCATTTTTCATCAATTAAATTTAATTTTCCTGTGAGCCAACACAAGGGAGCTGACAATAAAAGCCTGATGCAGTAAACCTTTCCGGAGGCCCTTAAGCCAAGTGATTTCAGCTTATAATCAGCATATGCTACAACTTGTATGCACAACTACCCTCACTATGGCTCCACCTCTGCTTTAAAGTGTGGCTTTGCAAGATTTCTTCTGGGCTGGCAACATTTTGCTTTTGTAGTTGTATGCAAAGAACAGCTCACTAGAAACATTATTGGAAAGAAAGGATCTAATTTGTTTATTTTTACTTGTATTAAATTAATCTGTTCACCTCATTTATCTCACACAGATCATAATTTACTATTGCGATTTATTTAAACAAATTCTGCATCTGATGAACTCCTTATTGGTGAGCACCTACAAAAAGCAAAGACATTTCTCTCGGAACAGTACCTCTTTCTCCCTAAATTCATGTGGGAATTGTATTAACTGTACACCAGGTCTAAGACCATACAGTAATCATACACATTGCAACAGGTTTGCACAAGATTTCGGCACCATCTCAATGGATTGATAGTTTGTCTGCAGAGATGTGAACTTATCAAGGTTCTGCTCAGTGTAGATATCCAGACAAGCAGTTGGCAGCAAGGTTTCTTCTGCACTAATTGCATTCTTTTCCAAAAGTTCACCCTGCCTGGGTGTCCAGGTAATTGCAATTAAGGCAGGAATCTGGTAATTAGAAATTCAAGTGCCCTGCCAAGAACAATACACTTCCTCTTAACGTGCTGCCCAAAGAACTAATTCACTTGGAAAGGACAGAAGCTGATGTGAAGTGGCACAGTAGATGTTGATTAACCACAGAAGTAAATTCCCTTCCCCCTAAAATAATTTAGACTCTTAGAATATGTTTTATTACCTTTGAAACATTTAAATCAAATGAGAAATCAAAATTTCAGGCCTCCAAACAGCAGCATTTTCTGTTCCCCTGTCTGCTTAAATTGTTGAAATGTCATTTTTTGAAGCTGAAAATACAATGCTGGTCCTACTCCCCTTCAATCTCCCACCAAAAAGCTAACTATATATCATGACTCAGTAATTACTACTCATGGGCATTACTGAGTAAATATCAAATTGTTTAGTAATATTTGCAGTAAGTCTAATATAGAACAACAAATAGGTTTTTTAAAGTATGAAGCAAAGCCACTTACAGTTTAGTGCTCTCACTGGATAGAAAGATACTACACTGTCCTCTAAATTCAAAAATTTTTAATGGTATTGTTAGCTGGAATCGAATGGTTATTTTTTACCCTCCCCATACATTTCTTTTTAACTCACAGCTGCTCTTATCAGTTCAGAATAACATCTCTATCCCAAATCTTGGGCCTAGTCTCTTATACTTTACACTGTTTTATTCTTTCAGGAAACACCAAAGGCCTTTTTCTGTTGGGGTAAGAAAACTCTTATTGTGTGTATATTGTGTACATGTGTGTGTGTGTATTTACACAGTTACATGAACACAGAGGTTTCTGTCCAAATTGAAGCCCTGGAATCATGTGCCTGGCTTTACACATAGCTGTGTCTATTAATTTTCACACAGCTGAGCAATTTGAAAATCAAGGATGGAAGGCTCTGGGATGATGTTCTTCAAAATTATTTGAAAAAACGGGGTGGGAAAGGAATTCCCTCCCTCTTTCTGAATAAAAATCTATACGAGGTCCATGTTTGTGCCAGATGAGTCAAGGAAAGTGCTCTCTCCAATGCCGCCCTCTGTGGTTCCCAAATAGCTTCTTCTGGATGACATCACTACCTCTTCTAGTGCACTACACAGGCACTATCAAAGGAGCTTCTGTTGCCTTGTCTCATGTTTCACCCACTAGAGGCTTCAACAAAATCCCATCACTGGGATTGATCTAGGGATCAAAAACCACCACAAGCATCACTCACAGAATCCAGAGCGTGCTTCACAAACTGAGCCTAGAGCACATGCAAAATGTAGATAGAGCCCTGATGGAAAACTATGAAAAGGAAAGGATGCTTTGAAATTTTCAAGTTTTGTTGTTGGTTTGCTTTCATAAAGCATTTTAAGAGCAGCTCTGCTTCCCTCCCGCCCCCAGTGTTTTTAAGTCTAAAAAATTACTACACTCTCTCCTGACCTCTGTTTCGTATTGCCTTAGTGGGTTTCCAAGATTTCTTAGATCATACCCAAACATACTGAGATCATCAAAACCTTATGACTGAAACACTGAAAACAAAATAAAATGTACAGTTTTCACTGCCCACCTCAGTAGTACATCAGATGCAGAGCAAGAAAAGCCTATGGCTAGAAATTACCTCTCACGCGCTGCAGCAAAGCCTCAGGAGCTAATAATACAAGAAATAAAACTGTTGTTTTGATTGATAGATCTGTTAAAGTTTCTTATCGCTTATTTCCAACAATGTCAGTCAAATACGTTTCATCTTTTATAAGTAACGAAATAAAGTTATTTTCACCTGAAAATCTAAATTACAGATACTTACATGTAAAGAAATAGCAATAAGCCAAGTGACAATGGGGGACTAAAGTTTTGCAATTGGCCTAACAACGCATTAAAGAAAAAATAACAGTGATTAACTATTATGAACTAACACTCTATTCCTTCCTATAATTCATTTCAGCTGATCATAAGCAAGGTGTTTAGCTCAGGTATATAGGGTGTTAATTTAAGTAATCTTCCCATCTGTAACTTTCGTAGGTACCTCTTCAGGTAAGCAGAACAGGCCAAAATTCCCTGACAGACACACCTTTACATCCCAATACAATACAGAAATTAACTGTATGGATTCTTTGTTCATGTAACAGACAAATTTTACATGTATTACACATGTATTTGCATGTATTTATACGTTTATGCAAAACCACACACTTGTATATACACAGTACATATAACGATGATGAATCTTTGATTGGTAAAGCCAGATTCTGAAAAATGGCTCATTCTCGGCAACACTTTGCTGTTGTATCATAAGTGATTTTTATTTTCCTGGGTAAGTTAAAATTTATTGTTCAAGGAGCAAGAAAACACTCTAAACTGCATGCTGATTTCATAGTTACAACATGCTGAAAGTCATCGGATGCTTTGTAAATGGTGTAACAATTAAAATAGTGCTTTGCAGGGAAGAGCCTGAAAAGAGTTAGCAGCCTTACCCTCACTGTATTCACACGTACTCACACAAAGCAGATGAACGGCTGACTGCATACGTGCAGTTGAATAAGATCATTTCCCAAGGTGCTGATGCTATCTGAAAATGGGCAGGGCTGGGCCCCAATCCCTTCCTAACTGCAGGGGTCCATCACAACCCAGAGAACAAGAGAAACCTCCAGGACGTTACAAACCACAAAAACAGCAGAAGGATTTAGACCCCCAAAAAAGGGATTTGTCATGTCAGAAATTACTAGGCTGATGGCATGTGGGTCCATCCTGCTGCTTCTGAACACATGCTGGAGGTACCCACTACCACCTGGAACCCATGGTGAGCAGCAGCTCCCCTGCTCCTTTCCCTTAATCTCTCCTCATCTCTGTGCTGCTAACCAGCACCGCAGCTTATACTACAGTAGACCATGTTATTACAATGTTATCTCTGATCGGCTCTGCACTGATGTTAAAGACTCCAGCAGTGTGCCAAGCAATGGCCATGCTCCCCAACACTGGCTGCTGTCAGGGGTATCCCACCTCAGGAAGCAAAACTGCCTGGGTCTCTCTCTGGACCAGAAATTCCACTTCTTCTACATTAATATTTTATTTTAAAGTAAGTCATGTAGAATAAACTTTCTCTTGTAATATCTTTAAAAATGGTTAATAAGGGATTTTTAAGAGTTAAGATTTTTCTATATAACACTCCATAAAACAATAACATTAGAACATTTTACTGCCTCTTTCCTCCAAGATGCACAGCTTTTCTGAGAGCTGTATCCATTCAGCTAATGGAGAGAAGCCAAGGTGCAACCAGAAGCATTCACATTTTGAAATCCAAATGGTCATTTTAGAAAATTATACTAACCAGCAGATAGCAATATAAATCACTCCATAAAAGCAGCAAACTGCCTCATAAACTGTTCTTTTAAAACTAACTTAAGAAAAAAAAATTATTTTAACAATGGCCACAGCTGTAAAGTAAGTTGCCAGTCCCCAACTAAGATGATGAAAATCAGCCATAAAGAAATTTTGGTGAATGGCAAAAAGAACGAGGTGACGAATATACTTGGGAGCGTGATCAGGCCCTGCAGACTCTAATTCAGCTACAGAGTACGTACCTACATACCGCATCCATCTCAAGCCAAGCTGGCTTCTAGCTCACCAGGCATGGTACTCTAGACAAATTCATTATCTTTCAATAATAATGGCTCAAGAGCCAGTATTTTCTCGAAAAAACAAATGTACTCCAATGGACAAGCAGCAGCCTGCCAGCAGGTTAGACAGGTTTGGGGACAAGTCAACCACACTGCAGATAATATCCTCCATTTTATACAGGTTCGGTAGTAATACAGAGAGATACCTTATTTTCCTAACTGCAAATTGAAAGTCCTTTCCAAAAACCTATCTGACTCAACGTCTTTATGGAAGGGACCCCAAATATTTTTCTGAACCACAGGCAAAGGCTCATGTAAATGAGAAAAATGACACAACAGGAAAATTACTGGTCGCATCTCAAGCTTTCCAGTAGTTTTTGGTTTTTTGTTGTTTTTTTTTTTAAAGAAGATACAGTTTCTAATGACCTTCCCACCCAAAAGGTAAAGAGCTTTGTCACTTGTGAGTTATTTGTATACTCTTGCTAATTGTATCGCCACACTCCTCCAACCATTATGAATATTCATTTTATCTCACTTCTCTCTCTGTGCACTTATTAACTGTATAACACATATACTCGAGAGATTTTGTGTGTGTGTGTGTATATGTATGTGTGTCCGATATTATTTATGTAAATCTACAGTTGACTTATGCACACAAAACACTGTTCACCAGTGGTACCACGGCCCTTGGAAACGAGGTTTTCAAGGTCTGAACTGCAAAGGAAATTGAAAAGGTTCCAAATCACCAAATATCACCTCAAACAAAACCAGCTCCTTTTAGAAGGATTTTCTTGGCAAGGAGATGAACTGAGCATTTCTTATCATTATTGTTACTATTATTTACTGAACACTAAAACGTGTTTTGTCTTATATATTTAAATTAAGAGAGTAAGCTGCCTAAAAGACCTCGTCTTGTTGTGTTTGTTTCTATCTGCTGCTACAGTTTTAAAGCACATTTCCCTTTATTTCACTTTTCCACAAGCCATAAAAAAACTCATTTCTAATTCATCCGTTCGTTCAGCTTAACCTCTCTTCTCAGCAATTAAAGCACTCTGCGCATCCCTCATCTATCACACAGCCAGCTAAATAATGCATTGCGTCCTCCGCTCATCTTTTATCATCCCAAATGACAGGTATTAGCATATCTCCCCAGTCAATTACAGTGCAGCGGAATAATCACAGCATAATTGGGCGAAAGCCACTCTAATCACCAACCCTGCAAACTCGCAGAATAAAAACTGAGTGGCAGTTCAGACAGGCCTTGCTCTTGTCCATGACTCCAGCCAACAAGCTTGGCAGGTCTCCATTTCCTTCTGCCTTTCCAAACTTGTTCTTTGGGGCTAAACTTCTCGGCACATACACACGCAACCGGCTTGGGTTTTCTTAAAGCAAGACCAGTGCATCGATAAACATTACCCAAAGACTATTTGCTAACAAATGTGAGCCTGGAATACAGCACAGCTGTTTTCTGCCCTTCAGATCATCCAGAGGGGCTCTGCTTTACAGACTAGCTTTGACAGATGGGTTTGTTGCTTGAGGTAGAAAGTTTCACATTTCATGTTAGAGCAAGCAGAATTTCTTTTCCTTTAAGTATAAAGGATTTATGAGATCTAACACAGTTAGGTGCTGCTTTAGATGGTGCTGCTTACTGCAGGCATTAGCCTCCTGTTTTTCAACACCAGCGAGATGCCCACAAAGCATAATTTTTATTTGTTGTCTGTTTAACACATCTAGATTAAAATCCTACAGGTATAATTGAACATAAAACAAATGTTTCATTTTCTAAACAAAGAGACAAAAGTAAATTAACATCACATTGTTCTCTCCTGTGCTCAATCTGAGCAAAGGAGAGTATCAACAGAAATCCTCCACAGCCATTACACCAACTTAAGGCTAACAGGCTCCTGGATGCATGCTCTCACCCACAACTCTCAAACTGGTAGTGCAGGACTAATCCCAGGTGAGCAACCTGCTCTGAGACCTCCCTGTTCTGGGATTCAGACCCATGTTCTGATGGAAGAGATACCCATGGGGATGGTGGTGGGACCATCCCAGGCCTGTGTGCGCTCCTGGGATCTGCTTACCCTACAGGGCAGGAGTGTGTCAGCCCTACACAGTCTGGGATCCTCTCACCAGTAGGAAGTTTGGGGCATGAACAGTGCCCTGGGAAATCAGAATATGAACTCAAAAGAATATTTTCCACAATACTACTTCAGCACAGTTGAAATTTTCAAATGAATTACAAATAGGGGGAAAGTCTTCTGAAATCTAACAGTCAAATTATCTTCTTTGAAATTCTAAGTGAGATGTACTAAATGTGCTGTCGTCATCACTAATAGCAGACTCAGGTTGAGCATGTTTTCTAGTTCAGACCAAAAGAGAGAAAGAAATGCTACTAAAGAAAAAGGGGAGTTAGACATACAGCCAGACCATCAGCGTAGCGCATTCCTGCTGTTCAGTTCGCGCTATGAGTAACCACAAGTTTTACGAAGTATAAGGTTAAACAGCACAAAATGATAAAAAATCAAGACTTTCTAGAAGCAAAGTTTAGGCAAGCTATGTACCTATTTTGGTCTAAAGGGAGGGGGTTGCTTTCACCTCCTTGTATGAAATGCCTGAGAGCTTACACATTATTTTAGCTAGAACACATCATCATTTTAAAATAGCTTTTATTGTTTCATCTTCTTTCTAACCTCTTTGCTCCACTAACTTTTTTCTCTAAACCACTTCCAAATTTCTACCCCAGCATGATTTCTTTTTCATTGGCAGAGCTAATACCAGATACATTTAATCAGTGGTGATATTCCATCCTTGCTTCCCAAAATGGAGCTGAACAAGATATGGAGGGGTTTTTTTTACTAAATTCATCTTGCATAATGTCTCATTATATGGTTCTGTGTGCCAGCAGTGTTCCATACAGAGCAACTAAGGAAACAAATCAGTATCAAACCACTGTTGCAAATTAATAATAAAAAGAAAAGAAGTTTGTGTATTTGTAGGACAAAGACAAATACCTTCCTTACCCCATGTGTTCCATAAGATCTACACTAATGATCTTCCATGCACAAGCTGCTACAGCCACTGCACAAGTGAGAAGGGGAAAGCAAGGCTTGAGGCTGTTTCACACTGGAAATGCCGATGCAAGATCTGTGCTTTCTTCCCCTTAACGGAGCTGTGTGTTCACAAAGATGTGGCAATTATCCAGCTTTCCGTGCTGCTTCTTTTTTCTGTGCCACAGAGGAATTTACCAGGGCCAAAGCTTGTTTCTTCTGCTAAGAGCCGCAGAACAAAAGACCTACCACCTGTACCCTTCCAACGCCTTCAATCTTAACTTATTTCTCACATGAAGTTTCGCTTTAAAAAAAAACCCCAAACAAACGGTATGGAGTACCTATACAAATAAAATTTTCACTGCATTAAAATCCCGGTGTTACTCTGTTGCATCACCTTTGAAGCTGCTTACTTTGTACAAATAGATGGAGGACTCTTTCCAAATTCCAACTTATTACACCTTATGATGTCAGGCAGCGTGTTACTCTCAACAGATTCACTGAAAACGACGTGACTTGGGGCAAAGCCAATCAACAGGAAAAAAATCCATTAAAAATTGGCTTTAAATCTTGGCTTTGAACTCATAGAAAGACTTTAAAAAAATTTTAATTTCCCTCCTGCGATCGCTGATTTCACTCCTGTTCTGTACAAAGCCCTGCAAAGTGAATGAAGGCCAGTCAGCTAGGTCATAACAGGTTATATTGAAAAAACCACTAAGTTAAACGCTGTTACATGAACCTTTATAAAGCCCTACAGACATCACTTTTCTTTCTGCACTGCATTTACTGCTCATAAGAAGTATTCAAGAGGTATTGAGGTTTCTTCATTTCTGCAGTCTAAGGGAACCACAGCATGAGTCACTGAACAAGGCCCACCAACACTGCCCTTCACATCACCATGTGCTAAGAAACATTTCTCTCTACTTTTCTTCTTATTATCTTTCTCTTTTCCTGAACACCAGCATCCAGCTTTATGAAATTAACCACTCTCTGTGAAAAACCAGGCTAAGAGCAAATCCAATTTTGAAGAAGTATGGGAGTCTCCCTAATTTCTCAGTGGATACATCTGGCAAAACCAAAAGCTGAAGGATTTGGCAGCCTGTTATAGAAAGCCTTCCCAGGAACTGGTGAGTTATTCTGAGGTGCAAACAGCCTTGTTAATAATTTGTTTCACCTACAGGGGCCAAGGTGTTTACAGCCCAATTCCAACAGACCTTGCTGGGGTTAGGTTAGAATCACAGAATCGTAGAATGGTTTGGGTTGGAAGGGACCTTAAAGATCGCTTAGTTTCAACCCTCCTGCCACGGGCAGGGACACCTTTCACTAGACCAGGTTGCTCAAAGCTCCATCCAACCTTGTCTTGAACACTGCCAGGGATGAGGCATCTGCTGCTTCTCTGGGCAACCTGTTCCAGTGCCGCAACACCCTCACTGTAAAGCATTTCTTCCTAACATCAAATCTAAAGCTACTCTCTTTCAGTTTAAAGTCATTCCTCCTTGTCCTAGCACTACAGTTCCTGACGAACTCAGGGTTGAAGGATGAAGGTTAGGGCTGTTCTGTCTATCTCACTGCTTTGCTGCTTTTAGAGAAAAATAATGATAAGAGAACTTGCACCCAGATACTCTAACTTAAACTGAGTCCCAAAGTTTAAACTATGACTGCCTGGACTACTGCAGTATATGTACATCTGTTATGAGGTTCATAACTTCTGTTAAGTGGCTAGGCCTAGTTAACACTAGTAACACCCACAAGATATAAACTGAAGAACTGACAGGGAGATTTATTCTCTGGAGTAAGTGGGTAGTAGGAAACCATAACCCACTACTACTCAAACAGGGACTAAAAGACTATTGAAAACGCGCAGATTTACTAAGTTTAGTCACACAGTGATTCTCTCCTGGATGCAAACTTTTCATGTCCTCACTAACAGTCCTAGAGAAACAGAAAGAAATACAATCCCTTCCTTCATAATTGCACTGGTTTATGTTTAAAAAATTAGGCAGCAGTATCCCTTTATCACTGAACTTTCATCATCAGCGCAGTACTGTAATTTATTTGAAAGTCAGGTTCACGTTTGTTTTGTAGATCTTGAAGGATGTTCAAATACTGACATTTTTATTAAAATACTTTTATTCCAACAGATCTCACAGCCCTAGCTCTTATTTATCTTTTTCAAGAATGCTCTAATAGTGTAATAATTATGACCTATGTTCAATTGACTTCACGACTAATGAGCCTTCTGTAACCCAAGTAAAAATCCCATAAGCTTTGATAAATTGCACAGATGTAACATTGTAGCAACACCCAGTCACTACTTTTCCAGAGTGAAACAGAAGCACTAAGAGAAAGCTGGGAGGGTAAATGCCTTCCCTAGAACGCCGTTTTCCCATTTCCCTCTTCCTTCTTTATCAGGCAGTAGGGTATTGAAGTTCTTATTAGAGTGTAATACTCTGCATTTTAGTTACTGCTTGGAGGATTATAAGAAGAACATACATGGTCTCAAAAAATGGGATTAGAGCTCCCTTATCACAAAAATTACTTTAAATATATGAGAAGCAATCAGTTCTACACATAGCTATTCTCACACATGCATGAACAAAAGCAGACACATGTGCTTATTCAGTTTCTCAGTACATGTACAAAATCAAGGAAATGACATAATCTTTGATTATCTAGGACTTTCAAATCCACACTATTAAGTAACTTACATCATCTTAAAGACAGGTTAGTAAAATGTCATGGTTTTCTTCTATAAACAATGTTAAAGAAACGAGACAAATTAATAAAGTAACTGAATTCAGAAAATAGTCACAAAAAATGCCTTCTCTAAATGAATTATTTAAACTGCTTATTAATCTCTCTCTGAAAAATATTTCAAAACCTGGATAACGTCCAAATAGTATTTTGGAATTAGACACCCATTCATCACATCACCTTACAATTTCCTTGCAGCCTGGTTCCAGTTATTAAAAAGGCTTTTTAAGTCTGGAATGACAAGATACAACTACAGAACAAAAATGCTAACATAGACGCCCTTTAAAACAATTTCTGTTTCAAAATATAGCTTCCTTTCTGATTTGCAAGATCATATGTAACAATTGAAACCATTTGCAATCCCTTTAATAATAATTCCTTCATAACCATTTACTACAAATACATAAATATTAATTACTACAAAGCATTCTGAAATCCAGAAACAATACATCACAATTTCAAAAATCTGGATGTCTAACTAACTTTCAAAATTCACTTTAAAAACCTGTCTTTCCACAGTTATGCAATGACTTGAAAATGGGAACTTTACCCTATGCTCAGCTATGGCAGGTGCCACCTCTGGGATGCAGAAGCTGTGCACCAGACGTTTGCACAGCCCCTTTGAAACTCTGAAGACTGGCACCCACAATACTCCTCCTAAATTTATTATGCTCTGTATTATAGCAGTGACACATAAGCAGAGCTGTGAGCAATCTACAGTGACAATCTCAGACTTATCTTATTTTCACTGAAGTGTTTACTCTTACTGCTATCCATATTGCTAGTATGCACAAAATGGACCCAAGGTATAGAAAATCTTTGATTTTATTACTTCCAATTGAGCACATACAGCTCTACAGATACGCAGTCAGAACTTTATATATATGTAAGCCTTTTGCAAGATGTTCTCAATGACCACATGAAAATTCAGAGTGTATGCATAAAGAAATCTCAAAATTGACAGAAACTAAACTTAACTTTTCCACTTATATCTCCTAGCACAAACTTTACTGCACAGTAGGGAGCCATAACTTTGAAATACTAACAGATAACATTGCATTTGAATCTTATTTCCTTATTTTCCTTTGAACCCTTATTTGGGGTCTCTTACCTAATTTTTTTTTAATACTAAAATACAAGGGGGTAAAACCAATTAGAGAAACAAGGCAACCTGCTCTTATATTGATTGGCGTAGATGTCAAAATGGTTGTATTCACTTTTACTGAACATCCTTCCAGCAAAGCAAATCTACTCTCTTCTAGACCAAGTGTCACATATAAGTGTACATATTTGCATATGTACACTTCAATCTACTGACTGGAGTTTGATCCATTTACATAGTGAAGTGGCTCACTCAGACTCTCTGTGCTTTGAGGTTACATGTCCCAGAATGTACTGAGCTTGTTGGCATTTAGAAAATTTAATTTAGAAAAACGTATTACTTCACAGTTCTTTCCCCCAAGTTACTAAAATATTTAAGCATAAGATATTCTACATCTAGATAAGGGGATAAATCAAAGATCAATACAATGAACTTCCATTCAACACCAGCCCTTTTCTGCACCTTTCATCCCCTTATCAAAACACAGAGAGATGAGCCTGGAGGGAAGCAAGCCCTGAGTGAGACATTCCAGGCGTGCTGAAGTATGCAGCGGAATGGCCACATGTATTTGAGTGTAGCGAAAACCATCTTTCACTTCTAAATCAGAACATGCTGAACTCCAATAACTTTGTAGAGCAAAATTGGAAGTGCAAGACTAAAACAAGAAGAGACAATTCTAAGCAGAAGAAAGTGCTAGAAATCTGTCCAGTCCTCACAGGCTTCCCCCCCCCAGTCCCGCCCCCACCTTAAAGATGTGAGCAAGCCGAGAAGGCGAACCCTTCCCCTCTGCTGAAGCACAGCAATGATCTGGGCCTCACTGAAAGTTCCTTTCAGATTTTGCACACTGTGGCACCCAGTTCTGAGGAGACTTCAGGCTCCACCTACCTCTGCTTTTGGAAAGCCCTCTAATTGATGGCTCTTGACATATTTAAGGTTGAACAGGAGCATACTGCCCAGCGTGGCACCCTGGCCTTGACAGAGCTGTGGCACCCAGCCCACAAGAGTGCAGGGTGTGCTCAGACAAGCCAGTACTCACCCAGGTGTAAGGTTAATGCTGCAGTTTACCACATAATACTTGCATTCTGGAGATGTAAAGGTAAAGCACTGATATCCTGGCCAATGCCACGAAGTGACAGGCATTCTTGGTATGGTTGCTTTTTATGTGTGTGCACATTTGGGATTTGAAATGTATATTTTATCAGATTTAGCAGAAGGATGGTCTTTGCCAGAACACGATGGAAGGGTATGTATGGAATGCAATCTCCAAATTACACTGTTTGTCATAGTTTAGAGTATAATTACTTTAAATCACTGTATAATATCATAAACTAACTCCAAATCTTAGCGAGCAATGCTCTTTGGCAAAATGTATATTCACAGTAAAGATTAACAAAAAGAAATTGTGGCAATAGCTGCAGCAGGAAAAAAAAAAAAAAAAAGAACCAGGTGCTGCCATATAGGCTGTTGTTCGTAATTACTCACAAATATTTCACAAGTGAATCCAGCATTTTAGAAATAACTGCAGAAAGAATTTATCACATATTTTTGAAACATTTCTATTCCAGACTGAAGATTTCATTCTGCCTGGTAATCGGAAAAAAATAAGTGGCAACAAGCAAAAGAACACCTTCTTTGGCTTCACTTACTGGATTTTAATGATGAGGGATTAAAAAATGTAACCAGTCTTTATCCACCTCCCTGCATTTTAAGGCAAAATAAACAGGACTTAACTCTCAAAAGTGAAAAGCACAGTTCTCTTTTTCCCTGTTAACACAGGTCTTCTTTGTTTAACTAGGGCCGTATATTTCAAATCTAATGGAGATATGATCACAGCACATTACCCATGCACAGCTTCTCTCCAATAACCCTAGAACACTATGAGCACAGTCCAAGCCAGTGAAAGCACACATTCCTTCCTAGGATGTATTCCTAGCTCAATCCCACTGAACTCAGTGGGGGTTGCCCCACACTGCCCTGCTTGCTGGCCATGGAGTACCAACTTCATTCTCTGCACAGTCCTATCAAATACTATTTTCAGCCCAACTCTCACTTGCTGTGAGAAAAGAGTGTCTGAAATGAACGTTGGCAGTCCACTAGCTACTTCCAGTAATGCTGCCTCCCTGGTAAAGCCAATGGAAGAATTGTGGACTAAGTAATTTACAAACCGAATAGTTCTGCACATCTCAACCAGCCACTGGATCATGTGCCACAATGTGCATGTGTGCACACATATGTCTGATGAAAATCCGATCCACGCAATTCTGTATTCCTATATTTTGACTTTAAAATTATGACTGCCATTTTGGCACAAAAATTAAATGCAAAAAATGAAGGCCCAGAAGGAGCTGTAGCACCTTGGGCTGGTCTTGATTTTCTGCAGGGAGGAGTACTGCAGTCACACTAAGCTGCTTCTGTTCTCCTTCACAAACACTTCTGCCCTGAATAAAATAAGACTAAGAAGAAGGGACACTAACTGCACCTGCCATTACACTTGCCCAATGGCCCGAAAGGCCTGGTCATGTGCTGTGAAAGAGCCTTTTCTGCCTGCAGTTTACAGGAATTCTGTAAGAGAATTCTGCCTGCCTGCCATCCAGCTGCCAGCACCTCCCTGACAAGCCTAAAAATACTCTTTGTGATCACAGGGGGCTAAGAGTCTGGAATTCGGGATTTGGAAAGGGTATATTGCAAATTACCCCGTAAAATCGAGAAGGTACAATACAGCTTAAGGTCTACAGCTACTGTTGGAAGCCACTGCAACTACATTGCTTTGCTGTAAAACATCTGAAGAAATGACAGCTAGATTTTTTTTTTTTAATAAAATTTTGGAATGAGATGGAATGGGAATAAAGAGTGTATCTCAAAAATTAAGAAAAAATATACTCTCTGTAAGAGAAACTGTGTACACCACCATAATCCATTGGGTGATCATATGCAACTCTGAGCTGCTCCTAACTGTGGAGGGGCCCCGTCACCACTTGGCTGATACGAGGGAAGAAGAGCAGTTCAAGGTGAGCAGAAAATGCTGAGAAACTCCTTACAGACATTACAGGAAGACTTAGTGCATAAGTATGATAAAAAACAAATTATGAAAGAATTACGAGATCAGCAATTATCTCTGTTTTTAAGCCATGCAAAAATCCCACCAAAAAAGAGAAAAAAACCACCTATGCAGCTAAACATAGATACATAAGAAATAAAATTATACATATATTTAAATACACAGCTTTGTGTATATGCATTTCATTTTTCCATGTGTGGGTATAAAAACACGGTTTTGAGTATTTTAATAGAAGTGAGCACAAATTGATTTAAATTAATCTCTGAACATAGTAGAGAGCCAGTAGAGTAATTAACTGTGTTATTTATTAATTATTATAACCATACCAACTGTCCCTTCTCTTCATCTCTCCAATAAAAACAATTCATCTCTAATCCACTACAGCTGCAGAAACTTTTATGAAATGTTAGCTAAGGTAATAAAATATCTCCACTTTTAGGTCTGCAGGATCCATTTCTGGCCTTCAATCATTCATGTCAGATTATAATCTCCTCTGAAGAGTTTGATGTTATTTTAACAATCCAATACCTCACTGGCACATGCAAGCACACAAAACACTTTTTTCTTTTTTTCTTTTTTTTTTTAAATTTTTTACACTGCAATACAGTCTGAATAGGAAATCAGTCACTGAACAAGCTAAATCTGCGTGGAATGTAGTGAGCAGTATCAGAAAAATGAATGTATAAATGAATAAGGAGGGATCCTAGAAATGCACCTTAGTAGAAAAGGGTTCTTTCAATATCTGCTGGCACTTTCTTTTTATCTGTATAACTAGTTCCCTCTGCTATTCTATTGCAGTCAATAGCCTGAGTGGGCATAAAATAGAGATTTTCTCATGGTTTAGATCAACACAGGATATAAACCACAACTGAAACACATTTCAGTATGCTAAACTCAGTAATGATTATTGTAATCCAATTGCTTATATAGCGTACTTTGACAATTAAGGTGGTAGGCATGGGGAATACAGAGCAAAAAGGAAGCCAGGAATACGTTGGTTCAGATTACTGCTCTCTGAATCTACTTTTGTTTTTCTGAAGTATTTTGTTAAATCCTTTTTTGTGCTTCACGGGAAGATATGCATTTTGAAGACAGTCATAACAAGTTCTTTATTTTGTTTTTTGTTTAAAATGCCTATAATTTGCACACCCTGACACCTGCTGATTTCATGCCCTGCCTTTTCCCGTCAAAGCCCCTTCTCGGCTCTCCACATGAGGAAATCTCATTTATCAAAATTCTGTTAACGTAAGGGGAAGGGCTATGCTGAGCTGAGCCGTGGCCTTCATTAAACATGCAGAACATAAACTGCTGACACTAAGCACAGTCAACTTGCAGCACAGCAGAAAAAGGGGG
>VYXB01003952.1:116666-188991 GCA_013397135.1 Pachyramphus minor | reverse complement strand
TTTTTTTTTTTTTTTTGGGTAGTAACTTCAATCGCTGCAATGTAGTGATTGGTATGAAACAGTGAGTTCAAACCCTCGAGGTGATGTATATTCCCACCATGAAAGCAGAACCAAACTTTGCACTCTTCTGACATTTCCATGGAGTTTGTAAAGGGTGAACCATACTACAGACTGCCTCTTCAACTACAGACTGCCTCTTCATAAAAGCAGCAGGGGGAAGTATGGACTGCTGCTGCTGCTGCCACCACAAGAGCTGGGTGGTTCAAGGTTGCAGCAGTTCATTTCAATATAGTGGCAACCTAAATCGGCACAGGAGTGCCCAAAGAGGGATACTCATCAACCAGAAAAGCAAAACTGCTTGCCAAGCCTTTACCGTGAATGTAACAGGGCACTGGAACAAGGTGCCCAGAGAGGATGACCCATCTCTGGAGTGTTCAAGGCCAGGTTGGACGGAGCTCTGAGCAACCTGGTCTAGTGAAAGGTGTCTCTGCCCTGTGACAAGTGGGTTGGAACTAGATGATCTTTAAGGTTCCTTCCAACTCAAACCATTCCATAATTCCAATTTACAGACATTACTTGAGTAAATACTAAACAGTTGACTTAAATTGCATATGCATCTCCTTCTGAAAACTCCACATAGAACCAACTCTTACTACATCATTTATCCAGCCTGTCTTGACTTTCTCACAACTGGTTCTCAGCTAACACAGCTTTTTCTTTTTCCTGTTCTATGTATAATTTTGTCTTTTCTTCTTCATGCATGATTGTTTTGAAATTGTCCAGACCCACCTCCACTGCACAATAAGGCATCAGGACCTGTAAGAAGTCTGCATTTTTTTTCCATCCTCCCACAGAACTTTAAAATCCTCTCCATACAGGAAGCAGGAGCAAGCTGTGAGGAGTGGGGCACCACAAGCAGGTGCTGTTTGGAATCACCCTCCATGCTCAAGGGGGTTAGCTACAGTCCTCTACAGCTGCAGCACTCAGGAGGAAGCTGGACCACAGTTGGGACTGTACAGTGGATTGAGACAAACTCATGGCCACAAATATCTTGGTGTGCACCTCTTAATTTGTATAAAACTAGCTGGGAAAAAAACACCACAAATCACAGAGATATTTATTGACACTAAACTTACCAGACATAAAGAACTAGTGATTATGCTGACAAAATTTCTACCACACAACCACAGTTTCTCAGTTTTGCCAGTTCTCAGATTGTCCCAAATAACATCGCAGTGATACGCACAGGTTCAGGCAGAAACATGTTCAGGTTATTGCTACTTAGTCATTACTACTTCAAAACACTTTGACACATCTGTAAGGGGTCCCTAAGAATATAAAAAGAGGACCTTGTTTCCTGCTATAATGCCATTTTCTACTCTTAGAAAACACCCAGCACAGAGGGCACTCAGGAGACTTCAGCAATCCGAAAACACACCTTTAACAATGACTCAAAGAAGGTTGGAAAATGTTTTTAGCCATTTGAACACCTCATAGGAAAGAACTCCACAAAGAAATGAACAACAGAACTGGAGAAACATGTAATCTCAACTCTGCCATGAGTAGCAAAACAGAATTTACTGGAGACTAATATGAATATTTTTTTCTAAGCTGAAACAAATCCCAAAACTTATTTACAACCCCCAGATTCCTACGTTAGTCAACAGTGCAAAGACAGATGTAAATGAGGACTCCTTTCTCTCTATTTTCTCATATACTAAGCATACACATAGACACTCCTAGTGTCAACATATCAAGACAGAGATAATTCAGACACTTGAAAACATCCTCTTCTGAAAAGGATTAATTGGCTTTAAAACAATTTAATTTGGCTTTGAAGATGCAACTTTTATTAGTAACCACCAGATGGCAGGAGCAGAGGCTGCTTAGGGTCTTCAACAAAAGAAAATGGTTTTAAGCAAGGCAAACGTTAAAAGAGAACAATTTTTAATCTCTACTTTTTTCTTCTCCTTCAATGGCTTTCTTTTCTTCTTCTTTCCACGAAGTAAGCACTATTTTATTGCAATCAAACTAATACAAATTCTAAAAAAAAAAAAATAAGAAGGAAAAAAAAAATCTCTTGAGAACATGTTTTCTCAATTTTATCACATGGCATCTCCATCTCATAGCTCAAGGGTTCTGTGCTGCAGATACCGCTAGAACAACAGTTTCCTTCTACGTTTCCACAGCCGTAACTCAGAGTCAGTCACCAAATGTATTCTCTTTGATGTCCTATGCTTCGAACCAGGAAGCTGACACACAGTTACACCATGCAGCTCAATTTCCCCTCGGGTTTTGAACTTCTGCTATCTAGGATCATGAAAATAAGTGGACTACAGAAGATGCACCACGATGTGCTGATTGTTGCAAATAATGCAGCATTTGCAAGGTGGAGGAAAGCAACACCCCTTCACCAAAAGTACATGCTCTCTCCCCGCCCCCCTCAAAAAAACCCCACAAAAACCCTCGAAACCCACCTTAGTAGACTCAAGTAATAGCATGTTTGAGAGGAAAAAAACCCCCAGATATTTTAGTTCTGAATCTATTTGATTCTTAAAACCCTGTATCCTGTATTAGAGAAAGAGCATTTAAAAATGCAATCCAGCAGTTCATACTTTAAAAGACTTAGGAATAGACTCTCTAAACATCTTCTGGAGTTACTAAATTATGGAGACAAGGTTATCACTTTATGCTGTGTCATAAAACAAAAATACGTCTACTTTCCATGAACAATGCTGGAAGCTCCACCACACAGACACATCCACATCAGAAATGCCACCCTTGCTGTATTTCTTTAATAGAGCTGTCTCTCCATTATGCTGATTTCTCGATCAAAGAGAGAGCTTTACTCCTGCATTTGTCTTCCGCAAAGGAAATGTAAAATCATTCCTACAGTGAACACATCCACCGGGAATGAGATTCTCTTTCCTCAACCCCAGCAGCACACAGTCCCAGAAAAGAACAGGTGAAGCTTGCTCCTACTTCAAAACAGCATGAGATGCAGTTGTGTGGTTAATTCTGCCTCTGTACATTAGCAAACACGCCACTTGCGAAATATGAAAGGCTTTCTTCCCTGCCCCGTTTTTAAATGACACCTGCAAATCACTAATCCAGTTGCCATTTATTTCCATATGTCAAATTACAATCTTAACTTGTGCAAAGCAACATAATAGTAATGATTAAGCCAATTACATCACAACACAGCTTAAAACGACACACAATGGAAGGATTAAAGCTCACTAGCAAATAAGAGAGTCCTGTTCTTGGTGGAGCTCCCCCACTGTGGGAACATAAGTGTCTCTTTTCCTGTTGCACAAAGTTGTGAGCCTTCTGACATGTAGCTGCTGGACTGCCATTAACAAACTTATTTATATTAATGCAGCACTAAGCTGGGATCACTGCACCTCGGCATTAGCTGCGGTAGGCGGGCTCTGCGGCCGTCACTGCAAACAGAGTTTATGGCACTCTGCAGGTCCAGACAGGTTGAGACATGAGGACAAGATGATCTCACCTGGCTCAACTGAATGAAGCCTCCTCTACTCTATGCTATTTGGGTCAGGTAGATGCTGACAGTAAAAGCCTTAGGGACAGGGAGGGAAAGGAGCGTAAACCAAGCACAAATATTTAAAAGTCAGGCATCTAATTCTCTAGATAGGGTCAGACACCATTTGCAGCTTGTCTGGAGTATGTACTACTGTGTTCAACACCGTAATTTCAACTGATGCCGATATGTGGCTCCTACAACAATAAAATGTGGATTAAATCTTTATACTATAACCAACCTTTCAGACTAAGATTTTCAATTCTACCTCAGGGATTAAAAAGTTCTAATGGAAATTGAGCACCTGAATGTCTTAGGAGGATTTAAGAAACTCACACGCTGTTATTTTTATTTGTTCATTGCCGTGGTCTTTAAATCGGTCCTCTGCACCTTATTTCTTTTTCTTTCTTTTTCACGTTTTTGTATTCCTCTGCCAATTTTCTCTGCCATCTGCGAATACCGACTAGTCCTATCTGATAAAATGTATCTTCATACTCAGCTAAAATAAACACAAAATAAATTGGTACTGTTAGTATTTTACATGTCACCATTGGGCTTTAATAAGATTAATGGGAATCAAGGAGTTTACAACTTTGAAATACATTCCTGTGTTGAATGCACACTCGGGCAGATACCACTCCACCTATTCACTCTTTTTCCACGTTCGTTTATCGGCAACTATGGTTTTGAAGAAACTTTTAAAATATATATATAGAAAAATAATAATAATTATAATAATTTTATCCTCAGCAGAATTTGAATGAACTAGGCATAACTGTTAAGTCTGCCCCATATCACATATCAGCTGTTCACGATTTGCTACATGGTCATCTCCTCTAAATCTCCTCAAAAAAACCCATGCATACATAACCCTTTTACACGTTGGAACAGAAGGATCAGTCAAAAGCTGGAAGGTTTTTTTGCTTTAAGAAACAAATATGCATTCAAACACACACACAAATGCATTTGTAAATTAAACTGAACACCACATGTACCATCGTCGACAAAGCTGTTACAGCACGCTAACAGCTTCCTCCTTCTGTAAAATTAGTTGCAAAGAAGGCTGAATGGGTTTGCTTGCTTCAAGCAAGGGAAAGGTTTGGATAGCAATGCAGTCAAATCTGTACATCTTTATACTTATCAAAAAACAACTTTTATTTAAACTGGTTGAAAATGTGCTTAGATTTTCATGGCCTTTTAAAGAGTACTGGTCTCACATATGCACAAAATGGAAATTAAAAGAGTTCACATTAAAATGTCATTTTTATTCCAACAAATGCCTTATATTCTACATTTGTTTGGTGAAGACTGTTTTCTTACTGAAAAGATGAGATGGAGGAAGCATTTTTAAGGACACTACTAATGGTTTGCAATTTGCACCTGTTCCATGGAGTAAAGATAGGATTTGGTACTTCAAGATGCCCATTCCCTGGGTATTTTGGTAGTGCCACACAACTGCTTTATTTTATTTTCTAAAATAAGAATTGTTTTGTCCTAATCAATATGCATAACTCGCATTAAAAGCATTCTGTAGCCTATTTCTACACACACTTTTGATGATGATCATCATAATTGAAGACTCAAAATTTAAGGGGCAAACTACATCAGCCAGATCTTCATTTCTGTGATGATTACTATAGTGAAGCTGAACAATGTTCTGACATCTCGTTCACAACCTTTTCCTGGGAAACAGTCCCATTTCCTGCAAGTGTGCATATCTGCCATGCTACTGAAATCATGGAGAATTTAAGAATAACAAATGACATTGTAAGTTCTTTTACCAGTTTAGAAACAGCACTCTTGTATGTATCTACAGGCAATAGAGACTGTCATCAAGCCTAAAAGTAAGTGGTAAGTGTCTAAGGATAGGTGGAATGGATGTAGTCAAGGGAAGAGTCATCCCCTGCAGCAAATTACGCTTCTGATCATGGATACAGAGGGGTCCTACAGTGTTTCAAGCTGAGGCATATGCTATACCAAAAATCAAAAAAAGATAGCTCCTCTCAACAGTCTGCAATAGCCCTGGAGGAAAATTCAGGTTAAAAGCAGGTACCAAGGAAAACGTTGCATCATGCAAACTTTTAACCTTACTCTCTTTTCAACTATGTTATCTGGTATTTTTAAAATTAACTGTTTTTCATTTAAAAAACCTGTACTTACACATATTCTCTGCAGGCATACCAACTCATCTGTTAATGTAACAGAGACACTAACATTTATTTGCCAGTGAGACAGACAGTAAGGGAAGCATTTCTTAAGGGAGAGGAGGGAAGAAAATGCTTTCACAGCATGTCTAAATAGACAGCAAAAATGAATTCTCGGATTAACAAATTTAGGATGATACATTTATCTTCTTCTTGACTGATAAAAAGTACATGACATTCCTAGGCATACACAGTTCACTACATAATAGAAATCTACTATTTTAAGAGAGTTAAAAAGACCTTGTTGGTTCCAAAGATGAATCTTAGGAAAAAATTGCTTATGACTCTGGAGGATGATGTTAAGAGTTGGCAACAGTACTGATTCTGTTTTCTAAAACTAAAGCTTAGCAATAGAAAATTCTTAAAACTTTTGATAATAAAAAGGAGTTTCAAAGGATGTCCATCAAGATGACTACAAGACACAAAACCACCTTGTAAGTCTAGCCATGAAAAAGAACTAGAAGTCTCCTCCACAGTGTTTTAGTTTTAAGAGCGATTGGCTACGACAATCATCAGTAATATTTCTGTTTACCCACCTAGTCTGAAGGATTATGGAGATGAGTTCACAAGAGCTGACCCTCCAGGTTTATTAAATATTCAATGAATATTTTGTATGCATGCTGGGTATTAAATAAAAATCAGAAAATACTGCAGACTACCACATGTTATATACTTCAAATAATACTGGAGTAGCTCTGTTTGTTTTTTAATAATTTATTTAAATCACTTTATCACGTATCAACATTAAAGTGTACAATACAGATACAATGTAAATTCTGGCATCATGAATATTTAGGTGTTTTTAAAGTGCTTTTTTTTTCCCCTGCTGGTTAATTTTGCTTATTGTACTCCAAATAAACCTGGGGAACTTATTTATTATTTTCTTGCCTTTTTTTTACCCTAATAGTGATACCATTGCTATTTTCTCACCTACAGTAGCATCACAGCATGTGGGCCTTCAGAAGCAGGAAACTTCACTGTCATGATTTAGCTTACTGTTCCTACAATCTCCTTCTTCCCCTCCCCATCCACTCTCTTCCTAGCTAACTAGATATAGCCTACACACAATCTGCACTGCTTAAACTCATCTGCTCAACTAAAACAGTGGTTGTGACCATAATGCTCACTGGCCAAAGAAATCTGAGCATAAACAAGGACACAGCCCATCCATTTAGTGGAGCACGCCTGAAGTGGTCTCTGCAACAGGCATACTGCGCTCCACACACTGATCTACAACTGAACACAGGGTGATGCAGCTGTTCGATGCACTATTTTCTACTCGAGATGTGAGAAAGGACCTGAACAAAGCAGTTTACTCAGCAGACTGCAAAGCAGGCAACAACTACAATTTTTCAGTTGCAAATCTATGGAACAAGAACAAATCCAGCATTTGGGCAAGTCCAATCCTAATAACTACTGCTAAGCTGATGTTCCGTATTTCCACAGGGGTTTCTGCAAGTAAAACTTGCTCACAGATTTTAAACAGGATTAAGACAGCCTGTGTGCCATTCTCAGATTACCACACATAAAGGAGTTTCTGAATTGATGAATGCAAGTCACAGGACCCTCAATTCTCAGGTTGAAAACTGTCATTTTCTGCGGCATCACACCCAACAACCCATATCGTTGGGACCTACATAACAAAACTGCACCAAACTACACACCTTGTGTCCAAATGTAGCATCCTCGGAGGCCAAGACTTCAACCTGAAATTATAAGGAGAAAGATAATTTCAAATTTAGCCACCACCAGGAACCTCTCTCTCCTGAGCACAGCACCACAGTCCAGGCAAAGAAGTGATCTGTAAACGAAGATGCCAGTCTAGGTTAACCCTAGGAAAACTACATATGATAGGATGTGCTAAACTAACAGCTGACAACAGAATTCCTCAAGTGAGGAAACTCAGAAGGCATCCCTCATGACATAAACAAGGTTCTCCACTTAAATGACATAAAGATTATCTGTCAGTGTCCCAGAATTTGCTGTATACAGCTGAACATTTTTCTCCATGTGGAGTTTTGACTACACCAAAAAGCTGCCTGAGCACAACCAGAATGATCTGTCATGGCAAGTCCTTGTAAAAAAACGCTGGAAACACCTGAACTCTTCCCCTCCTGTTATCTTCTAACCAGGCTCAGTACTCCTACACCAGCACCAAGTCGAACAGCAGAAACAGCAAACTCCGCAGCTGAGGTCTCGCTTGCAAGCTCCTGTCCTGTCTTGACCACAGAGAATTCTTTGAAAACTGTAGAACTCAGGGAACGCAAACGGCCCAGGCAAAGGCCAACACTAGCTGCCTGAGAGATTCAGTGAATGTTTGAAAGCCTGAGAAAATCAAGCTGCCAGGTCATTGAGAGGTGCTCCAGATGAAACTCCTTGCTGGTTGCCACACACAGCACAGCTCTAAGAGTTGATATGCGCTAATCTGCTACAACAGGAACAGACGCAGAAAAGCAGGCACGCTGATTTTTCATTAGACTCCTTAAAACTACTTCACACTTCAGCACCTTTCACCTGAGAATCTCGGTGCTTTTATGAATTCTAATTAATTAAGCTTCCCAATACACCAGTGAAGTCAGAAATGTCATCATCCCAATATACAGAGAGAAGAGTGAGGCAGAAGAGGTTAAATAATGTCTTAGTAGTCATATGCCAAGCCAGGGACACACTCATAAAAAGGATCCTGGATCTCTACTCCCAGGCTCAGAGTTTAACAACTAGGAAATTCTCTGTTTCTCTGATTTACATCCTATTTAAAATGCCTACTGCTGCATTATAATTTATACAACTAGTATAACTATAACTAATGTATCTAATCTCCAGTTTAACTTAAGAAGAGTGAAGGATTTAAAGCAAATCAAGAGGGAAAAAATGAATGTGAAGTTTCAGCCTGAAGCATGTTATAATGCCAGTTATAAACCCCTGAACAAGAGGGTTTATAATGGAAAGGCTGATAAACTAACAATGATGGCAGCACTTAAATATATTTATGTCATGATCTAGCAACATATGGTATTCTTTCATCTTTAAATTAAAAAAGGGAGGGAAAAAAAGAAAAGGGGAAGGGAGATAAAGCATTTACAGGAACTAAGAATAAATTAAGAAAATGAACCTGAAGTTACCCAATTGTGACCTGTCCAGCTAACTAGGAATGGCAGTAAGAAGCTACAAAATAGCATCTCATTCAATAGGAGGTACCAAAAAAAATCCAAGTAAATAAAATCAATCTAAAATGATATGATATGATATGTATTAGCTCCTTATATTAAGCTTCTAATCCTTTAGGCACTTTATAAATATTAAACAATAAGTCCTGGTGAGACTGATAAATATCCATAATATATTTTACAGATGAAGAAACAGAGGGTTAAGTGACTTGCCCAGGGCCAAAAAGAATAATCAGCCACTGGATCGGAAATAACTGTATGACTGCTTGTCACAACACAGTGCCCTACTCAAATGCTCAGGTGGCTTCTGAAAAAAGTCATTCCACTGTCAGAAGCATCTCTGTTAGGGTTAATGTGGTTACCCATCTAAAGTGTGAATGTTCGTTTTCTCTCGGCTTACTGTTTTGGTACAACATAAAGCTACCACCACAAGATAGACCCCAAAACTTGAACAATCTTGTTCAAACACATTCAGGTTTCTCTATCCAGCATTATGCCAGTCACATACTTCCAGAGTCATTAATCACAGAAACAGAATCATAAAGCTCGGAAAAGACGTCCAAGACCATCGAGTCCAACCTTTGACCAATCACCACCATGTCCACTAGACCAGAGCACCACGTCCAGTCATTTCTTGAACACCTCCAGGAACAGTGATTCCACCGTCTCCCTGGGCCATTCTAATGCCTGACCACCTTTTCAGTGAAGAAATTCTTCCTGATGCCCAACCTGAACTTTCCCTGGCACAGCCTGAGGCTATGTCCTTCTGTCCTGTTGTTAGCTGCCTGGGAGAAGATGCCAACCCCCACTTTGCTGCAACTTCAGTTGTTCTACCTTTCAGGTAGTTGTAGAGAGTGAATGCTACATTTCTATTCTGGAGATTCACTGGGGGGAAAATGGAGCCTTCTTTGTGTCACTGGGTCCTTCTCTGACTCCCTCCTTGAATCCACCACGGTTGCTGATGCCTTGACAGTCCCAGTACACTCTGCCTCCCTGGCCCTGCTGTCCTTTCTTCCTTCCTGTCCTTCTCAAAGGCCCCAGCTGGGCTGATGGCCCCGCTGAACCTGCCCAGGGTTGCCTGTCCCCTGCCCTGTGCTCCCTCAACGCTACCAGCTGCAGAAGCACAATATGGACAGGATGGCACAGAACCCCTGTACCGACCCAGCACAGATCAGGCAGAGTGTCTTGTCTTTGCGCTCTGTCTCGTCTGCAGAGAGGCCACCTCACCATGGCAGACCTTCACTGCAGAGCACAGCCGCATTGTCGGCAACTGGCCTGTGTTAATGAAGCTCCCACTTGCTCGGGGCCAAGAGAATGCTCATGACTGCCATAGTCCCAAGACACATGAATTAACATGGCACAATGACCAGCACACATACCAAACTCAATCCTCCTTCTTTTCACCAAGAAACTGAGAAGATGAACAAATTCTGACATCAAAGAGTAAAGCAGAAGTTCAAGGCAGTGTAACATACTCTTTAGTCTCTTTCACATATAGAAATATTTCCTTTTATGCTTAGAAATGTAAGGCTCAGAGAGACAGTAAAATGGTTTGGAGTGAAGCTAGTATAGATAACAATTCTAATTAAAAATGTTATTGAGCAGGTCTGATAATGCCACTTCTGCTTTTCCAAGAATGATCACACCACTTCTTTGATAAATAATTATTCTCACCTTGCACATGATGCAATGAAACATCCTCTATATTCTTCGTTACCACTGTGTTTAACAGTATACTACTGTTAGCCCATTCATTTCGATTTTCACCTCTTTGTATAAAAGGCAGTTGAGTACGAGACAAGTAACTGCTGACACCATAAGATACACAACATAAAGTACTGAAAAAAGATGTGGGACAACATGAGGTTTTCCTCGTGCTGAGTTCCAAAAAAACAAAAAAAGCAAAAATGCATTACAATCTGGGCTGAGTGGACCCCCCTCTAGTGGGAATGCATGTGTACTTCAAAGAGCACCCACATCACCCCAGCAGAAGAGAGTATTTCATTAAGAATTAGACAAGAATCATCCTTCTCCTAATCATCTTCAAAATATATCACTTCCACTCCAATAAATAAAAAAATGTCCAAGACACTCATTATTGCTTTAAGATATTCTGATGTTAATTAAAAAGATCTCATTATATACTTATTTGTGGCAGTTAAACATTTCCTATTTGAGTTGGTTTTTTTGGATGTACACATGTAAATAACTTGGGAAGGTGGGATGATTTTCCTTTACAGTGAAAAATTCACTGCATCATTAAAAAAAGTAGACTTGATTTTTATGTGAAGCACTGCTGATCTTATCTACATACATATACCTGTATCAGATACCGTAGCTTTCCCCTAGGCACTGCTCTGAATCGTTGCTCCAGTCCACCTTCCTTTCCTCACAGTACAGTGCAATGGTTGAACAGGTCTGTTTGCCTTGTATTTTATTTCTATGAAAAAGCAATTTTTAGTCACTGTTCTTAGCTTTTTCCCCCAGTTTATCTAAAGAACCAGACACCCTTTTCGCTCCTAACAAACAAACTCAAGCCATGCTAGCAGTATCCTGCAATTCTGGGCTAGAAGGCGGTAAGGGATAAATGATGAGGTAGTATTCTAGGGAATGTGTGTATCAACAATACACTGCTGATCAATTACATGTGACGAAATTAGTGGTTTAAGCAGGAGTATCCCACACCTGGAGCATGCCAGTCCTGCCTGGGCAATTCACCCCTCCTAGAACCCACTCCCACTGCTGCCCCTGGTCCAAGCACAGCCTCCTGGGGGCTGGCCAGGGTGGGGTCCAGAAGCCCCGCAGGTCCTCCCCAGTGCATGACAAGATGAACTTCCCACCTCCTTGTGCAATCTACATGGTCTGCAGAATGGGTAGCCGTGGCCAAGACCACTATTACTTCTACAGTATTCTATGATTTAATAGTTGAACAGAATTGTGCCTAATAGTTTATTTTACAAGAAGAAATAATTCATAAACATCATGTCAGACTGGAGGACCCCTGATGAGTGTGGAATACAAGTTGGGGAGTAGCCTTGAGTCTCTTTTTGTCAGAAGTAATGAGACTTTGCCAGTATTTTTATTTTGCTTTTCAATAAAGGATTCATACAGATCCAGTTTGACAAAGAATATTGCATCGTAACCAAGACACTTACAGTAAATTATACACAGTCATTTTTACCTCCCAGTCAGAGAGAAAAGGAGTTGAAACACAGATAAAACCCTTGAGGCGCAATGCTGAACAAGACCTTTTTGCAACAAAGTTGTACAGTCTAGTGATCAGATGACACAAGAAATTACTATAATTTGGTCTTCTTCAAAGCCATACTCAGCACTGGTTTGGTCCTCAGCTCAGTCCAGCTCCCTCTTGGCTCATCAAGACTTTGTTTGAGATAGGATTAGGTGAAACTAAGCAAGAGTCACAGAAAGTGGAATACCACTAAGAGGAGAAATTACAGCTACGCCTAATGCCCAGACTGTTATCCAAACAACAGAATATGAGGAGCAAGTATGCAAGGACAAAATAACTAACTCACAAAAGACACAGGTCACAGAAGCCCTCTCCATCTTATTTGGGGGAATCTGAAAATAAGCACTAATAATAATTTCTGATGCATGCCAATTTCCATTATAATATCCTGTTAACACAAATGCTGAAAAGGATCGTCAATCTACACTTAACTACCCAGGCAAAAACTTCCAATAGAGCACACATTCAATGCTGCTCTGAGACTTGGGTTGGAGCTCCTCAGAGTTCACCTAATGGAGCTGCTATTTGCAGCTGGCAGGTGAGGGGGTTACAGCTACTCTGGCAAGGGACGCAGTAGACTGAAGCAGCTCTGATCAAGACAAAATATTCTGCACGGGCACTTACAGTTTCTATGGTTCACACACGAGAATTTGCCCAGCTGGCTGCAAATTTTATAGGCTTTCTATTGTCATTTGTTTGACATTATTATTCTAGGAAAATTATAGCACAGGGCTTTTCTGATACCTAGAGGGTTTTTGCCAACTGCCTGCTTACTAAAAAGGTATGCCTCTGGCACTTATAAAATATGCTCAAAACAAAACAAATGTGTATGTTAATACTTGTATTTTGCAATACTTTTGTTTTCCCTGTTTGGTAACGATCAATCAGTTTAGAAAGGACTCTCTTCCCCATGATAACAAAATCTAAAAAGAATGAGGAAAGACAGGTGCATCCTCTTGAATTACTACTGTCAAATCACCTTCTTGCTCTTGGGGTGTACTTCTTGCTCAATTGTGCCAAGACAAACCCCATCACACTGTCCAGTTCAAACTGTTTGGTTTTGCACCCAAGTTTGCCCTCCAACTTCCAGAAGACTTTGTGGCAGGTGGGGGGAGGCTCTGTAGTTCCAATAACTCAGTGGGCCTCTAGTCCAGATGCAGAGCAATGCAAATGTCACTCCAATTACGATTTTCACACAACAATCTTGCTGAGCTGCCTCTAAGAAATAGCCTGGATAGCAAGAAACATGGAGGATGTTGTAGCGCTTGGTGCAGACATACCCTCGTAATTCTTTTCTAGCACAGATTCTCAGCTTTTAGGGGTTTCCCATCAGCCCCAAACACCCACGCACCACCAGTTCTGAACTTGTCTTTTAAACGAAGGCGACAGGAAATTAATCCGGTTTTCATTTTTCAAAGTCCTTAGTTTATTTCAAAGATGAATATGACTATATTCATTCATATCTTTATGAAATCCAGTTTGACTAGCTTTACTATCTCCTCCCTTTGCCTTCCTTTTCAAGTAATTTAGGATTCAGCAATTGTAGTAGATAGCTGTCCTTCTCACTGGAGCAGGGACAAACCTACCTGACCCACACTAGTTTCTGGCAATTCTTCAAAGATTTACTGAGGGTGTACGCAGCTTTAAATGCACATTGAACAGTGGGAATAAACTTTGGTAACTGCAATAGCCCTTTCTTCCTTTTTTTCTCTGCTGCTTCTTCTTTCCTTCTCCTTTTTTACCTGCCACCAGTTTTATTTATTTTTAACAGCAATCATGCCTGTACTTCAGGCTACGTTTCAGGTCCACAGCAAGCAAGGACTGGGCATGTCCCCTGGGCAATCCTTGAATAAATACACCAAAGACACACCTTTGTTATGACCCTGAACCTATGCCTGAAATAAAAGCACTACAGTCACACAGTATAAATCTCATGAATTAAGGACAGGTCAGCTGAGATCTCCTCACTTTCTACTCAAAGGCTGTTGAGACTACTTAGTCAGCCCTTCGGTTAAGTAAATGCCATCTCCTCACAGTCTGACCTGTGTAAAAACTAGAAACCATGTGACCCAGTTGAGGGTAATTATTCACTATATCTGGCATCCACTTTCTCTCAGGCTTTCCCTTTCATTTATTTGCTTCTTCTTCATGGTATCAGTCATTTACCTCTTAGCTCACTGGATCTAGCAACAATAAAGATCAATGTCCTAATTTCTGAATCCACAACTTTTAGCTTGAAATACAGAAATGAAGTAACAAAATGATCCTTCTTTAAATGACACAATAATTTTGTGTTAAAAAGGTTTGAAAAGATGTTTCAAGAAACTATGCTGCAGCTCAAATTGCTTATTAATTCTCCTCATTCCCCTTATTAGCATGTACAGACAACAAACACAGTGGCTCAAGGACGCAGCTCGCTGAAGCAGCTCTGTTCTTGGTCAGCCAGTGTTTGAGATAAAACACAATGATGCATCATGTTCTTAAGAGCTGATTAGTGGAACAGATCTTCCTGCTCGTATTTTAAACTTTTTCTTAAATGTTAATGTTTTTGGGGAAGCTGATTTACAACACTAACAACAACAACAAAAAAACCCCCATTCATATCTCCAGCACTGTGCTCAACACACATTGCTGGTTTTGCTATTGACTGACCTGCTGGTTTAGTCTCCCTTTGCAAATATTTTGCAAAATCCTGGGAACAAGGCCAATCCCTGAGAAGGCAAAAAATTAGACTCTAGATATTAACTAACTAAAAGCAATAACCATCAGCCTTGTGAGATACAGTACTTTAAACAGAATTACACATATCAGACGCGACTTGGGAGAAAAAACCTGGTGTGCTATGGGGGGACTGGGGCAGTTTCTGTAAAGTCAAAAAGACGGAGAAGTACAAAAATATTTTGGTTTGCACCAGGAATCAAACATTACAATTCCCAGACAAACTGACATTTGAGATTGTGTACAGCTCTGCTCAGCGCAGGGGAACCTGTGAGATCTATCTATGAACTGCCTCCCATCCCTTACAACTCTGCCGTAACTTATTGCTCCATAGGTACCATATCAATAGATGATCATCAGTAAATTCATGGCAGTAACATGCTCATCATTAGGATACGAAACAGGTAAGATATATATACACACATGTTTTCTCTCCGTAAGCATATATTCAAATCCTTTTATATTTTTCTGTACTACTGTTTCTCATCTATATGTATGCAAAAAATGGGTAACATGCAATTAGTTCTTTCATGCCAGAACACTGCATGAAACAGAGTAACTGCACTGAAAATGCTTTTGATATTTATTTGTTTGACAATGTAGAGATCAAAATGACTGTTGTACATAGACTGAAATCTCAGAGCAGTCACTATTTAATTTCCCTTAAGAAAGGAGTGGTAGATATCATAAAAACAAAATTCCAACCTCATGCATTCTAGTATGTGGGAAATCCTGAAAAACTGTCATTATAACACCCAATATAAGCAGTAACAATTACTGCCACTGGTAAGCCTTTTATTTAGATATTGTGACTGCACCTTTTCTAATCCATTTGTATTTCTTACTCTCTTGTTCCAACACCATGATTTCATTTTAATTCCCCACTTCCAAAATGGAGAAACCTAAGACCTTGCCTAGCAAAATCCACTGCAAAGCATTTCTGCAGCAGTCGCCTTTGTGCGCTACCAGACTGTGAAGTTGTAGAGGGGCCACTATGGAAAACCTCAAGAAAGTGTTAAAATATCGCTGCTCTCTACTAGCAAGGGTAGAGGTTCCCACTGCTGCAGCTCAACAACCCAAGGGCCCATCTGAACACCCCCAACAGCCCTTTTCAAAGTCAGGTTGCGTAGCCTAAATGCAAGGTACCATCCACCAGCAACTAGGGGATGGTACTGAACAGCTGCATTGTTCCAATGCTTCTAAATATTCCACTGAGTTCCAGAAAGGCATGTTCTAAAGCTACCCTCACCAGCGGGAAGGGTTTTTGCTGTTCAAGGCTGTAACGGCAGAGTACTACCCCGCTTCCTTTACCTACCTCTCTCTACATAATTACTGCATATACCACCTGTAAAATTGAAAACAAATACAATCCCAGCTAAAACTGCATGTCTTAACAATCTTACCTAAAAGAAGTCAAACAATTTGCAGCAAAAATTGAAGATAAGTGACCAAGGACAAAATCGTTACAGAAACAAAGCTTCAAGTTTCAACTCTACACCATTCTGTCAGCAGCTTTCTTATTTAATTGAGCCCGTATACAACCAACATCAAAGATACAAAGCTATTTTGTGCTGAAAATATTGGAAGCATGTTAGGAAGAGGTGGCAAACAGAAAGGATCTGTCAAAGGTAACAGATGTATCAAGGGCACCAAGCACTGTGAAGAAGGCGTTAATTATCTATGCTGAAAAAGAAAAGGTGTTTGAAAAACAGAAACTGTTTTCAAAAGATTCAACATATTCCTATTGTGTTCAGAAGAAAAAGCTTCCTGCACCTTAGACAACATTATTTTGAGCATGTGGGTTAAAAGATTTTTTAGACGAGGAGAAACACAATGTAGGGAGCACTTCGTTTCAGAAACGTGGTTTTAACTTAAAAACCTTTACTGTGTCTTGCAACTCAATTCCAATCATAGACTGCATTCTTTATTCTCACTTTTCACGGAATGGGTAACTTGTACAACCTAGCGGAATCTTTTTTCTCTTGTTTTGTCTGAAAAAAAAGTGGTGATTTTTGAAAATAAAAACACCAAGTCACACTGAGATAAAATTTATCACCATAAGACCTATCTGCCCTACATATATCTTACGTTCTTCTATACTTGTTTTCTAGATTGTGTATGGTACTACTTGCTCACAACCTAGTTCTGAGTCAGAATAAATTGGTTCTTTATTATACATGTGCTTCCCCTCTCCACTTTCCCTTGTAGAACTGATGAATCGGGAGTTCCTAAAGCATCATTTTGATAACAACGGTTAACACAAAAATAATAATTTTCATCTTTAACAGAAAAAAATAATCAGAATAGATCCAAAAGGAGATGAGCCACAATTAAAAGGAAAGCCTAAACTTTAACATTAAAAAAACCCTTAAACTTAATTCTCTGAAGATAATTAAAACATACTAAATGCATGTCTGATATTGCATACTCAGCTAAATCAGTGTTGTTCCCATAGGAGTGTGATACGATCAACAACAGAACCATGGTGCCCTCCACAACTGTAAATTATGAGGGAAAATGACCTTGGCAATTGCCAGCAGGTACGTAACACACTCTCAGAACTTGGTGTCTACCTTCCCAACTAAATCAAAACTCTTCCTGTTGTCCACTTCTCCCATATCAATATCATGCCAGACACTGTGGATAATGGTGACAACATCTGGGCAACTCATCTGGGCATTGTCAGATCCAGGGCACAAGTTTAGAAAAGGTGGTTTGCACAACAAAGTTTCTGCACACCTGCCTAATCACTGTAGAGCAGGAATCCCCTGAGTAACATTCTCTATTTCATACTGTAACTTGGAAAGGTAAATCTGCTGAACAAGACTCAGCTGAACTAAAAATTATTTTTGCCAATGACCTGAGCTTTTCTCTTGAATTATTTTAGGATGTGTCCTCACCGCCTCCACATGAGGCACAAAGACTGATAAACATTCTGACTGGATTAACTGCTTTAAAAATTATTCAGATATCACAGCTGGACAGTTTTCAACCCTTCTGGTATCAGGATTTAAGAGCTGACTGGGAAGGAACAAGTGCTCCAGTCACTGCCATAACTCCTCCACCCTCTTCTAGTGTACAGCAGCAACGCATTTCCTCAAAACTGAAGGAAACGCTGGCTCTCAAATGGAGTAGGCAAAAATGCAAGCATTCCTAGGAGTTACTTCAGTCCTAAGCAGGGCACATAATAACAAATGCCTAGATAAATCGACAAAGTGTTTGTGGTTTTTTTCTATTTTACTTGAGTTCTCTAGCCATTGTAATAGAGAAAAGTGAACACAAGCCCTGAAAACATGTCCTCCAAAAACACTTGTTCCACAATTCACATGCACAAAGACTAAATCTGCACACAGGAATCAAACAATTAGGTTTCTCAAATGCTTGAACCACTTACACAAATCAGGACTTTTGCTAACCCAAGCAAGTGCACAATGTATGATTCTGCAGACTACTTCAGCATTTCACTTTTTTGCTATGGCCACAAACAAACAAAGAAAGTAATTTAAGTCCAAATTCTTCTCAGAGTTACTTCTAGCAAATAGTGGCTCACTTATAAAACCCTGATTAATTGTATAATCTTGGCTTCAGAATTCAATTACACTTTAGAATATTAAAAATTCTAGAGTCCATAAACAATGATTATAAAACTGTTTATAGCATTTTTAGTATTTTATTTGAACACTGCAATATAAACTAGAAATGTTCTTGCCCCTCTCCCATTTTTCTTGTCATTTGTTTGCTGCAGTTTCTTCATGCAAATAGAAGAAGAATGATACTAAGGGAAAGAGGAGAAAGAATGTGGCAGGCTATTGACAGGCCACACCTCCTCACAAACTCTGGTTCTTCACTGTGCTTCATGCCTGTTCTGTGAGTTTTATTTTAGGTTTACAACGGTACTTCTAGATAATTACAGGATACAAGCTAGCATTTTTTTTTCCAGCCTATCTCAATTTCAAAGCAAGCCCCCTCTTCATTCTTTTATTGTTATTCAAAGTAAAACAGCAAAACAAATCAATTGCTAATAGCCTTGTGCAGTTTTCCAAACTTAGCATTTCTGTACAATGGTGTGCATATAAGGTAACATTCAAGGCAGGAATACATCTTCAGGCACAAGAACCTTGTATAATCCTCAACATCAACGACCATTTTTGTAAAAATTTCTGCTTTATACACATATATAATATTATTATTATTATTATTATTATTATTATATCCACACACACATACATACTTTTTTATTTTCTTGCAAATTCCCCGTAAAAATTTTCCTTGTAACTTTTCCTGAAGAAATAAATCCCAGCACTCTGTTTTCTGATTACGGTAGCTGCACCAATTATAACAGCAAGTTGGCAACCCTGGATACTGCTTTTTACACTTATTTTAAGCTCATTTTACTCAGAATGTAAAGAAAGATTTGAACTACAATTTCAAAGGTGAAAGGTTAGAGTCTTAATTTCTGAACTGCGCAGTCCTGGCAGGGCTTTTCAACAGTTCTATGTTTTGTGGAAGCCATTTTGTTTCTGTATTTATTTCTACTAAGATTCCCCTTCTCTCTTAAAATAAAGAATATATCACTGTATTTACAAGAAAACCAGCCACCTACAGGTTTTGCTGCAGCTCGTTTGTTGTGTCTCACTCTGAGTTTACAAACAGCTGTCCCGTGCATCTCCACTGGATACAATTTTAGTCTGGACAGGGGAAATCCAAGCTACTGCTGCCCAAACAACATAAACACAGGAAGATTTTCAATCAATCATTTCATTAATAGAAACACGTCTAATAATATAAGGGGAGGGTGTTTTGGAAGAAAGCCCATTTCAGAGCCTGAAGCAGCATAATTGTGTGGTATTGTTCTTGTGCTAGGCAGGGCTGTGGAACGACACTCACAAACCAGATTTTGGTGCCGTGGTACATTTCAATAAAATAAGCCTTGTTTCTCCAACACAAGTGGCTTTCAAGACCACTGACAACTTTGAATTAAATGGTAAACAGACTAAATAAGACTTGCACAGCACTGGTATTAATCTCTGCTTTGATACAATCGGGTCAGTGCCCACACAAATATATTTCTAGCGTGACCATTATTTCTGGTTTTCTTCAGGCTGTTTTACCTGAGAAATACCATTAAGTACACCAGCTACTAACATACTAATACCCCTCTCCTGTTCTCTCATCTGCGCCAGCCTATTGTCTGGCCCCAATGATATAAATGTCTAGAAATAAAGTGCTTTGAATGTAGTTATTTCTATGTTGGTATGTTTTTACAGAAAAACACTGTGGTCTCCCTTCTTATGTTTGCAACATCCATATGCTAATTTCTCATGAAATATTATAAAAATGAAGTACACTGCAAGGGGAGAAGTGGAAAAAGAAGCTATTCTTTGGTCCACATTTTATTTTTTTTCCTTAGTAATATCTATCTTCTCATCAAGAGGCTCAATTTACTATCCTGATCTCAGATCAACTTTTACCAGTGGGTGTCAGTGTAACAGTGCAATGATATAATGGGGGGAGGACAGAGAGGAAACACATCAAAAAATAAAGATTAAGTTTTATTTTTAAATGCCATGTTTATATTAAAAGCAGAGAAAGAAAATACTTCCTTTTAAACCCAATTTCACTGCAGATTTACTCTGGAAAGATCCTCTAGCTGTATGTGTTTGTGTCAACATGCTCAAGTAACTAATTTCAATTTTTGTTTTCCAATCCAATGTATGTTGTGTGTGTGTACACACACACATACACGGACAAACAGTAAATATTTGGTCTATAAAGTGTTTTTATCGTTTTGACAAAGGAAGACTGCCTCTTTAAATCAAATTTCTCAGTGAACAGTTAAGAGGCTCTGTGGACCCCAACTTATTAACCTGTGCCAATTTAACCGGTATTACTCAAGAGGTTCGAAAACCTAAAAATAGGTGTTAATCTGTGCAGACTTAGAGCAACTAATCAGTATCTGCCCTGTCACAACTTCTGCCCCTCCTACTCCTTGAAGGAGGGCAAGTACAGCACATGGGGCAGCAAGAAAGGACAGTCTCTGTGGTTTTGGTTGGGGTTTTTTTGGTGTTCGCTTGTTTGCATTTATGTTTTCGGAAAGGAAAAAAGAAAGTGTATTTGATAGACCTCGGCTTGAAAGCTTTTTTCTATATTAGCAAGCAAAGGCTTCCTGAAATCAACTGCTTAAACATCTACCAAATCATTTTGTCAAAATGATAAACCCCTTTATTTTATTTAAGAATCAATATGCTTTAAAAAAACGCCGTGGCCTTAGCTCCAAATCTAGTCAGAGGCATTTAAAATTTTAAATGCACAACTTTTGCCTTTTCAAAGGCAGTTACATTAATTAATAACCTGGTTCGCAATCTCTCCCTACCAAAGCACAAAGGTACGTGCCTGTGCCTACACAAGTACATCCTCTCCTTCCCTCACCCGCTTCCCGACCATAGGCTGGTCCTGTGGCATGGAGACAACCCAAGTTACATGCTTACATTCCCTTTTTATTAACACAAACAGAATTAAACGCTGAGTGAAAAGCAGCCCAAGTTGCGGATTGCAGCTGCAGCCCTGTCCCTGGAACCAGACCCTACAGAAGTGGGTTAAATAAAGAGCCGGCCGGGACAGCTCGATGACTAAACTGTAAAATTAAAAATAAGCACCTAAGTAGGTTAGGTCTTTCCGTATATAACTCGTACTGCCTGGAATATGCCGGGTTCTGTTAAAAGGAAAGAGGTATCTTTCCGAATGAGGCACCACGGGGCAGATTTGCAGGAAGTACCAAAATAATGTACAACAACTCTGCTGCAACCATTGTTAACATAAGGAAGTAAACAACGCTGGGATAACGGCGCTTGTGCGTGGCTGGAAAGGGGAAAGAACAGAGGAGCCCCCGCCGGGCCGGGCCGGGCGGGCTCGCAAATGGCGGCGCCAATGGCGGCCCGCGCGCCCCTCCCCCGGACCTGTTTTTGTGCGCGCTGGCGGCCCCGGCCCCCCCGCCCTATCCCCCGGCCCATCGCACCCCGCAGCCGCTCGTCCCAATTACTCTGAACGAGTCGCAACTCATCCAGCCTGCAAGTTATATATTAAAAAGAGAGCGGGCGAAGCGTGGGGAAAGAGGTCGTGAGGGACGAGGGGGATGGAAGCCGGGGAAGCGCAGCGGAGGGTGGAGTTGCGGCCGGCAAGAGCACGGCAAGCGGCGCTCCGTGCTGCCACTAACCCTGCGACCTTTTATTCTGGGCTCTCGGGTCAGCAGAAACTTCCCCCCCTCCGCGTTTCTCCCGCTCTCCCACTCCTCTCAGGAGAAGATTTGTATCTTGGGTGCCTATCCCCAAGAAGATTTGTATCTTGGGTGCAGCCTTATCCCCAAGAAGATTTGTATCTTGGGTGCAGCCTTAAAAAAATAAAAAAAAATGGGGGGTGGAGGAAAATCTCCCAAAAGGCCAAGCAGACCCCGGCCGCCCGACGGCGCTCGGCCCCAAGGGCAGGGGCGGAGGCACAGCCCAGAGTTCTCCCTCTGCCTCCACGAGATCCCAAGTTTCCGTATTTAGGCCGCTCCCAGGTTTCGCTGCTCTTTAAGCCACTCCGAGGAATTAAAGAAGGGCCACTAACAGGCGGGGGTTGGGGGAGGAGGGCGGCCTTGGGCAAGGAGCAGCCGTCTGCCATTTGCCTTGGCCTCGCGCTCCTGCCCTCACTCGCCATCCTACTCCCTCTCTGGCGTGTGTGTGGGTTCACAAAGGCACATCTGTGCGTGTCGGAGGGCCGGCCTGACGTGTTCTCCGCTCGCAGCAGCTGCGGTTTCTGAGGAAACAAGGCTGATTTTCTAGTCAGGCTGGAAGGGCTTTTTTTTTTTTTTTCTTCTCCCCCCCGTTCCATGCGCCTACGTGCGGGGGAGGGGGAGCGGGAGCGGCTGGGGGAGGAGAGGAGCAGGAGAGCCGAGCCGAGCCGAGCCCGCGCCGCAGCGGAGCCGCCGGGGGAGGGGCCGCGCAGGGCCTGCCGGGAATGTGCTGGGAATGGCTCGGCGTTCCCAGGGCGGCTCTCGGTGTCGCAATCCTATCTCTCCCGCTCTGTCCGCGCTGTTGGTTTGTTTTCTTTAAAGCTGCAGCCTTTGTAGTCGCGCGGCAGTTGCGCGAGGGTTCCGACCGTCAAGGGGCGCCTCGCACCCTTTGCCAAAAATCCCTTTAAATCCTGCCAACTTGGGGAGAACGAAGGAAAAAAAACAACCTCTGCTCAGCTAAGTCCTCGCACTTCTCGGTGCTGCAGGGCGAGTTTTTACGCTTTCCTCTTCTACTTTCCCGTTTCCTCGCAAGGGAAAGGGTCAGTCCGCACCACTCCGTCTCCTTAAACCGACGGTAGATCTCCGTCCGAGCGGGGGCTCGTCCTTCCCTCTCCCTCACACTGCCCGAGCCCTCTGCTCAAAAACCTGGCCCTGACAACCAACACAAACAGATAAATTCCCTTGCCCATGAACGACGAGCCCCGGCACGGCACTGGGGGAGGAGAGGGGAGCGGAGGGATTCGGGGGGGCAGCCAGCGAGGGGCCCGCAACGGGAGGCAGTGAAGGGCCACCCTCCTTCGCCGCCCACCGGCCCCCTGAGGGGGCCCTGGACACACATTAAATTTCCGGAGGTTTGCCTGTGGTACCTGCGCGTAGTGAGAAGACACGGAAATTAATTAAACTTAGAGACTGTGGAACAAACCCGGAGCCAACAAGGCCATGCCAGGCAAAGATCAAATGTTCCGAGTTTAAAACGAGCGCAGCCCTTCAGCTCCCCCTTTGTACCCGCCCCCAATAACCCCCCCGCATAACTGGAAATTAAAGGCTCGGAAGGAGGACAGAGGGTGGGAACAACTGCTGCTCTGACAAGGACGGGAAGAAAGAAGAGACCAGGATAAAATGCACATGGAAACAGTTTTGTCGACTTCGGTAAATAAAGTAATAATTGACTGTAATAGGCAAAGGTGGAAGATTTGTGTTCTTTGTTCTGATACTAAAGTGTCAGACAAAACTTTAATCCCTTGTAGTTGTTTATTTTTAAAATGTCCAAACATTTTCCTGTACACACACCATAACAAATTAATTTCACTGATGTTCAGCACTCAAGATCACCGTAGGCAAGCAAGGAATTGATTCTGAGATATAAAAACTAATGCTACAAATTCTCCCGACTTGATTGCCTGCTATTAGGTACCTATGTTCATATTTAGTCACTGAAATAATTGGCCTAATTTTCAGAAATGAAAAGCACTCACATTTTCAATTAATTTCACATCTCTGAAATTAGGCCATTACGTATCTAAATTTGACCTAGGTTTGGAAATTCTGGTTGTATCTCTGAAACAGAAAAAAACCCAGAGTGATTACAACTGAATTCTGGCATAATTACTTAACATTAAATATGGAGAGACTAGAAAGGGAAAAAGTATTCATTGGGCCATGGTATCTAGTGCTATAGAAGGCACATGTGACCACTGCATTAAAAATATTCAAAGCTCTATCTGAATCTGATTGGTTCCAACTACTATTATGGAAAAATTAATGTAAACCCAACAGAAAACAAAATAATATAAACCCCAACAGAAAACAAAGCCCACATTTACAAATTGTCAGGACTGACCCCAAACATTTTAATGCACATTTTCCACAAAGGAATTATAAGGAAAAAAAAATCACGCTTTAAAGAGGAGAAAAGGTAAACTGGATAAAGACTACATGTGCCTATATTCTTCACTGAATCTAATTTAACCATTATTTTTAACTGTATAAAGGCTGTTTTTCCCACAATTTGAAGTGAACTTTTCTGCAAGTATAAACTAGGCACAGGGATGGCTCTAAAGAGGAGTATTAGAGGAAAAAAAAGATTCTTGAGAAATGCCAAAAATAATTATGTTTTTTGCCTTCTGCCAGAACTGGAATCAGTTTTACCAAGAGCAAGCACTCAAAAATCCCATGTTTGGGCTCTTAACAAAGAAAAAAAGCTTTACAGACCATGAAACTTCTGGGAAGTAACTTCAGATTCTTTTTATACATCTTATAGTTTTTCAACCTGTAGAGTAGGTGCTTAAATCGTTATTCTCATGTCCCTCCCCCACAATTTTACAAGAGCTAAAAAATGCCCCCCTGCAAGTACTGGAATGTAGAGGCTGAAGGGTTTTGTTGTTGTTGTTTCGTTTTCTCAAATTACCCAAGAAACAAAAATCCAGTCCCTCCTTATCCTTATCTCCTCTTCCCTGCTACCCTCCCATGAAAACCCGGAGTAAATTCCCAAGTCCAAAGACCCGGGGAGCAGGCAGCCGTGCTTCCCCTGTGGCTGCTGCCTCTGCCTTACCCAATGCAGGGCAGCAGCAACAGTTGTTCCTTCTGCCGTGGCCACCTAGAAAGGTGATCTGCTTAGGCAATATCTTGAGCTCGATCTAAATCCTTTATACAGGGAAAAATCAGTTGCAGAAGAGCAACTGTTGTTTGCAGGCCTCCTAGGTGTATGGGCTGCAAGAGAGGATTCATGGGTTTCTTCCAGGAATCCTGTTGCAGCCCTACTGCAGTCAGGGAAGGCAGCAAGCAAGGGTGAGTTGAGCACTGCATTTGGGGTGGCCAACATAACGCAAAATGTCCAGCCACAGCCATGTAGTTCTCAAATGATTTAACAAAGTTGAAATTCTGCGAGGAACCTAAGGGTTAACTCGACCTGCTAAATTGTTTGAAAAAACCCAATTATCTCGTCTTCATCGTATTACCTCATGGTAAGAATGCTTGCTTGCTAAGAATGCTGACGAGCCCTTAAAGGCACAGTGCAGAATCTCAGACACTACTTGTTTTCCCCTTAACAGCTTTGGAAGGCCCTGCAGGAATGAGGATCTGTTTCTTTGCATTGCTTCTGAAGGCTGGCTAAGACAATCTCAACTAATGGTCAGTGTTGAGGGCCAGGGGAATGGGGGGATAGGAGGGGAGTGTTTGAGGAACTGAAAGATGTGGCAGAACAACAATCCACTAAGCTTCTCTGATATAGGGGGGGAAACCACAAATGAATGGCCACTGTCTTTTGGAAAAGAACACCTGCACTTTTTCAGTACGTTAATAGGGACAAGTGTAAATTCAGTTGGTATGACCTGTAAGCAGTAAATAGGGCTTTAAATATGATAGAAAAAGGTAATTTTTTTTTTTCAGTTTTGTACTATGTAGACAGTAACAACTGGCAAATCACGCAACTATAGTTCATGTACAGAAAGCAAACGGTCCATTTATACTTGGAAAAACCAAACATCTAATATGTAGACTATATTGGCTTAACAACCTTTTCAAATGAAAACACTAATACTTTGTATGCATGATCTTCTAGAACGGCCAACAAGACCATTCTGAGATACAAAGCGTAAAAAACAAATGCCATACGTTTCAGTGCCTGTTAAACAGAAAATGACCCCAATTCCTTGAAAATAAGCTTTCCAGAACTCTAGAAACCCAAGAAAATTCCCTTTAGCTGGTAGCTAAATCTCCATTTCCAAATCTTCCAAGATCCAAAAGCAACATTTAACACACACAATAACAAAGGTCTGAAAAATGCTTTCAAAGTTCTAAGACAGCCTGTACTGCCTCATAGGAGTTATTCACATCTCTTTCCATGCTGTGGAAGACTTGAAAGGGAAAATAAGGTATATAATACATAAATATTTGACATACTGGTCCAAGCCTCTAAAAATGTATGAAAATACAGAACATGTGAAAGGAGTGAACCCAGACAAATGCCTGCATGATTAGATGAGTACTGCCTTCCATTCTTTTCCCACTAAATGAAATTGTCATTAGCAGAATGTCAGGCCCAATATCATCAACTTAATAAAGCAAGATTGAAACAGGAGACTAAGCCAGTTAATGCAGTCCTCCAAATTCAACCCGTATCAGAAGAACACTGTTTGAAAGGCATGGTGCTGCTTCTAGCAGAGAAACTAATAACTAACAGTCTGGGCAACAATTCTTGAAGGAGAAAGAGCAAAGATACTTGTTGTACCATACAGAACACTGAAAAACTACATCTGAGAAAGTTATGGGTAAAGAAGGAATATAACAACCATACAGAAATGTATTATTTACAATTCAGTTTAAGTCTCTCTTTATGAATGAATGATTTACTAAGTACTATTCTTTAGTAAAGAATGATCAGCATACAAGCAGTAGATCAGTTAGACAGATGCAACCTTGGGCACTTGAAAAGACTAGCATTGAGATGAATTGCTTCTGCTCCTGGATTTTTCCCTTTTCCTCCCCAGTTTGAACTGGTGTCTGAACCACTGTTCAAATGGGGGTGGGATACACTCTCAATACAGAAACCATTTACATGTTGATCACACCAATCCACTGTATGCACGGAAAATCCTTATACAGACTACGCAGACTCCATAACAAGGTTTCTTTGAAAAGAAACCTGTTAAAGTAGGTGTGGGCAAAAGTGAGAATTCATGGTCATTGGAGGAAGTTGAGTCTTCTTTGGGGACTGAAAAAACAGGATTGTTTTAATACCGTACAAAAAACCAAGCACCCAAATCCCTATGAGGAAAGCCAAAGAAGTTCCAGCCTAGCGATTCAACAACCTACTGAAGTTCTCATCTTGTGCCATGCATCAAGAGATTTACAAACAGAGTGCTGCATGCTCCATAGCACAATGGGACCAATTTCTTAAGCAAGAAACCTGTAACAAAGCTAATTTATTCCATCAGATTGAAACAACCTTCATTAGGTTGCCCACAACCTTTCACAAACACAACTTTTATTTGAAAATGTTCAAGCATAAAATTCTTCAATAATTGTTTTTAACTGTGTTTTACAGTTTCAGGTAACTGTTCTTGTATAAATATTGTCTACATATACATGCTCACTGTGAGTGAAACCATATACAAGCACAGAAATTTTACCTTCTTAGCAGTATCTGCAGGGAGGGAGACAAATGACACCCCCCTCCACATGCCCTGCAAACAACTATGAAATCAAAGGGACTCCAAGGAGAGAGTGCCGTGTTTTGTTTTGGTTTTTTTTTTCCAAAAACATGATAGTTCGTGAAAATATAGGAGAAAAACACACTTTCAAGGCAGAATGGCTATGAGTAAGTAACCTTTCCATCTCTTTAAATGCCTCGCCATGTCAGCTTTAAATTGTACTTCCCACAAAATACCATTTTCCTGACGAAGGATTCCAGAGTCCAAGGGAGACTAAGCTCTGCTCTCCCAAAACCACTGTCAATCAGCCAGGCTCTGAAAGGGTGCAGAGCTTGGTAAACACAGAAAAAAACTTCTAGGTAACATGTTGAAAAAAACTTGTGAGAGAATATTGGCTGGTGTTGCCTCAGCTATGGTGGACCATGGCTGCATCATCCCAGGCCTTCCACTTTTCCTAACTGACCCTCACAGCATCATTTAACACCCGACTTCTCCATCTTGAGAACACCAGGCACGAAGAGTTTCTAATCAGACCCAGAAAGCCAAGGGAGTCCTCCTGACAGATTTTTGTGTGTGTGTGTGTGTGTGTTGATGAGGGAACATGTAAGATATAATAGGAAGGCTCTAGCCCTTAGAGGAGAAGAGGAGCAGATAAGCTGTGGAGACTCAAATGGAATTCTGACATTGCCTCGGGGAAACCTTGCATCCTAGAAATTACCTTGACCTGAAAAGTACTTAACTGACAGTCCACCAAAAGGCCCCGTATCTCTCATTTTGGACAAGATTATATAACTAACTATTGGCTTCTCTGTAAAAATAACAGAGATGGTAGGTGAACACTGGCTGTGAACAGGCACGTAATCCAGAAGGTAAGCCTGACACTGACATTTCATTGAAGGACCTACTCCTCAGCCAGAGAAGAGATTGCACAGATCCTTCAGCAATGGCCAGAGGTTGGGGTGAATTAGCACTGAGAAAATCTCTACTTTTGATTTCCAGGCAGAGAGGGAGAGCAAGTGCAACCTGAGAAAATTTAAGAGAGGCCCACTTCTTTTCAGTTCAAGCAAGTAATCCAGAATACTGGGCAGAGCAACCTGAAACAGGGTCATGTTTGTTTTGTTCCTCTGCAGATACTGCTGAGGAAATAAAATTTTCTGGCTTGCTTTGCTTGCATATGGGTTCACTCAGAATTTCAGCCACCCACCAAGCTGAAAAATGTGGTTTATTTGGCTATATACATTCATTGAAGATGTATTCCCAGTCTTCAGTGATTTGTAATTCAAGGCTAGCTGAACCAGAGGTCACACATCTTTGTACTAAACAGCATCTGATGGAATTTTCTTCTACTAATTTATCCAATCTTTATTTTGAACTTTTCTGGCATCTGTAACATCTTTCAGCAAAGGTATCTACAGCTTAACTTAACCTCTTTTTGTTTACTTTCAGGATGCTAGCTTGCTTTGAAAGAGACAGAATTTGGACTGGACTTCAGAGGTGTTTCTGAAATGGCACCCCACGGCAGGACTTCTGCATGTGCATATTTGATCCCAGAGTGCAAGAACATGAATGGGAGTCCTAAAGCACTCAATATCGCACACACACACACGCCAGTGATACCTTTTATGAGCAGGGGACCTGTTTCTGTGCAGATGTTAGCTGGGAATCAGAGGATTCCAGGTGCAGCACAGTTCCTGCACCTGTCACTTGTTCGCGTTACTGAGCTGGGCCAGAACAACAATTGCCAACACCGAAACTGGCAACCTCACACTATGGTGCTGCTGTTACAAGTGAACAGAGACCAAAACACATGCCAAAAATTTGGGGGAGGGGTGCGAAGACTACACTTTTTGTATGCCCAGGAAGCCGCCTATGGAAAAGTCAGCCTTTCAGTCTTGGAAAGCACAGTTTGAAAGGTCAGGTCATAATCTTAAAAGGAAAAAAAATATGCATATCAGTCCTATACATGGAGAGACACTGTATAGAAGTTACAAATAGTTAACAAATATTATTTTTAACTTCACTCCCTTCATCCCAGTTACACTTTTATCAAGAGTAACTGCAATGACTTTTTAATTTGATAGGTCAAATTAAATACGAAGGAAAGAAAACTTTCTCTGGCTCTTTCTTGTGTTGCTTGTCTTTAAGGAGGCTTGCTGACTATAAAGAAAATGACTACAACCTAATCCTATTTTGAAGGGGAAAAATAACTTGGGCTATGCAGCCAGACTTCATGGGTGCACTGAGAAGAAAAGCTCTTCAAAACAGGAGTAACATACAAGACAACTTACCACAGAAATGGCATTAATTCAAATCCAACTATGACAGCTCAGACCTACTACGCAGATGTCTTCTCATCTCCAGAGCATCTGCATCTATGGATGGGTCTATATACATGTATATAAAAATAATTTCTTAATGCATTTCTTTAAAAGAAACTACAGTTTAACGCACCTCACAATTTGGAGGGTATTTTAGGCTGGGAAGGATGATGACTACAAAGATTACGGAGGTTTACACTAAATTTGGCTTTGGATCTCACAAACTACCTTTCAGTGGAAAATCATTTCTGTTCTACAGGTTGCATAATTTACTTGTCTTCACAAAAGGCAGCTGACACTAACATTACAAATACAAAGCGCTGAGTCTCAATTACAGGAAAATTAACTCCATTTGGCCTGGCTGGATTTTGTTCCCTAGCCCTGCTGCCACCCATGTGTCAGTGCAGATTCTGATCTTAGTCAGAACACAAATGGTAGCAAATGTTTGGTTGCTGGTAAAATAGCTTTCTCTATGTACACACACATGGAGTTCTTCTCAGTAGAACTCAGTTACTGTGATTTACAAATGTTCACTTTTCACAAAACTTGTGTTGCGTCTCTCAGTACAAGAGTGTGTAAGTCCAGGTTACCTTCACTGAAAAAACATCCAGGCAAAAATCTCAAAACCACAAGAAAGCAAAATGAGATCCACCGAGTTCTGGAACGGTGATAGCATCATCTACAGTAACGAGCTGCAGCCTGCAAAGTGTGCATGTCCCAGCACACAATGCACCTCCACACTGCACCTCTGCAGCATGAAAAATTAGAACAGCTGCACTAGATCTGCTGCATTTTACAAACACCAGCAATTAAACACCATGCTTTCTACAGAGTTCGTATGTTATTGCCTTAATGTAAATCTGTGCAAAGCTAGATTTTGTTTGCATAATACAGGAAAAAGCGTATTTCCAACTAATCAAAAAGACCCCAAATTATCTAATCCAGTCAGCTTTAAGTCATAAAGACAGGAAAAGTAATTTTCCCAATTATTCATGAAAGCTGTTATGTTTAAAATAAGTGGTATTTTCAAAGTGAGATGCAACACGTTAATGTTATTAAATCTCTTCCTACCTGGCATTACTTTTAAGCTTTGGTATGTTTTACAGTAATGGAATACAACTTCATGAGATGTGATGATACTGAATTTTCCATTTTTCTTCTCTAGTTCTGTGTGTGTATGCACGTTCATGCACACACACACCGTCTTACCCCCTCTCCCCCCAGCAGTACTTGCACAGTTACAGTGTTCCACCGATTAAAAGTCTGAGGAAATTTTCACTTTTTTTCTACTTTCACACAAGCATCTAGAAGAATAAAATGAGGAGGGAAGATTCTGCTAACGATTCAGTTTGCTTCAAGTCATCAACATCTCAATTTTCATTTCACATCCACTCCCCAGCTGGTGAACGTAAGTGACCAGTAAGCATCCAGTAAGATAGTCCATTAAGGACAGGAAGAAAACAGAGAAAAGGTTAAGGGAAGAGTGTAGCTAATTCACACTCACTTTCCAGTATTTGTTAGAAAATACATTCCCACAAACAGGGACATAGTATATGTTATGTGCTTTCTCACAAACAGAAGAGGACAAAGCCCCTTATTTTCGGTGTAAAATGACAGGCTATCAGATAGCTCTGTTTGTCTTTGGAATTAACAGAATAACTACAGTATCTGAGCTGTAAATATATGTAATTAACAAACGGAAACTTGCAGCTAATAACTTTCTTCTGAATTTTTTACATACTCTTCCCAAAGTTGTTAAGAATAACATTTCCCTGATAGTTCAATCTTCTGACAATCTCTATTCCTGAAAAGCTATCCTATTCTACATTTTGCCATACAGCAATAATAAAATCAATCCTTCAGGGCTAAATGGTACTGATGTATACCTTGACTCATACTTGCAGCTGCTACAGGCTGACTTCCGTGGTACCAGTCCTTGTAATGCATGTTGTTTGCTGGAATGAGGGCTCAGGAGAGTGTTCTGTTCAACACGGCCATTCTGTCTATTCTACGCAAAGCAGCCAACATAAATCAGTGTTTTACTGTGCCTTGGCCTCTAGAACCTCCATGTTCAAAAATTACAGAAGAAAACCCAAACCTATTTGTCCTCTATCAGACTGGTTTTTTTTGAAAGCTTTATCACTTACTTCAGTAACTCTAAAGAAAGAAATCTAACAGAAAAGATTTCTCACCTTGGTATCTCCCATAGAACAGCCCCCAAAGAAGTGAACTTTACAGCTGTGTTGTGTCAGGAAATAGGCAAGAAAATGAAAAGAGAATAGGGAGACAGGCTTGTAAGACACATATTGCAAGTACAAAGTTAGCTCCTAAGTGCCATGTTAGCCTTGGGGCCTTCCTCAGGCCCTGAAAAAACAGCAGAGCAATTAACAGAGAAACGAGCTGACTGTTTTGTTTGCTTGTTTGGGGCTTGCTTTTTTTTTTTCTTGCCTTTTTTTTCCCCCTGTTTATTTTATGATGTTCAGGAACAGAGATGGTTCATAATTTGCAGATTTCCTAAAAAGCCAAGGCAGTCTAATAATGTAACATTGTTATTTGTACTTGTTAACAGCAGCAGCAGCAGCAATAACAAAATACTGTAAGAGAAGAGACAGTGGGGAAAGGAATATGATGTTTCCTTTCTTCCCCAGCATTTGGAAAATGGCCTGTAGGGAAACACCACTGATTATTTTTCATAGAAAAAAACCAACAGAAACCGTGCTTAGTCCCCCACCACTGAGGATTAGCTGCTCAGAGAAAAGATTTTTCATTTTCACACATGCACACGCTTCTACACACGCTTGGTTTAGATAAATTTGCACAAGCTGCTTTAACTAACCTGATGGGAAGCTTGGCTGCATCTGAAATACATGGTAATTCTCATGGACAAGAGAGTGGGTACTGCATGCATGTTGTTCAGAATTAGACAGCAATTTAGGACATCGAATTGATCTGGGAAGAGCAACCATACTTTTATTCAGTGACTTACTGTGAAGCCACCAATACTGTGGCCATGGTAATAACCTTGTATGCAAGTGTGTGCCCAGGTGAAAGAAGCAAGAGGATGTACTTTGATTATTTTCTCTTTTTAGATTTTATTAAACACAAATAACTTTAATTTGAGCATGTGTAGAGCCATTTAACTGTCTGGTTTGGTTCACATGAAAGCGTAATTCACATTCTCTCCCCCTTCCCTCCTTCTCCCCCTTGATTGTTCCCTCTTTCCAGGCCATGCCTCCCTTATAGTCAGATTTGACAAAATGTGAAAAATTTATTGTAACATCTTTTAGAAGTTGTATAAGAAATATCTCGGAAAAAACCCTCCATGACTATGGATTCGGAGCTCACAGGGAGATCACTACACTCACCATGGCTCACTCTGTTTTAATGTTCAAGTCTTCATTTCTAACTACAGTTATGTCTCTGTAACAATACATTTAAAAGGAAAAAAAAAAAATTTCCAGCTCAGCAAGTGCCTTTTCTATTGTTTGTCAGATTTAAGCCTAGCTGAAAAAAAAACAATGGTGGGTTTAGGATAAAGAGTCCACTCATCCTCCACTGGCAGAAGAAGTCCGGTGGGATCAAATTGTGGGAGAGAAAGGAGTAATATCCTTGGAAATTCAAATACAAGCCTGATGAATTCTTTGAGACATGCCTAAACTGCATTTCTAAAGAGACTTTTACAGACTTCTACTTACTGTAAGTCACATATGTTCTGTATTAAATGTAACAAAATAAGCTTTAATCTTTGTGATAGTCAAATGTAATATGTGAGACTATAATCTTCTGTAAGAATCTTTTTGCTATTATACACATTTTGAACTCTTACTAGCCCTCCCCCTCTTGACTACATGGTATGTACATTTTGCTTAATTTTTAAAGTATTCCTGTTTGCATATGGTATTCCCAAGGAAGATTAATAGCTTCCTACAAAATACATAATTCAGCTCTCTCTTGCCATTCTGCAAATACTACCAACTGTACTTCAGTACACAATTTCTGAATATCTTAAAATTAGTGAAATTCTCACACTTCACATTTTCCAGTAAAAAACTCCAAAACAACAAAAAAACAAACCACCAACAAAACCATACCCAAATCAGTTTTGTGGCACTCCATAGAATCGTCTGGAGATTTTTAAGTTTGTGCAAAATCTATTATAAAATTTAAGTAAGTATGCGAGAAAGGATTTTCAGAACAGCTCCTATTTCTGTAATTACTAATCTATTAATTAATACTTCCCAGTTACATAAATGCCAAAAACCTAACATTAAATGCCTATGCAGGTTTTCTACAGATGAAGAAATTAAGATACTGAAAACTTCAGTGAAACGTAATGTTACAGGAAGAAATTAGTTGCTTGTGTACACCACTCAGTGCTTAAGAGCAGAAAACCTTCCTCCTCAACTTTATAGCAATGGCAACTGCTGTCCAACCCCAAAGGAAACTGTTCATCTTCTCCCTTCAATGCAAAAATTCCCATTTCCCTTCTGGGGCACACTGTGTGGCCTGTGTATCAATGCACTGCTTGGGAGCAGTGCGGTGCATCACTACTGCCAGGAGTGCTATGGTGGGACTCTCCTCCTGGAGTCTCACAGCACAGAGTAATGTGTACAACATGTAGAATGGAGAGAGAGAACCATACCTACCTGCCATGCTGCATTTTCCATTACATTTATTCATCAATAAATCAAACCTGGATGCCGAGGCAAACTCCTATCTTCTGTTCTAGTTCACTGCGGAACCCGTCATGACTACAAGTGACCAGGACTTTGGTTTTACACCTCATCTGAATGACAGGGCCAGCAAAAGCTGTAGTGTCCCCTGATACACTGCAGGGGCATTAATTCAGCACGGGTTTAGAGAGAACAGTGTCACTTACTGAATCACAAATACCACTTGCTAGAGCAGTTTTTCTTCTATGTGTCACATCTAATCAGCACAGCACAATTCTCACAGCTGCTAGGAAGGCTGATAACATTTTCTTTCAAGGAACTAAAATTTAATTTTATTCAGGCAAGATACTAGCATTGCTGGAAAGAAAGGCTTTTACTGAGATTTGGAAGAGCGTTAACAAAATGTTATAGGGCCATATGGCCTTCAGTAATCTGGCCAAGCTAAAGACCATTTAGGGCTAGCTTGAGATGTGGAGGTAGTTTCATCACAATGGGAAGATCTCTCTTTGTGAGAGTGCAAAGCTGATGAATGCAGAGAGGGGTGACACATGCAGTGGCATATCCACACTGCTCACCAGATCACTTTATTTTTTAAATACCCAGGATTTTTTTTTAGGTTGAATTTGCTATTCAAAACAAGTTAACATGAATGTTCTTTTAGTATTAGCGATGAATTTGCACAGCCTCCGTGCAGTGTGGAACACTGAATCCATGTGGCTAAAAAACTGGTTATGCAAGCAAGGCATATGCTTGAGGGAATGAAGAAAAATTGGCAAGACACAGCTTGCCAAGGCATGCCACACATTAGTCTACTTTAAAACTGTTAGGAAATTTCAGCATTTGCAGTTCAGTTTTCTCTACAGATACACAAAACGGGAAGCATCTTCTTTGGAGAATTATCATGAGATGCTCTCCCCCTCCCTGTTTCACTCCTATTTTGATCACATCTTCTCTTTGAAATTAGTGGCTACCTTTCTCAGATGATATTATTGCTGAGCTAAGAAACACTATGTCCTTTACTGTTTAAAATTAGGTATTAAACAGAAGTGAACATTTTTTTTGTAAAGCAATTACTGCACATTTGTGTAGCATACAGTATTGTTCTTGGAAATGGCTTAAATCGTTGTACAAACACATAAAAATAAGACTGCACACATAGGATACTGCCATGTTATTTTAAAGAATTGCTTTATCATAAATTGCCTTTTTTTAACCTGTGTTCTGAATTGTTTCTAATTGTAATCCTGGATATTGGAGGAGTGGGGGGTAGAATGGACAGTACCAGAAATCTTAAGGAATCAATATCACCTACAGTGTATCTTAAGTAAATAACCAACAATAACCAACTAAAGAAAATACGTTGTGTGTTTTTAACATGAAACTCCCCCAAAACCTTAGAAAAACGTTAAGTTTCTTATTTACAAGTAGTGCAGAAAGTAGATATTTTGCATTGACCCAGTCTATTAATATTTATCACGGCCTGATGAAGTGCAAAACTCTGTCTGGAAAAAGAAACTAGAAAAAACACAGAGAAGGAATAAAGGCGTGTAGGAATTCTCTGGAATATAATAAAGCAAAAGATGAAGCATCAGATTAAATCACTGACTAACAACATTTCATTCCAGTCTATCTTAATAGAATAAAATTTCCAGAAACTTTTAGAAAAAGTCTAGATTTTCATTTCATACACTTTAAAAAAAGTTAAAATTAATCTAAAATAATGAGTTGTTAAAAATCCTGTTCAATATATCCAGACTATCTTCTTCCTCCCCAAGGTTATTAGCTTGCTCCTAACCTCCATCAGTGCAGTTAGCATAATTACTGAGCAGTGTTATTTTTAAGCTTTCAAAGTGACCATATATATGTAGAGTGTTGCACCTGGAACCCTGCAAGCAAAATAGGAAAAACAAAACAAGCCCCCTAGTATTTTACATTAAAATACTGCATTCAACCAAATTCCTATCTCCCCAAGTTGCTTCTGTGTGTTCTTTTATTTTTTTAATTTTCTTTTTTAAGAGGTAAGGTAATTTCACAAATATTAATGATGTACATCTTCTTTCTCCACCCACTCTTCCATTATAGTTCTTTTGCATACAGATGCAACAGTTACCGTGAAGCAGAGGTTTTCCCCCAAACTTTCTAGAGTTCCACTCAACTCTAACTCCATAAACTTACACTCCATAAAACAAAGCAAAGCGCAGGATATCTTCATACGATCCCATTATTTTCTCTCGGAATATCTATTCACAGAAGACAAAACTGACCCCATTTAACATTTGGGGGGGCTACAAAGCTATTATCCTTGCTAAACACTCAGCAAACATGTAATTTACTTGGCAGCATTAGATAGAGTTCAAGCTCTTACTTAACATGCAGTTACTATCCCAAGTCCATGACATTTCCATGCAAAGCAGGCTTCCTGAGCAGTAAACTAATGCTAATCAATAGGTCTGACTCAGTGAAAAGCCTCAGACTGATAAAAGAAGGCATCAAACACGAAGACAGATCATTACCTCCTCTAGCAGCTGTCTGTCATGTATAGCGAGGTGCGAAACTTTTTCTTAAAACATCACTTTAACTCAGTTCAAACTGAAACACCATTTCAAAAGCAAGCTCGGTGGGTTTAGTGCCAGCATTTTACTAAAACTGGGTAGATCTTATTCTGCAATTGCCAGAAACCATTGTTATTAGCACTGCTCAAAATAATTCCACAAAGGCTGTTTTAAGTCTCCACAGAGAGACATTTGGATATCACCTTTAAAGTCAGGTACTTTAAAGGTTAAAATAATAATTTTTAAAAATCTGTAAAAAGGCAAAGAGTTCCTTCCTTTATAAAAGGCTATAGTCAGAAGTGATCGAGTTTTCTGCTTTTGTTCTATATAACAGGTGTTAACAGAGACAGCAGTTAACCCCTGAGCCCACATTCATTCCCGATAGAAGTATTTACTTCAATGAGTTTTCTGGAGTACAGATTAGTTCAGCCCCTACTGTGAATAACAGCCTATCAGTGGAATATTTAAGATATTTAAAATTTTTATTAAGAAGTGAAAGGAGCTATATTAACATTTGGAAGGAAGGGAAAAAAGCTTGCGTGAAATCCTACCTCTTTTATAAAAGATTTCTTTATGTGCTGAAATCTGGTATCAAGTGAGATTCATAGCTAGCTCTGAAAACAGTACCAGTAGGTCTAATAATCATGTTGAACACCCAGCTTTGCCACCTTCAGAAAGTCTTTTGGTAACCTCATTTGTTGTAACTTAAGCCTCTGTGTCAGTTTACAAGCACCTTCACAGAAACAGCCAAGCAAAACTGAAGTTTTGCAATATAAAAATGATGTGTGGTTCTCGTGAGGAAAAATTTCATGTATATTTGCTTCAGACTGCAGTCAGCTTATTTCAATGAAGCCTTCCCTCTCAAAAGAAAAAATACACAAACCTCAAGATGTGTAATGATTTTTAGAATATGAGCACTGGAGGTCATGGATGAACTATGTACTCTGTGAAATTCAGGCTGTTTTTACAACTGCTCATACAGTAAGGATATTCTACGTTCTTCCAAGGTCAGTTATTTTTACACCCCTACGCACAGAGGCCTGTCTGTTAAAACATTATATTAGGTCATAAAAATAGGATTGAAAGTTAAGATGTGAAAATTGAGGTTGCTGATGTCAACTCAGATGTAGTCTTCTTCCCCTGTCACCTCCCATTTGTTCATGTCCTAGTGCTCTACCTTTCCCATGTGAACCTCTTGGTCTTAATCTCAGAGTAGATCTAGAGGCTTCACTCTCCTCTCCTCTGGACAATTTCTGTCTCTACAGCTCCCAGCTGCTTTCCCCGCAGTTGCATCCTGGGGAACCACAGCCTTCTGCTCCCCCTGCCCTCAAACAGTGTTACCCATCCTCTTTCTCTGTGTCCAGCCTTCACTGCCTTCCCTAGCACCCACATCACCTCCAAGCTGATCTCCTACTCACTCCTGCCCTACTACAGTGCAGCTCCAGCCTCACCATGGCTCCTCAACAGACCTCAGTTTCTTCCTTCTAGTTCTGTCCTTTCCTCCAGCCTGTCATCCTCTCTTCTCACCTCCATAATGCGTTTTGCTCCCTTGATGCTGTTGATCCCTCTACGGATCCCTCTGTGCCACATTCTCAGCTCAGGTCTTACACCTCAGCCTGCTGTCTCCACTGCCAGGCACGGCCCAGGGCTGCAGCAAGCACAGACGAGACCATGATGCTGGAAGGCTCTTTGAGCCTTTTTAGCTACGCTCCTGGACTGAGCAGGCGGTGTTACGAACTCAGATCTGCCAAGTGTGGTAACATAGTCAGATTTATGACAATGGTAAGTGACCTACCCTGCATACCAAGTGCAGCAGCAGTTAATTTTTAAGTTTCTGCTAAAAACAAGGTCTGTTTAAAGAGAAGAGGCTATGGCATGGTGGTTTTTGGTTTTGTTTTTTGTCTTTAAACCCTTTTTTTAAAAAAAAAAAAAAAGCTGAGCTGTTTTTGTTTTTTAAACATTTTTAAAAACTAAAGCAAAATTTAAGGCAGGCTATTACAGTAGGAAATGTCAGACACTCTGAATATTAGTGCTATCAAGCCCGCCCATAATAATTTTCAAATTAAATTTAGATTCTGTGGTATAACTTTACCTAAACAGATTTCCATAACCACCAACCAGTAACTCTTCTTTTAATTTAGGAGTGCTGTGTTAGATGAATTTGTTCCCAGACTCAGACTGTAAGGCTAGCATCCCAAGAGACACTCCCACCTCTTCCTGGGGATAAACAAGCCAGCCCTGGGAACATGAAACAAACAGCAAGAAATACTATTTGACTCTTATAAATTTTAATAAACTAAAACACAAGATTGAAAGCTTTAAATTTTTTTTTTATTTACTATTACTCTGAAGTGAAAATAGGGGCGAGAAGGGGGATGGAGTATTTTTTGCATGTACTTTAAATATATAAAGATACCTTCTTTGCCATTCAATATGCTTTCTATCTCCTCATCCTTTTGGATTTACTTTGCTTTTTAAGCAGTCTGGCATTTGGCAAAAATCTGCTTTTTTTTTTCCCCTCCCCTTTAAAATCTACAAGAGGAATATATCCACAGTAGGCTTCATAATCTAGCAGATATTTTTCATGGTCATTCTTCAGTTTGTGCACTGGGCCATTAGAAATAAGTTGTGTCACTGCCATCGCCATTTTGATCACTTCCTGTGAGAAGTTACTGTTCTACTCAAAAACTTGTTCTGGAGTCTGTCCTCAGCACTGCACATTACTTCCTTCTCTTCCACCATTTTTTCTATTATTATAAACATTAATCTCTATACTTATAAGCATTTTTTGACATTCCTAAATACTTCAGTTTAGAAAGGATATTTGCAATTAAAGGGGCCGTCTTAGCTCATTTTATCATTGCATCACTAATACATATTAGTAACATATTACACAAAATGCTGCATTGCACAAATGTGCATGTAACGTACATATTGCTGGATGGGAGAGGACAAACAGGAACAGAGGCTACATTAAGTATTGTGGAGAGAGTGAAAGCAATAGGTAACGCAAAAATTAAATACATATTAAATACATATTGGGTCCGTGTCAGTTTTTGAAATCCAAGAATTGCTCTATCAAATAAATGGGAAATGAGGGGGCTGCAGATGATAATTGCTTGTCTGACCCTCACCTTCCTGGATTAAACAGTCAGAAAGGAAAACTGTGTAAATACCATTAGTAAAAATGCAGCAAATCTGAAGATCCCATCCAGAGTATGCTGGGCCTCCAGTGACCCATACCAGTATTTGTTTTTTCCCTGAAATGGTCTATCTCCACCCATCTTTCACAGGCTCAAAAACCCAGGGAAGAGAAAAGAAGAGAAAGCTGCCATCTCAACATCAATACTTGAACTGTGTTTTTCTCTCTTCATTCCCCCAGCTACCACTCCTCATTCACTCCACATGGTGGAAAAGACTCTCATCTCTTTGAACTTGTCTCCACTATTTTCAAAAGAGATGAGGGGCAGCGGAAGAAAGAAGATAGAGAGGAAAGAAAAGAGAGAAAGAAAAAGACAGAGAGGACACATCAAGGTGAGTTACATTTCCACATCATTTATCCTACAAGAAAGCACATGCTTTAATCTACCCCGAGCCATACACAGGCATTGTCAGGGTTGCATTTAGTCTACAAAGCTAAAGAAGTAGTGAGTGTAATATTATGCTGCTGTGTCAGTCTAGTTTGACCGGTTTTGCAAGTTAGCTAGAAAAGGAAGTGTGACATTTTCATTTAGAAGAACATGAGCAAAGCTTAAAAACATGGCTAGGCATGTTGCAGTAAATGGGACGGTGTGTTTCTGAACAGGAGAGAACCTTGTTTCAAATCAACTGAGCGTTTTAACAACCGATGACAGATTTGCCTGAACTTAAAATCTGAATGCAGGAAAACTTCACTGAAGATAATGGGAGACAAAGAAGGAAGAGATTTCAAGAGGAGAAGTTATATATTGCCACTTCAGTTCTCTGATATCCTCAGCTCACAGGTACACTCCCACGGCAGGTACAGAAACACCCCGTCACTCAGGAACAGATGCCTTGTACCAGTACCTGTCTGGCACACCACTGTGGCCCTCCCACACACTTTCTCTCCTGTGGGTGTAAACCAGCGCGTGCTCCATACCATGCCAGTTTGTAACTCGACTGCAGTATCCCAAAGACAAGAGTTTCAAAAGGACTTTCAGGGGGCAGAGTGCAGGAAGGGGAAGACGAACGAACTCCATAAATGTTCATGTGTGCTGCTTGTTGCAGAGAACATCAGTTACCAATAAGTAATGTCTGTTTTCAAAACTGGGGTTTACATTCATGAAGGGCGAATGCAGAGAAGCCCAGCAACAAGCCTCATTCACACTTCACAAACCTGGTAGAGGTCCAAGAACAAACCTGTAGGCATTGAGGATGCAAAGAGGGGCTCTGGCACAAGCAGGTGGCTTGGCTAAAACCACAGCTGCGTTTAAGAGGAATTAAAAAGCCACCTTGCAGTGAAACTTCAGATGGGGTACACGAGCATCCTGTCCAGCCTTTCTTGGAAACATCAGCAATAAGGCATGGATTTCTTTCACCTTCCCAGAAAAGGCAATTGCAAAAGGAATGTCACCTTCGCAGCAAGGTGAAAGAAGAAAATATTCTTGTGGATTGAAGGTCAGGCCAAAGAGAATTGAAAGAGCTAAACTGGAGGTGGGTTTATCCATCAGCACACAAAAAAATACCTTTTAAAATAAGCTGGAAGTGCCTGTCCCTTTCACACGATCTTGTCATCTGCTCCCTCAGCCCTGTGTGCTCACAGCCTAAATGGGCTCCCTCATTAAAAATCAAGCATCTGTCACAACAAAACAGAGAGGAGAGGCTTCCAGCGTTGGGGCTGTCCAGCCCAGAAGAACATACTTTGCTGCTGGGATGTGAACTGGTTGCCCATAGTAAAGGAACCAACCATTCCTCACAAATCAGGGAATAGTCTAAATGCATGATTTTAGGTTTCATGTCTGTTTATAAAGCTACATGGTTTAGAAGGGCTGCTCAGAACCATATTGATTGAAAATAGTCAGGACAACACAATGAACAACACATGGTCTAAAACCTATGCTGCTGAGCTACTGAATCCAGATTCTCTGCAACAATCTTAAAGGCCTGGATGGAGCTAACCTGTTGCTTTTTGGCATTTATCATTACACCTCCAGCTCTGAATGCATTGAATGCTGCTACAGAAAGGCTGTAAGATTCTTTGATCAAGCAGTTATTCAGATAAAGCAAAGAAGATAGTGAATTCCCCTGAGGTAGGAACAATTTTGTTAAGGTGCTCACTGTAATAGACAAGGAGAAAATTTGGAATTAGAAATGGTTTTGCCTGCCCCAAGATGAAGAAAGCATCTGTGGGATGTTCTCATAACTGTATGAAACTAGAAACTTCAAAAGGCATGAACCAATCTTTTACCTCAAAAGCTAAGAACTGGAGCAGCCAGGTTACCATCCTGGACTTAAACTTGCAACTTACGGTGCTTAGTTTTTGGAAATACAAAACAAATTTAAATCTGCTATTTCTCTTCAGTTCCATTAAATACCTGGTTTAGGTATCTCTCGCACTTCACAGTGTATGAAAATGATCTGCAGGACAACCTATCATCAGCAAGGTCATTTCTTAGTTATGTAAAGTAACTTTCAAATTCTCAAATGGGTAAAAAAAAAGTTTTGGGAGACAACCCATAGAGAATGATAATGGTGTGCTGGACCCTGAGCCTGGTATGGCATGTGCTCCTCAAAAAACTTGGTCTCCAGTCATAAAATTGGTGCATACTTACTACACGGTATTACCACAGGGCAAGAAAGAAGATTATGTATAAAGATTTATTTTTTCATATTTAATCTACATCACTTCCCAAGGTATAATAAATTCTAATGGTTTGGGAGTCAGATGCTATAGATAACATAATACTCAAGGACAGCAGAAGGGATGTCAGAAGTTGACCAGTTCTTAAACACTGGATTTTGCATTATGAATGGTTTCCAAAACTACTGCTACACAGATATCTACACCTAATCTGGAGAAGAATTAAGGCTGCTGTATTGTATGTCTATCACTAGTTACAGATGAAGCATACTTACGAAAAAATAAACTGCACAAATTATAAAGATCAGAAGATAAACATGACAGGAAAGACAGCTAAATAAGAGAAAGGTCAATCTGGAGTAAGCAGAAATGGGTAAAAACCATACCCAAAAATACCAATATAGCTGTGCTTAAGCTGGACGTGAGAAAAAGTTCCTAAGTAATGGCATGACCACCTAGTCAGGGAACCAAATGCAAGAAAGTCCCTGTTTGGAGAGAAAGAGCACAATGTGCTATGTGCAGAACCAAGTAACAGATCTTGTGTGATCTGTGATTACATCATAAAGGTTCCTCCTCTGTCCCACATGCACATTCCATCATCAAGAAGTGTGCCTCTGGTGTGTAGCTGACCTTGCCATGTTTATTTCAGAGCGCATACACAAGCAGTAGCCAATTAACTATGTTCCCTTGGTTTCTTTCTCCTCTTCTCTCTTATTTCTCCCTTTTTATTAAGGGTGGGAAGGGAGGTGGAGAGGTAAGAAGGCGGAAGAGAAAACAGCATAAGGGAAGACAAGAAGATATTTTAAGCAAACCTAGAAACATAAAACCTGAATGACAAATATTAGTTCCAGTACAGAATATGGCTGCCTGTATGTCTACAGGGGAAGAAAAAATATTTTTTTTTTCAAGAAATATTGAAGCAATACATACAACTTCTCTCTGTCTGTCCTTCCTCAAAGGCATGCTGCAGTCACAAATGGATCCTCTTAAAAAGTTGTGAATGGTGAAAAGATCTGTCTTTCAGCCTCAGGCTAAAAACCGATCTATTTCTACTGTATCAGTTTCCTTTTAAATATCAATGAACACCATGAGTCCTGGGTGACTTCCTTGCAAGCCTTGCTGTTTCTGCTTCTGTTCATCCATTTATGTTGTCTATTATATTTCAGGCTAAACACATTTTGTTAATTATGCAGTAGGATAGGATATGTCTTCCATTCACAAGCTTTTAATTAAAAAACAAACACAGCAATAGGTTGGTTTTTCTAGTCTTTTAAGCCTTTAAGCTCTGGTCAAAGCCTGCCCACCAAATGATGCAATTATGTTTTATTTCCCTGCACCTACTTCTTTACTGCAAAAGAAAAGCTGATGATAAAGATTTCTTTTTCATACACTGCTGAGGAAGGAGCATCTGTAAGGCCACAAAAGAGAGTGCTGTCTTGGCTCAGAAGTGCACTAAACATGAACACTCATCTGAAGTATATCCCACAGTTTAACTGTAAAAATGGCCCATACAAACACGGGAACATCAAAACGCCACTACAAAGTATGTGACAAGCACTGCCTTCTGCCTTGATGCAAACTGCAAACATGTGGTCATTTTCTTACTGAAATCAGTTTTCATCGCGCTCCATTTGGTGAGAATCCTGGGGCAGGCAGCACTCAGCCTGAGCACTGCCAGGCCATGTGGCCAGCACGTCACAGAAAATTCAGTGAAAGCTCTGGGATGCAAGTGCCTGTGGTAGCACAACAGGGAGAGGGTTCACAAGAACATCTGCAAGGCCAGGAATGGTGACGAAGAATTATCCAATATTAGAAAGCCATTGTACATACGTCCTCAATAACAGACATGCAATTTCTTCCTCCACCATGTCGGAAACAAAATTACTTGACAACTTCAGCAACTAATACCTCAACTTCCATCTCTCCTTCATCAAATTAGGGAGCATGTTTCACCATGCTTTTCCATGTTCTCATCTTCATTTTCACCCTCCATTTTTTCAAAACAAACTTCTGCTGATGGATCTCAACTCAAACCCCCAGAAAACCCTTTGGGCTTTATCAAAGCTTGAATCATTCCCATCCTCTCTCATCCACCCCATCAGCTTTCCTCCTCAACCCTTTTCCTTCTGTGGCTTCCCACTGTCCATCCCCTCCCAGTGCTAAGCCCACCTCCAGTAACTTCTGTGTGCTCCTGGGAGAGCTTCTCATCTTCTGTCATCTCTCCAAGAGAGATCTGTGAGTCTTGGACATCTCTCTTCGGCGCTTCACACTGAAGACTGATGCCTTGGGGAAAGGAATACCACTGAGCCAGGAAGATAACTGAGGTAAGGGGAAGGCAGCCAGTATTTTTAGAGAAATACGTAACTATCAAGCTGTATTTGTTTAAATCCTCCACTTTTCATAGCAGACTCTCTGCAGAACATGGAGCACTTGAAATTTTATCCTTGGCATTGATACCCAAGTAAAAGCCACTGTCAGAGCTGCTGCTCCCGTTTCAGCCTCACCATAACAACAGAAGATAATGACAAGGCACATGGACAAGCTCCCAACAGGAAAGACCTTCCGGACACATATGAAAAGATATACAGGGAACCATCAAGTCATTAAAAGGGAACAAGGTAATACATCCTTTTAGGAAGCTATTTTCAGTGGGTTTTAAACTTTTTTATTACTTAAATAGTGTATTTCAGCATCTGAGAGTATATAGGCTTGACTTTCAACAAGTTTCTGGAAATTCTGAATTACTGGATTAATCCAGAAAAAAATTCTCTTATCAACTGATTTTACCATGCCTTCCTCTTGCATCCATTTACATACGTCCAAAAATATTACTGTTTTAAACTGTTTTAAAATCCTAAGTCCTGATATTGGAATGTTTAACAAAAAAACCCACTTCTTCTGATTAAACTTGTATCTCAGTATGAACTATGGCACTGCTTCCACAGTGCTATAATAATTAGAGTTAACATAATGAAAACCTAGTAAAAAGACTATAAATTCACCATATGAGCACATATGGATGTGAAAAAGGAAATCAAACAAGTTCTCCAAACTAAAATTAGAGTCAAAACAGAACAGCGTCCCACAGAAATAGCACAGGCCTAAAAAATCTATATGAATTTACTATGCCAAATCCAATTTTATCTAATGTTCCATTTCATCTATCCATGTTTCCACAGTGTATTTAAGGTATTGAGAGTTTAACTGTTCATGTAAGCCTGGATTGCAGTGTAGTTACTTGAGATAGATTTTCATGATTGACACAAACTAGAGGTGGGCTCATCACAGTGCTACAAAACCATGGAGCCCAGTCTATCAAGTTGTGAATGTGATTTTCCTAACAAAGCTTTTGCTCCGACATTTTGGATTGCCTGCTCTATTTATGCTTTCTGTACAATTGAGTCTTCCTTTCTGAGAGTTTCAACACAATGATTCATTTAAAGTATGCCTCTGAAGAGGGGTCTCATCATAAAAAAGGAGAGCAAAATCCATTTGTTCTCTGTTATTGTATATGTATTCCTTTACATATGCTTTTAAAGCAATTCATCTGTGAAGATGAGACACCTCTCAGCTCAGATAAGGACAGTTTTGAATATCATATTGCTTTTCGTGTAGCCTCTGCAACTTTCTGCCACAAAACTTTGGTGCAGAAAGCTTGTGACAGAGCTCTGAGCAGGTTTTATTTTGTTTTCTTTATGCTGCATCCTCCACGTCAGTTCACATTGCTGTGTCCTGCATCTTTTAGTATGTCATATGCACTGAAGGTCATGTCAGCCATTGATTAGGGAATCAAATCAAGCAGCAGCAGTGTGTCCATTTGGCTTCTGGACTGCCTCAGAGGTGTTTGCTGCAACAGATGCCCATCGTTAGATCAGGATTCTCTTAAATTCTCAAGCATTTCTTTTGTGGGATAAAACCAATTTCTTCTGAGCTGTTTAATTACTTTGTGACTTCCGGGATTTAGCTTTTTTTTTTTAAGGGAAGTCATCAAATAAATAAAATGCTGCACATCTACAGATGCAGTTGCAAGAGACGTGGTAGCTGAGGATGTGCTGCTTCTACTGACTGGGGAACTGTGACAGGGGACGAGCCAGTTAATCACTCCTGCCTACATCTTTCCTTTTTATTGTTTCATGACACGTGGCTATCCTGCATTTCACAAAGTATTCAGGTCCCTTTTAATGAAAGAAAGAACTGCTATTCCTAATGGATGATTTGAGGATTCCATCCCTCAGCTACAAGGTCATACTTGCTGGCCGATTTTACAGCGTTTCAGCTCTTATACACTACTCTGCCACAAGTTTGCTCCCCTGTCATCTTTCTATTCCTGTTCTCTCTCTGAACTTCTTATCTTCTTCTGTGTCTCCCATTCTCAGCAATCCTCCTCTCAGTCCTTCCAGGCTCAACGACAGATTTTGTGCACAAAAGGCTGTAAATTTTTAGGGCAGGAATTATCTCACTACTTTCGTGAGTTAACAAGCTATGTAGCCTTGATAGGGGAGGGAAATGCAACCTACTACATGGTTTTAAATAACCACTATCCTCATAAATTATTTGTAACAGCAATAATACGCCTACACCAAAAAGCAGTAGGAAAGATCACATACAGTCGTGGTCTCTCACAGTCGTCGGTGCCATCTGGAGCTCCAAGCAGCTAACTCCGCTCGGCAGTCTGTGCGCAGTGAGTTGCACGATACGCACAAAAATATTCCAGGACTTCGCAATTCCTCCCCAAGTAGCACATTAATAATGATCTTCCACCCATAGCTAGCACTTCAACTGCAAACACACTGTTGTTGATGAAGGCATAACAAGTCAGGTGGGAGGAGAGGGACCGGCTTTGTCCCCGGCACAATGCCCTACAGCCGCCACACATGCCCCTCGCTCAAGTTGCGTGTGCTCTGTCATTATACTTGCTGCCAACTCCAGGGGGACTGCTCAGAGGCTACGGCAACTCTCCAAGGTCCACAGGCCTCCGGGAAGGGACAGGCCACCTCCTGATCCACAGCCGGGATGAATGGATTAGCGGTGAGCCGAGCCAGCTGCCGCAAGCTTTATCAGCACGCAGCCCTGACAGATGGGAGCCCACTGGAGAAGCCTCCTGCTGCAGCCCGCGTGGCCCTCGCGCCGGCCTTCTGCTCACCCCGCGCTCGCTGACATGAGAGTGGATACAAAACACGCAGAAGGGGCAGACACGCATTTAAAAATATATGCACCCGTTTTGGGACGCTGCTTAGCTCAAGCAACACCAAGTGAGCTGCTCTGGGAGAGTGAGCTGGTTCACTGCAGTGAAGCTGTTCGTGGTAAAATCCTTCATTTTCGTTTGAATTTTCAGTTGGTAGGATTTCTAACAGATGAGGCTTGTTTCCACCAGAACTTAATTACCTGCTTACATTAAAACTGCATGCATCAGGACAGAAGAGACTATAAACTGTAGAGGTGAATTCAAACTAATTGAGTTTCTCCTGGTCTATCTATCGATACAAAAGTCATAGATATCAGAAAAAAGGCATAACCCAACTCAATTCAGCAGAAACTGGGAGTTCCATGTTTCAGACAAGGCAGATAATGTCCATTTGACTTTTAAGTCATGAAGCTTGCGCCTAACTCCAGAATTATTTGTTATATTAATTGAGTCAAAGGGTTGCAACAAAATCAAAAACATCAACAATTTTTACTGTAGCAATCAAAAATCTTTAAAATCACAGAAATAGAAAATTGTCAAATAAGGGAAAACGCCTACCTAATTACTGCCAGAAAAAACACACTTTATTCTTGACCACCTGAAGTACCAACTACACTTAGGAACAGCAGCATAAAAAAAGAAAACCCCATTGCTTCTATTAAAGAAACTCTTTAACAGCTGGTTACACAGCCAGATAAAAGCTCAGCGGAGTCAATGGCAGCCTTTGCATTCATTGCAAAGGACTTTGTACCAAACATTACAAATCAATACACATATTACATCTCACAAGTCTACAATTCACTTATTTTTCTGTGAGCACACATATGAACAATATTTAGAAAAAAATGCTACCATTTGCCAGCCTGGCGTGTAAAAATCTCAATTTTCCCTCTCTGTTGCTTCTTGAAAGGGGTGTCACATAAACCTCTGTTTCACTGTTGGAGAAAGTTTTCCAACAGCAAAAACCTGTCTATTTCTGAGCAAAGAAAGTATCTAGAATTTTATTTGCACAAGTTACACTTGTGCACCATGGAGAGTATCAACTTTAATTTATATTTTACAGGTAATTTCCTATTAGAACTCAAAATCAACCTTTTAACAACTGAGATATCTTTGCATCAGCATTCTTGATTTACGCCACTGATTCCAAAAACATAGTCCCAAACGAGTTAATGCAGCTTCAAACTAATTTCACAACTTCCTTAACTTGAAAAAGTATTTAGTGCATAAAAGTCAAAATATAACATTAAGAAAAAAGAAAGCTAGTAACAAGTACTGCAGTGAAACTTGTTTGAGCTTTCATTGAGTCAAGATGTCTAGAGAGTTTATAAATCCATTTCAAAATTGGCTATTCTATTTACATTTAAACACAGTGATTTTGGTATTCTAATATAAGTATATGTTGAGGACAGCGTTTTTATGATGCATTTTCCAAAAATTAAATTAAATAACTGTCTTCAATACATGGAAATCAAGACTACAAATCTAGTTAAGCAGTGTCCAACTCCATAAGCAGAAGTGGCCTGTACCTACTTCTAAAGACAAATCGATATTGCTTCAGCAAATTACATTAAGATGTATACACAAAACTTAGCAAGTATTTCCTGAAAAATAAAACCTGTTTCTCATTAAGGGTTTCCAGTAGGCATAAAATCAACATAAAGAAGTAAAGAATTTATTGTATATCTAAATCTTAGACCTGAAACAGCAAAATTCTTGATAGTATGCTCAAAATCAAAAACACAGGCATCTAAAGTATAAGTAAATACCATTTGAAAATAGTGTATTTTTATAAAAGAAACAGTCTTTCAAGAATTGTTTTCAGCACAAAAATGTGTTCATCACAAAAACAGCCAACCAACCAACCAAAAAAGCTGACCGGTGGTATTCTCCCAAAACTTTCCATTATTTCATTGCTGCCACATGGTCACTTCTGTATCAGGAAGCACAAAGATACAGGCGCTCTAAAGACGCTCTTGTTCTTCGTTATTCAGTGAGGGAATTTGTTTTGAAGTCCTAATTACTTAAAACTCCCTCCTAGAACTGATGAAGACCAATTAAAGAAGGTAAACAGTGACTAGGAAGTCCCACATTTACACTTGGGGGACTTCATCAGTTAAGCCTGAACCTCACGTTTTATAAACATATTTCTAAATTATGTGTGTCATTTACAGGTGTAGTTTCTGGTATGAGACTGAACACTCATAAGTGACTCCAAAAGAAATATGCCATCTGTAGATTTCACTCTTTCACTTTTTAAATTCTACAACATAAAGGATATTGAAGGAATTTATGAATACTACCAAGGAAACAACTTCAAATGGAAGGGTTTAGGGTTGGTGGGGATTTTTTAATCTGGAGGGAGGAGGAGGGCAGTATTAGGTGCAAGAGACATCTGTACCTCCGCATTTCACACCACATAATGTTTGTGGTACACTGGCCTAGTTAAGTCTGACAGCAGCACTAAGAAATATGGCCAACAAATTCAACAGAGGAGGAACACACACGTTTCAGAACAGAACAGAAACAGAGCAACAACAAAAAAAAATACAGTAGCTCTCACTCACTGACACATCAAACGTCCAGAGTTGACCAAGACAGTTGCACCATCTAAAATGCTCAAAGTCCAGATGCACTCTAATTCCCACTTGTTACAGAAGCTTAATTAGTGTTGACAGACAACAGTTCACAGTGAAGGCTGCAGACAGTCTACTTCAAAGACTAATATACAGCAAGAACAACAAAAACACACAAGAGATGGGTTTGGGCAAATACTGGAGCAGCTATCCAAACAGAGCAGAGCAGGTGCAGGTAAGGCAACCAATTTAAAGACCAAGCTCAGTCAATCTATGAAGAGACCTATATGATCTACCTGCCTACAGTGCTTCGTGGTTTCCATCACTCTTCTGCTACAACAGCTACTTCAACACGTCCAAACATGACGTTCTCATGCTTCAGTGTCTAAATGGATCGAAACAGGCTTTTTGTGTCATTTTCATAAACTAAGCTTGTGGAAGATCACAAGGAGAAACGGAAAAGAAATGACAGAGAATGAAATTTCATCAGGCAGCTCTAAAGCTGTTCTGTTGTGTGGCAGCTTCATCAGATGTTCCATCACAACCAAAACTGTACAACAAATAAGCAGTGGCAGTGCACATGTTCTCTCTCTCGTTGAAGTTCACTGTGCCTTGTAACTACAGCTGTATACAAGAATCCATACATATGATCACCATATCACATGGGGTTTCCCAAGCCCAATCAGGTCAAAACCCTGACTGAAGAACAGTTGGTGGAAGTTGGAATCAAAATTCAAGTATGTAAGCAGAAATTCAGCCACAGTTGAAATTACTGATGGATAAAGACAATGAATGGACAGAGAGAAAACAAATGAGATTGTGTTTAGTTGTTCTGCTTGGCAAATTCTGGAGTATTTCTACCCATCAGCACCACATCCAGGTATCCTGAGGCAGCAGAATGTTGCTGCTGATGTGAAGAAGCTTTATGTGCAGCCATTTCCCTTGCACTGAACAATTTACCAGCTGATTAAAATACTGTGACAATCTCAAAGGTTGCTAAAACCAGGAAAAGTAAACATATGGATTGCTTTACAGAAAAACTAGCATCCTGACTCGGGGGGGGACACTCCTTTTGCCAAACAGTACTCTAATGCATCTAAAATACAGCTGCCACTATCATTAACAGCTGATGGGCATTAATGCAATCCAGGTGGTATACAGCATTCAGGGCAGAAAGCACGTCTCTCTGTCTATTCCAAAGACAATTAGAAGCCACCTAACTGAATTCAAGTGTCCAGCTCTGGAAAGCAAAGCACAGACACGTGAACAAGTTGCTGTGCACCAAAAATCACTCACCCTCCTCTGCTGAGGGCTCCAGCAACAGTGCAGGATACTAATGGTGACTGTGTGTCCATAAACAGTAACTACAGATTTGCGAACCCATCGCAAGCTCATCCCTTCCAGTACGCTGGTGTGCCTGCATGCGGGAGCAGGGAGGACATGGATGTTGAAGAGGCCACTGCTCCAGCAGAACCCCTGAGCTGCCACGTGCTGCTCCCTGCACCTATGTGACTGCAGCAGCAACAGACTTGTCAAAAAGCCTGTTTTAAGGTTTGTTTATTCCAAACAAGTTATTGATGCAGAGAACAGATGGGGAGAAAAGATAAACAGTTTAAAGGAATAAAATAAAAAAAAAAATTAAAAAAGGGTGTGGGGTAAGCCAAAAGCAATGCCAGCAATTACTTAATAAAAATGAAATATTTAAAGTATGATGAGAAGAAAAACTTAGAAAAAGCAAGGTGCGCAAAAAAAAGTATGGTTTTGGTTTGCAGTGCAGATGTTTAGGATTTACAATCAATATGGTTTGCTTTTTCATGCTATAAAATGCCTATACAATTATGCCCAAGATGTGTGTTAATGTTTAAATATTAAAACAAAACAGATATTCTGGATGTTTGATGTTTGTTTTTGAAAAGAAAAAAAATCTATTTTACAAGGACGCGAGCACTAAAGTGAAATTAACATAAAACAAACAAACCAGTGTAATAAAATAAAAAGCTCAAAACCAAGTTAACCAAGGTCGTTAATGTCAGTTAAATGGCAAAGATCCATGTTAGCCAATGTTTAAATATCAATTAAATGGGAGAAGACTGCCTTGTAATTACACTTCAAAGATTTATTTCTACTTCTTCTAGGGTATATATTGTCTCTAGCAAACATGCACATTTCCTTACATTTCTGAAGTTTAAATTTCCTTATCTAAATTGTCACAACTTCTCAGAAATGTCAGATTTCCTCCTTTTTGCCATTAATTTTTCAAAATAGTCTGAAGAATGATAGCACTGATCTGCCAAGTCCTACCTAACTCTTCCAATGGTAAATCTGTTACTAATGAAACTGTATGCTGAACTTCTCTATTTAAACAGGAGACAAAGCTCTTGCCCACCTCTTCACTCTAAAAATACCCCACAGCTTAAAATCTTGAAACACAAAGGCACGACATGCATTAGCACAAATTCACAGTGTTTTGCTGACCATAAAAAAAGGTCCTTGTATGGATGGAAATGGAAGTCTGGAAAAAAAAAATGTATTTGGTAAGGAAGTTTTTTCTGTACCCTGCCTCCAAGTGATACTGCTTGGATGGAATTTACAGAGAGCCACAGTCTAAAAATACAGAGGCTGAGAACAGCAAAGCAGCTACATGGATTACACTGAGCCCTTACAGCCCTTTGTAGTTTCACAGGAAAGCCAACTGCTGGAGCACCCATCAACAGTACAGTTCTTTCTCCTATCTCTGAAAAAAAGTAACAATTTGAGGAGAACAGGTAAAATGTACCAACTACAGGAAAGCAAAGTCAAGTGCTGGCCTCTGTACAATGCCCATATAAAATATTCATGCAAGGAAATGTCAGCACTGAAAAGTGCTCACATTATATACACAAAGATGAACTAGTGGAAACATCTCTGTGTAATTTTTTTTTAACTGCTATTATTTATTTCTTTTTAATACAAATCCTTCTGTTTTTCAGCCTACAGGACATGAAGCAGATGCAGCTGATAAGTATTTTATGTTAACAATAGGACGGGAAGCCCAGCAGCCTGTGTGCTACTGACAGAGAGCTATCTATTTAAATAAACATAAATTCTGATTTTTTTCTAACCCTCAAAAGATGATGAAAAAGGAAGGTTTGGGGTGCTTGTTTTTTTTGGTTTAGTGTGTTGTCCCCCTCTCACTTAAGCGTCCTAGGTAGGTTTACCTTATGGGCCCCACACACATAGGATTGTGTTAGAGCTCTTTACAAGGATTAAGGCACAGCATGGGAGGAATGTCTTTTAATTGAAACAAAACAGTGCCTACTATACCATTTTTTCAAAAGGTCAATAGAGAGAAAGGAATTTTACTAGCACTCCTGGCTTTTTCACTTTTCTATTTTCATAAAAAAGTTTAACAGCCAAGTTACTTAAACTGCTAGTGGAAATACAGATCTTGCTTACAACTGTGTAAACCCCTTTCCCTTCCCTGTTGGTCCTTGGGGTGTGACGTTTTGGAAGGAGCTGGCTTTTCCGTGTAAACATGCTATCATCTAAACAGGTATGTTTTAAAAGAGTTGAGTACCTACTTTAAGGTTATTCTTTTCCTGGAACAGGAAGGTTCACGTTTGTCTAATACAGAGATGCAACTCAACGTAGAAAAGATGTTCTTGGACCCTTTCTTGGTTTACTTAAACAGACACACTGCTACCCTGCTGAGCAAGAGAGGATGTTCACACAGTCTCTGTTTCAAGGTGAGGAAGATCCTCTGAGCAGCACCAAGCTTGCAAATGTCAAGGCAGAGATTCCCAATACCCTTAAAAGACAAATCAGCTCAAACTGTCTCTTCATCCTCCCAAACTGAAATCTGTGGTCAGATAAATGTAAACCATATGAACCAGAAATGTATTTTCAATGTATAGTTTCTGTCAGTCTACTGGCAAGAAGAGCACTTTGCATAAATGTGTATTTCTCTCTCAAGAACTGTATCACAGCCATTGCAAAGCAGTCAATTACTCAAGTCAGTAGTCAGTCACTCAATGAAAACGCTGAGATGAAGGTACCAAGCCTTCACCGAAATCACCAACTCGGAAAACTTACACGGAGGAGAGCAGAAAAACATGCCTGTGTTTCAGTGAACACTCGTGAGGCCTATCCAAAATGGAATTACTAATATTGGTGATAAATGAGCTCTCTATGAACAGACACACAAGAACTTCTTTGTGAAATCCATCACCAGGCCCAGGCAATCAGGCTCCTAATTTTCTTGGCCATCAAATCAATCTGGTCAAGATCCCACCTTCTATGTAACATGGTAGAAATCCTCTGATGGGGCTCTGGCAGCACAATTGCCCAGCATTGGTGTGAACACCTTGAAGATAAGGACCACACAGTAGGGTATGGAAGAAATTAGGCAGACCCACCACCATGCAGGATTGTCAGAAGACAACCAATAGAGGTGTAGACGCATTTTTCCTGAAAACATACCATAGTGTAGTTTTATCACTTACCCAATATGCTTCAGGAATGAGCTTAATCATTTCAAGCTTTCCGGAAAAAACATGAGTTTTTCGGGATTTTTGAAAAAATATTTACCACCCTTAGAAGATGTCAGAGGGATTAAGTGTCTGTAATACAAAGGTTTCTTCCAACTCCTACTAACAATGCAGAAGAAAACAGACACAAAGTCTAAGTCCAAACAGGAGTCCAAACAGTCCCCAGCCCTTTCCAGAAAGAAATAGCAGTGTCTCTTCAAAAAACAGAAAATGGATTTTCTGCAATGCTAACTGTACCTAGATGTTCAGAAATGTGGGAGTAAATCAAAGTGTGAGTGATGTAAATCAAAAACACACATAAACACAAAAAATCTTTATTAGGTGTGTCCTCACTGGAAACAGGAACTCGCAAAGGAAAAGCTCTGACAGTTACCAGGCTGCTCTGAAGGTGAGAAAGAGGAAGGAGTTGCGAGTCACCTAAGTGTTCATAATAACCAGTACATACAAGCATCAAGTACTGTATGAATACAAGAAAGCATCAGTACTGGATATTAAGTAAGCTAATGAAACTTTTAAAGGCCTGGAAATTAAAACATACAGGTTTTCAAATGCAGATATTAAACCAGAACTATCAAATTCCTCCATCTCATTATGCAATTTATGTAGAAAGCCTTGCTCTTTTCCCTTCACCATCTGTCTAAAATTTAAATAAAACACTCAAATCTAAAGATGTTCTTAAGTTCCAATGAGGCAGGTTTAAGCAGTAAATGAAATCAAATTAAGAGAAAAAATACAGAAAAACTAACATTTTAAAAAATAATTTATTTTTGTGCCTTTTATACAAATAATTTCCATTCCATGGATTCAGTCAGTGATATCTTTGAACAGTTGCAAGTGCAGTGCTTTTTTGAAAGCAACCTGAAAAATTAGGTTAGCCTAGTAAGGGAATTCCATCTGTCCTGGTTGTCATCAGTAAAAGATACCTTTTCACTTCCTTTCAAGCATATAATCTAGTACTCAGTCCAAAACAGGATTTTAAAGACTTCTCTTATCAGCTTTTAGCCTTACTTCAATAAGAAGAAAATACACAACTTCACACTGGTGCTCTACTGAAATTAGAGAACTGATTCCACACTCTCCCCCAAAAGAAGAATGGGTACAGATAACGCAGAAGGTCAATGCAACAACAGATGTGGAGAGAACCTAAATACTTTGCAGTCATAATATTTACCACAAGCACTTGAAAGAACTGCAGCATGCAATTTGGGAAGGGGAAAAAGGTGTTGAATGATTACTGCAGCCTAGGTTTGATATTTCAGTGCCTACACAACTCTGCCTATTAAAATAAACTACATTTATCTGAATATCAGATTAATTTAAAAAATCGATTTTGCATATGGTGGTGCTATTTCAGAAATATGCTCATTTCATTGCAAACACAGCATATGAAATTTGGGGAAAAGGTTGCTACCTTCATAAATAGTGAAAACTGAGAAAGCTGCTCCAAACCCACAATATTTTTTAAATTAGATCGACTTCTTCAAAAAGTTTCCAGGATGGTGCTGTTATTTACTCAAGACTATGAAGATGACAACGGCTCAAGCTTGCACCGAAACCTGTGTTATTCCCTACAATACCTACAAATTTCTCGTTTCAGTAGGGATCTTCAGGAATTGAAATATCTTCACCATCAGTTAATTCTAGGATTTGACAAGATCATACCACACAAGGAATGCACAAACTGGTTTTCTAGCTCAAAAAGGAAGGCAATATGAATAGCACACTATATTCTGCCCCTCAACAGGTGAAGTAAATTCTTTAATGTTTCAACACTACCCGCACACCCAGACAAGTTCTGAAAAACCTAGGAGAGTATAGAGTGTAATCTACAGTTTTACACTTGCCATTTTAGGAGTCAACATCGCTATATGTGCAAGTGAATCCAAGGGTTTCACCTGCCTGGTTATAATAATCAAGACTGCACATGCCAGAAATTAAAATACACATAAGCAAAACAAAGCAGCCTATCAATTCCTTGATAAACTGCCTCTCAAAGCAAAGATCACTTGGAAAGACAGTCATGCCTGTGACAGGAAGAAACATGTCACACTGTCTCTCACAGCTTCACAAGTGCTTAATGCAAGGATGAGGCAGAGGTGCACCTCAGCAAGGGTGATGGAGAGGCAGCGAATCCCAGCATCGAGGAGGAACCTTCCAGCACTGTGCCCACCTGACAACCAGTCAGGAAGATAAAAGCCACTGAGATTGCTGTGGGAGAGCAAATTGCAGTGCCACTACTGAACCTCTCAGACTTCAGCAGCCCTCCTGGAAGAACTTCATTGCCTCTTCACACCTGGAGTCTCAGACTGGTACTCCAGCCTTAGTCCTTCAATGACTACGGTGATGCTGCCACTCAATGAAGCATAATTTCCTTTAGACAACCACCACTAAGCACCTTGCCATGTCACCCAATTTATAATCCTACAGTAAGAAGGTAAAACAGAATAACAAAATTATTTAATAAAAACCCCAAACAAACAGGTAGGATGAATGATAGTGTTTGCACACGGCAAGACTGCAGAACAGTTACAACTAATGCACTTCAACTAATGAATTTATCAAACAACATGACTGGATCTGCACAAAGTTCATGGTAATTGCAGTATATGTTATCAAATTAACAAAGTGACTGGGATCGTCCGCAGAATGTCTTCTCTGTTTTTAACACATCATTTGGGGCTCGATTATTTACTTCTTGTTTCTTTCAAAGCACAGAATCTGTAAATTCACCTTCCGCTATTCTACTCATTTAAGGTGGATTGAAACCCAACGAGGATTCCTTACTGCTGTAGGTTCCCAAGAAAAGCTCCAGTATGAAAAAATTAGTCAAATTCCTAGCTATTATAAACTGACTTTTACTCATGTGAACTAAGCAACTACTGACATACGAGTTAATATGAGCATACCAAACTTTATTTAGGGAAGAGAAATGGGCCATTATAATTGTATTTGATTCCCATTCACTTACTAGATCCACTCTGGAAAATGAAATAAACCATGCCAAAAGACATTAATTCCCTGCAATGTATCAGAAGTACTTTACAGAAGCAGCGTAAAGAGAAATAGCTATTGTTCTTATTTTATTTCCAATCCCCTCATGCTCCTTACTGTTATGAGGATCAAATTCAAATACACCAAGCAGCTATTTTGAATGTTTGCAGCCCTAGTGAAACAGAATATGAGCACACTGCAGCTACATTCTAACTTGCCTGCCTGCCATCCACCCGTCATTTGGATGGGTAATTTCTCCCCTCGGGACCATATGCAGTGCTTAAAGCTGAGTCAGTTTGCCGTATGGCATTATTCTATAAAAGCAAGACGGCTTTGCTGGAATCTGACCTAGGAGGGTAAAGGCTTCTACATACTTGGCTCAGTAGTTGCTAGACATGCTAAAGAAACAAAAAGATTTCAAATCTTAGTGTAATCCACTTGTTTTACATGGCATTTTTCCTATCAACAAGTACAGGCTTTACATCATTAAAAAGCAGAGTTGTGAACATTATTCTTGTTATTACCTACATCAAATTGCACACAAGAAATTAAAAAATACAGAATGCACAAAATAATTACATTGCACTGAATTATTGATCTACAGCCGAATTACGTATCCACTGAATGCTATATCTACTGAATTATACAGATCTGTTTTATACTTTTGTTTCATAATTTGCACTTCTCATCTCCGTCCAACTGTGCTTCTTTTCTTTTCAAACATTTTTCATGAATAATATGAGAACACTGGACATCAAAGGCGTCTAATAAATGGTTGGTGGATACAGGACTAGCATATTAGAAATGTTTACTAATACTCTCCCCCCCCTTACTTTTGTTTTACTTTTGTTTGCAGCTACCTCTTTCAGCCTTTTACTGAGTAGTGGGAAAGTAATTAGTTCAGAATTCTGTAGACAGAATCAGTCTTTCTTTAACTGTGTCTTTCTTGAGCGTGATACAATCAAAGCAAGCCAAGAAAGCAAAAAAAACCACCACATGAGAAAGAGGATTCCTTTTCATGCTTACTCTTGATTTGTTTTCTGTTGCAAATGCTGCTAGCACTGTTCAAGATCAACAGAAACAAAAAATATTAGAAACAACCCTCTTTTCAGATGCTGGCAATTCTGCTGATGTGCATTTGACAATCTGCATAGAAAATACAGTATTCGTTTACAATCACATCAGACATCACAGGCCACAGTGGCTTGCTCAGATGATTACAGTAAGAGGCCATGTATCATTACCAAATTCTTTCTGGCCTCTTCTCTTTTGTAAGTTTTACTATGTACACAAGAAAAGGAAGACAGGACCATTCTAATGTACTTGTTAATGCAGACCTATGCTACATTTCCACGGCCTCGACAACTGGTGTTCAGAAGGGGTCCAGCCAAAATGGAACACGTGTATGTAGTACAACCCACTGGCCTTGGCCATCGGTACTAAAATATTCATATCTTTTTTCAATGTCACTTGCATACAAACAGCTTTTCTTCCTCCTTTGAAACATTAACCTTTGCCCTCCCAGGTGATACCAAGTGGTCACAGAATTAGTACTGCCTTTCCATACAAAACCACCACTGAGCTAAGTAGGGAAGTGCCTGTCAGGCACTCACTTCTGTCTCCTCTGAGCTCAAGGGTCTATTAATTAGAGCCCACCCACTCCACCAGGAGATGGGTCAAAACAGACATGTGGAGGTGAAAGTTAAAGGTCTGCCCAGAAACAAAAGGAAAGCAGCACTGTCCCCCCACCCTCAAACTTCATCCCTGGGGTAGCCACTCCCTCCTCCCCCTCTCCCTGTTGTCCTGCCACGGGCATTCAACCACCAAGGCTCTTTGCTGGAGAAGTTTCATATTCTTCACAGAATGTTTTATTTTAAAATGCAAGGCTCCATAATGCCTCCTTTGTGGCACACTGAGGAATATGAATAATAAGCTGAGGATTCATATGGCTTTATTATTACAGGGCATTATAAGATAAAACACCCAGAAGAGTCAAAACAAAACAAGAAACCTCCTACTATAGTCAGTCTGAAGTGCTTTTTAACACAGGACAGAACTATAGTCAGAATGATGTTCACATGTTAACCCAAGTGGGGTTGGAGAGGGGGAGGGGACATGAAGCCAAACCAATGAACACCCCCTCACTCCATAAACAACCAACAAATAACCAAGCCCACCCCCAAAACCCATCCCCACAAGCCAGACACTCCCAGCCCCTGAACCAACAGGAACATTTTGGAATATGGGCATCCACTGGAAAAATCACATCTGTATAAGCCCAGAAAAATGTCGGTGGAAAGTATTTACCAGGAAAATTCTGTTCAAAAGTCAGCTGAAGCTTAATGCGGGATGTGATACAGCTACCCCATGGAGGCAAACAGTGGAAGGAAATGGTCTCTTGAATGCTTTCACCGCCACTACCCATGGAAAGAGATACAAGGAACATCACTTCTGCATTTTGCTTTTTCTCAAGCATAGTTGTCACAGTGATGGATGCATCAGAAACATACATAAACCCATTTAACCATCGAGAGCGTAATGCTCTCCCACAGCCGTGCAGCAGGCGAGTTGCTACACTGGAAGCAGCACTCAGGTTGGTAGGACCATTAGAGCTCTCTTAGTATAAAAGCCTGCATATAAATGTAGGCTAAAATAAACAGCAAGTCAGATGTTTTATCTGGGGATGTTACCTCATTAAAGGCTATATATGCCAACTCCAATTCAATTTGAAGTAACCTTACGAGGGAAGACATCCTCCCCCCAATCTCCCCCCCCCACCCCCCCAGCTGGAATTAGATCCACTTGATCATTTTAATTATACTGCATTGCTCTTTTCAAAAGAGTCCTGCGAGCCTTCATAGGCTGCTGTGCTCCCCTTTGAAATTAACAAATTAGGCTTGGTAATTAGAGAGTCAAAATGGTGTGTTATATTGTTTGGGGTGACAAGGGATTTAGGAGTGTTTCATTTTAAGCTGTTTTCAAGGTTTGAAGGTAAAATACTATCACTAATCATGTATGTTCCCATTTTCCACCTACGCTGATTAATATCTACACAGTGCACTGAGATAAATTTCTTTGCATCTTAATTAAGAACATTTCAAGGCAGATTCCTCAAAGTTCTGTTCTTTTGAAACGATGCTGTAAATATCTTTTAAATGCTATTTACCTAAAAAAAAAAAAAAAAAAGGGAAAAAAGCACCAAACCACAAAGAAAAAGAAGAAAAAGCTTCTAGGGTATAATAGTACATGCTAATTTATTCCAGAAATTATAAATTACTATTTTTTTCCTCCTTAATAGACCTGTCATCAAATCTTAGCATGTCACTGAAGCCTGATACATCAATTCAACGATACGGCTGAGTCACCCTTCCTTCTGAAATTGGGCTGGTGCACTTGCTCATCGTCAAACAAAAACTTTAATAATTTATGTTTCAGTTTGCATATGCTTCAAGACCTAAATTGATTACTATTAACCCCACTGCCTCAGCAGAAGGACTGCTGTGATATACCACTTCAGGGACTGATGTCCATCCAGATTCACTGGACAATGCCAACTTCAGATCTAAGCAAAGTGTGCCAAAACTTGAGGAACGCTGGCCTGAGAGGCTGTGAGAGGACATTTATAGCATTGCTTCTTTCATCTCAGGCTCTCAAGCCTCTTTACATGCACAACGACTCATGGGTAGTTAATTACTTTTGTCTCATATACAGGAATAAACATTTGGCAGCCTTGGTCACTGATCAGGGCACAAAGAAAACAGAATTGAAGGAACCCTGATGCCTCCCACCATTGTCCTCCTGTATCAAATAAGGTACAAGTTATGTTTTAATAATATGGAAGTTTTCACTTACAGCAAATCTCAGAGCTGATATTTTATTCCAGTTTTCAATGTTTGTTTCTCAGCAAAGCCACTGACTTTCTGACAGTGTTCAGAATAGACACAATATAGCAGGATTTCTCACAAAATTTACAAAACCTGAAGTGTAAGGTCTTTTAATTCTATTCAAAGTTTTAAAGCAGAGTATACAGACTTTCTTCCCCTGAAGTACTCTTCTAAGCTGGTATTGTATAACAGCAGGTGAAAATGTCAGGCAGAAGGAGGGAACTTCGTTCCCATATATAGGATCAAAGAATATAAAACATAGGAGACAATAAAAAGAAAGCGAGCAAGAAAAAGGGTATTAAAAGGGTATGATGAATGGCATATACATCCTTGTGATAATTCCTTTCCGAGCTTTATTGCTCGGTAATGATCATACAATACTATACTTCATTGATCACTGCTTGAAATCTAAGCTTCATTTCCTTCACATACGTTAAACACCTTTGACTTCAATTCACTTCATGTTAACTTTTCAGTACTTTCTTTTTAGTGTAAAGAGAAACCGAATATAAATACTGAATGAAGAGGGGAAAAAAACAGTCTACATTATTGTTCTCTATCATCTATAGAGCTAGGAGATGTCTTTGAGGTTCAAACGTGTCTGTGGCAAAGCAGGGCACCACATCAAGGCACTCTATATATTAAGTGTGCGCCTCGGGCTAGTGATTGAAAACCTACTTTGACCATGAGCTGCAAAGACTGAATGCAGATTTCCCCGTAGCCAAATCATTCACTATCTGGACAGGAAAGAGGGAACCTCCTGTATGGTCCTATGAGCAGTTAGACCTTGGGGGCAGGCCAGCACCTGGGCCAGTCTCACCAGCTGCTCCGCATCCCCTTCTCTCACAGGGCTCACAGCCAGATGAAGTCCACCACAAGTAGCCCACATACCCGTTGTATGTACAACCCAAGCGTGTGCAGACACTTACTCCAGACCACTACCTAATGCTTTTTGACTATGCACACCTCTTCAGACACCGAATGAACAAATAAGGATGCTAGCAGCATCTCTTATGCACATAAACTACAGCTGGAAGGTTGTAATTTATGAGCAGTTCCTCACTGCATACACTTCCCTTTTAATCAACTGCTAATGGTCACTGCAGTGCTCCCCTTGGACAGCCCCATCTCCTCCTTGCTGTGGAGCACAGTGACTCTGAACACATGAAGGCATATAATGAATCAACACACCACTAACAGCTAATATTCTTCTGGCAGTTTAATCCTTTATTGTGATGAATTCTCTGTCACGAAAACATTGGGGGAAAACTACATTAATTAAATAAAATAACTGAACGTCTTTTGCTTACATTGCGTTTTCAACATTCAGATTTACTTGGCCAAACAAAGTGCAACTATCTATAATCTTAGAATTAATATATATGAAAGAAGAGATGGCACTTAAACCTGAAGTCCCTAAAAATCCTTTTTCACTACGTTTCCATTCAGGACAAAAGGCACACTGGATGAGGATCGTCAAAAGGCAAAACAAGGCTTTTAAGACACAACATGAAGACCACCTAGTTAAGCAAAGAAAATCACAAATATTAAGGGGTTATCGTCCTGTGGTTAAGGTATCTGACTAGAATGCAGAATATCTGGATGCAATTCCGTATTTGCTTCTCACTTCCTCCATGACCTTGGGCAAATCAATTCATCTTTCTGTGCCACAGATACTCAGCAGGGACTGTAATAATACAACTTCCTACCTCTCAGGAACTGTTGTGAGAAGAAATTTGCTGATGTTTGTGAGGTCAGCACGCTCCCTCTTTGGTCATATAGATTAAGTCTATTTTGTTTATAACATCAGAGTAGTAACAGCAGAAACCCAACAGAGTAGTAACAGCAGAAACCCAACGCTACCCAATTCTGAACAGCAAGGCAACTACTTTTGTGGATTCTTTTATGCACTAAAAAACATGACATTCTGAAGAAACCTGAACTGTCCATGCGACAGTGTACACTAACGGCGTACTGTGGACTTGCAGCTTATGACCATCAACCACATAAGAGTTGAAAGAGTCAGGAACTCCTGAGCCTTTATCACATGTCTATTTGTGAAAGATTCCAGGGGCCTTTTGAACATTACTGCCCAGTACAGAGGAGTATATGGCTGGAAAATCCCCTAAAATACTCCTTCTAGGAGGAACATCAATTGTGTGCAGCTTTCACGTTCAAACCACAGGCTTAGTACAGGCACAACACATTGCACTGCTCTCAATTTCAGACTATCTTGTGCCTTATATGTATGATTAAATGAGTTTTAGAGATTTATTGTTTTGAAGGAAAAATGACAAATACTATATTCTGTTGGCTTCAAAGTGCACTCTGAAATATATTGTAAATATGAGAACAAAATAGCTAGACAAGAAAAATAAGTAGTCTGTCTAGTCAAAACAACACTTGATATTTTTATAAATATTTCTTTTATTGCATACTTCAAAGAAAAAAAAATTAATTTTGAACGGACTGGACAGGTGAGTACCAAAGGAATTTTTGAATAAAAGAACAGAAAAGAAGTGGTGAGGGTGCCTTAAGGTCAGCATTGCATTTCCTATATTTTCAAGCCAGTTTGACTCGTTAAATATAATTGAAAACCTCCAAGTTTGTTTAATTTTCATCCATCTGCCAAAGTGCTCGAAGAGATCCAGAAAACAGTCATGAGCCAACTTAGCATGCTACAGAAACTCCCCCAGTTCAAGGTCTGAAGGCTATGTAACAGGGCAATTGCACCACCTTGTTGCTATCCAAAATTTACCCTAAGCCAGGACAATGTTCAAATACCTATACAAATCACTACAGAAGTGTAAACGTAGCTATATATATGCCCCACACCTTCCCAACTCTTCTAGCAAAAAGAATCTGTACTAAAGGTTAGTCAGTCAACCACTTGCATTTTTTATGATAACTTTCATCATCCAAATAATAATAAGAGAGCACTACAGCTGTGCTGTATCACTAAACAGGATTTTCTAGTAGTGGCAGAGGTCTCTAACAGTTGTGTTTTCATTTTAAATTATGTTTGAAATATTTTAAATCAGTCACAAAACCTGCACTCAGCATAAAATAAATCAGAATGTTTCAAGAATTTGGGACTAATTTTACTAAAATTCCTGGGTTCTTCCTAGCTGTCAGCCACAAGATTGGCCACTTGTCAGGAAACATTCCCAAGTATTTTCTTGCTCTTCTATGGCTGAAAAGAAGAATAAGAGATGAGGGGAAATAAAAGGAATTTAAAGCTGCTGAAAACTAATGTCTACCACGAGGCACAAAATAAGCATGCCATTGTATATTTGATGAAAAAATAACTGTTATGAAATATTCATTTGAAAAGTGATTAAGCTTCGCAATTGAAAATCTAACCCTTCACAACACAAAATAATCATGCAGCTTGGGAATGAACACATCCTGTGTCCTCTGGTGCTCATTATAACACATACAGCATCTCTACCCCAATACTTTAGTAGGTTGCTTTACTTTTTTTATTTTTTTTTTTTAATTTGAAATGAAAGTATCACTGGACTTGTTTCTTACAAGCAAGATTCAAACCCAAAGAACCAGATTTACCATCCCCATACATTTCCAGGCAAGGAATGGTGGGTAACATCTTCTCTGCATTACCTGCTGGGGGGAGAAGGAGGCTCTCCAGGCCCCAGCACAGGAGCCCCCAGGACCCAGTGCAGAATCCCACTTCCTGCTCTGCAGCAGGAATAAGCTTCTTTTTTCAAAGCTATTAACAAATTTACTTACCAGCACAACGTATGATGTCTCTCCTAAGGGTTAAAACGAACAACCTTTCATACAGAACATGCAACCTATTCCCTAAACTGTGAGGGATTAATCCACCGAGCAAAAGAAATGTTTTACAATCCCATTTATTCTAACTATATTTCTTTGGGGATATTTAACTTTACATATGAAAGCTATACTTTATACATGGTATACATTCAGACATTATTTATTTACAAATCCCAGGCAGAGAAATCATGAGTCCAACATCTTCCTTACAATGAGTTTCATAATTAGCCCTGCCACAGTCAAGGCACATACAGAGATCAGGGATTATTCATTAGAGGAAGGAATTAGCAGGATTTTAGGCTTCAATGGCCTGTACAGACTATTAGCTTGCATTTGGCTATTAGGCGGGTAAGCAGAGTGGTCTCTAAAGCGTCAGCAACAGATAACAATAAATTCTCAAAATGAGACTTAACACCTGCTTTCCTAATCTTGAAGGCAAGGAGGGGAACAAGCCAATTCAGCGGTGGTCCCTTCCAGCTGCCCAGACTCCCGGTGTCAGGCTGGCAGCACCCTGATGACTCCCAGCCCTGGAAGCCAGAGGTCCCTGGGATGAATGAATAAGCCAGGCAGCCGAGACCATGGCAACACCAGGCCCCAGCATCAAGCAACGTCCTCCAGATCTGCATGACAGCATGCAGGCTCCACAACTGCCTCCCTCCGATAGAGGAGTTTTTGAAAATTAAACAAAAGGATGGTACCCAGGGCTGGCTTATTTGAGGACTATCAGCTGATCTCCTTCCATAATTTCCAAGGTCTGGATCAGAGGTGAGAAGAACACAGGGATTGTGAATGGTTGATGGAGACACAAGAGCAGGCGTGTCCTGTCTATGCATTTTATTTATTCTGAATGCCACCAAGACCCTTCACCTTCTGATAACACAAACCACCAGCCTGGTAACACCAACCTCTCCTTTCCTTTCAACACGCTAATACATTGCTTCTAAGCAGACGGGAAAAAATGAGAAGAGACTAAATATATTCTCTTCTTTTTTTCTTCTTTTATTAAAGGCAATGCCTTCAATGATGAAGGACAGAATAATGCCTTTTCCAAAAATACAGTGCAAGACCCTCAGGACCACTTTGTTTGGCTACAGCAAGCCGTAAATACTAGAAAACCAAGGAATTTTGATTTTAACTTTTCTCCCCACTCCTTTGTGTTTCCAAGGCACACAGAAATAACTGCATTAAATAGAGCTCTTAAGAACGGAAGTGCTGACAGATAAGCAGCATGAACCCAATCAGTGAAACATCTCACAGCTTAGTACAATATTTCATCCTCACCTGGATCAGTAGAGTATTTCAACTGGAATAAAAAGCACCATCAAAAGTGTGACCCTAATTCACCACTACTGCAATTTTCTATCAGCATAAGTTCAATGATTTCAAAGTAATTACACAGATGTAAAACAAGAAGAACTGTGATAAATCAGTCCCAGTGCAAATTCAGAGGAACTCTTCCATGCACATGTACAAATAAAAGTATTAAGACAAACCATTACAGAAAGACACACACAATTACATATAATTGTAAATGCATGTTCTATTAGATCCCTGCGTCCAACAATGAAATGGAGGTATGTTTTGTTTCCAGATTGCTTAAACATCATTATTACACCTTACACCTGTTTTGGAAAGAAAAAAAAAAGAGTATAGATTTAGGGAAGATGAAGATTAAGTCAACAAAATAATATAGTAAATAAAGAAGCAGAAGTTCAACAGATCCAAGCTGTCCATGTTAATTTGTAAAAGCAATAAGTTGATTTCCTACCTCACATGAAAGGATTCAGAGGAAACAGGAAAATGAAAGCTTTTCTGAATACTGATCAAACACCACTTTATGTGATAAAAAGAATGTAATTACACACAAAAAAATAGTTTGTAAAAATTCTGGGCAAGAGAGAAAATTTCAAGGGGAACACGTGAGGTACAGAAAAATGGAAAGAACTGGTAGTTTTGTTATTCCAGTTAGTAGGACAGTGAAATGCCTCTTATTCTATCCTTGCTTTTAAAAACAAACTTGAGATTTTTAATTAATGCTGGTTTTAGGCCTATGGCATCACTCATCTCAAAACACTATTAATACAAATGAACACTGAGTTTTTCCTTCCTCTCTCCTGCCTTTTTACTTCAAAATTGTGAACAAAGTGACTATTGGTAAGAACAAGGGGTTTACCACACGATTTTGAGAGGAGCCAAAACTTGCACTGTGCAGATCTCTCCACTGCTTGTCAGTGCAGTTCAATCCATGACCCAAAACTGCTCTGCTAATTTCAACCTTGGACCTTACTTCAGCAACAAGTAATAATTTTCTGACAATTTTTTTTGACAGGGACAAAAGGATTCCAGGAGATAGCAAGAAGCTCACTTCCACTTGAGAACTGATCAGACTATTTGAACTCAGTTCTTTAAGAGGTAACATTTTCTCATTATAGAAAACTCTCTGAACATCCCTTTTCAGATCACAACCAAATCATTAGGGCCTGCCACAAAGCCTATTAAAGTCAATGGAAGTCATTCAAAGACTTCAAAGGACTTTGGATCCAGACCTTATGTAAAACATCCAGATGCAGCCCAGCAGCACCTCGCACTGAAGGGGAAGGCTACGCCTGCCACAGCCAGCGGTGCGGTTCCACAGGAACTGGGGCAGGCGGGAGAGCTCAGAGCCGAGCACCTGACACCCAGGCTGTACCCCTGCTGGAGGGCTGTTTCTCGGGCTAGCCCAGGGACCAAGTACCCACTAGCAGCTGCAGTGCATTAGGCAGGCTCCTGGGGCACATTTTTCAGTTTCGTTTCATCCAAAAGGAATCCAGCTCTCTCCTTGCCTGCTGGGTAACGTGAATCAAATGGAAACAGGGCTCAGCCGGGAGAGTTGCGTCAAAAGCCTTTGCCTGATACAAACCAAATCACTAATACAGTCCCACTCCAGAATCACATGTCTTGAGCAGCCACTGAAGGAGCAAGGCCAAGTTTCTGTCTACTGAGGTTCTAAGAAGAATTGAACAGGTCTCCAGAAAAACTGCAGACTTCAGAGGCTGCAGCACAGCAAGTTCCCTCAAGTAAGAGTTCAGTTTAGAGCCAGAACTACAGCTTTTTCAGTGCTGATAGCTCAATAACCATTATCTGTACTCAGGATGGGTCCTGAGCTTTCAAATGTAATTTTTAAAAAATTGAATACTACTGTCCAAAAAATTTTAAATCTAGGACTAAAGTTAAGTGAGATTGCTTTCTATGAGAAACCAAGTCTAACTTTCAGAAGTTCCCATGATCTGGTAATCGAAGATCAGTGGCATCACTGTGCTGTTTCAGGCCAGCGAACAATTTTCTGCAATTTTTTGGATGGTTGACTAATAAATTATCTAAGTTCTCAGCAGCTCATATTTAACTTTGAAGTGCCTTACTCAGTGTAATTCAAAATACAAGAATACAAACAAAATATTTCAGTGCTGTCTTTCCCCAAACTGGCTGCTAACCAGCTTTGCTTTTCCAAAAGGCAGAATTTTGAATCCAGCTGATTTATTTTCAGTGGATAAACAGGCATACACCTGAAAATTTTAACACACTTTATACAGACTTAATGTTACACTGCAAATAAGAGAAACTAAAAAAGTCTTCCCTGCTTTAAGGAATTATACATATTCCACTGATCCGCCCTTCCCCAAGTTGAAACCACGTCTGGTAAAATTTACTAAAAGGAAATTTGTGATGCACTACAGTGTTTACTGATGTTCAACACTGAAGTTTAAGTAAATTAACCCTAAAGTAACTGTTAATTATTTTCATAAAATACATTATTATGCTCTGTACTCTGAACAATCATATTCTAATTTGGGATATAGTTCCTTTCTGAGGTATAAAAGCAAACCTAACATAAAAAAGACATATTAGTGTTGTCTTTTCATTTGATAAGTGAATGAAATTAAAATACAATTTCATTATGGCAGTGCTACAGGAAACAAACACACAAAAAACCACCGGAGCAAAACCAACTACACGCTTAACCTAGTTCCAAAAGGACGTATCAAACCAAAATGACAGTGTTATATCACTATTATTAGCTTTAGAAACAAAGCTTTTAGGAGTAATTTCAATTTTTAGTCCATTACCCTAAATGATGGCATATGTAAAAAGAGCACATACAGAAATGCAGTTTGGAAAAGATTAAGAGATTATTTTAGAAGCAAATCACTCTATAAATAAAGCACAAAAGGAACAGAGCATCATTCAGGAACGGACATCTGTCACCCAAGCAGATACCACATCACACATTCACAGCTTAATTCTGCAAAGTGGAAAAACAAGACTTAAAACAACACATAGAGTCTTACATGCATTACATTTATTTTTAAATTTCTAGTTACCATAAATATCCAGACATCATCAAGAAGTATAAACACTACACAGAGAGGAAATGGTGAGGAATAAAATGAACAAAGAACAGAAGAAAAGAAAATGTCACATGGAGTTGGAAAAATCCAGCCCCATCCTGAGTAGTTCTGCATTTCTTCTAGTGGGGGAGGGAATGAAGAGGGAAGTCACATTCAATGTCATCTTGACAGCGACCTCTTATTCAAAAACTATTATTTTTCCATCTTGAATAAGAGAGAACCAAGTGCTCTTCATAATCACATAAATGACCTACCACTCTCTAAGTGCTCTCTCTTAGATCAACAAAGAGCTATCGGAAGCAGAAAGTATTACACACTACTCCCCTGTCGTCTCAATCCAAGTCGTCGGCACAGTTCAAGCTACCGTAAGAAAAACCTTGAAAGGCCAAAAGCTTTAGGAAATACATGGATCAGACTACCCCTTCTCCTCGGAGCAATCCTTTTAGAACTTTGCAGTGTTAAAATTATAAAGACATGCGGGAAAATGAAAGTTAAGAGCAGGAGAGGAGAAGCATGATGGGAGTTAACATTTATTTTTCTAGGGGAAGGAAATCAATAGCTTTAAACTGGTGTTTTAAAAGGGCTGGAGGAAAGATTTCAGTTGTAGACCGTTCCCAAATGCTGCATTTTCAGACGACCTCTGCAAATAACTAACTCAACATAAAGCTTCTTATTGCAAGGCACTTCACACCAGATGTAAACTGACTAACTCACCCTTTCCTCCGCTCTGAGTGGAACACAAAAGCCTGTCCCCATAAGGTCAGTGGCAAGGCTAAGGATCTTTATTCCAACAGAAGTTTTATTTTGGGGGTTGAGGAGCGTTTGTTATGTTTTGTTATGTTTTGTTACATTTTGTTTTGTTTTCAAGGATGAGGGGAGAAATCCCATTCATTTGTTTGTCTCTAGTTCTTTCCATATAAACAAATCAGGAAAGTACCCAGAGGAAAAAAATGAAAACTGTATCATGTATCACGTATCATTAAAAAGCGGGGGCGGGACACCAAGACACCTCTTTTAGACTACAGCATTACCAAACACACAAATATCTCTCAGAAATGCTTGTGCTGCTCTTTTGAAATCCAACTGCAAATTACATTAGTTTAATAAAGAAAGAAGGATCTGCTGCACTGAGTGACTTAGCCTATCAGACCTCAGGTAACTCACAGGGTGGAAGTAAGGTAGCCCACAACCCAGATACCCTGCCCTTGTTAATGCAACTGTCCCAAAACATTCCACAACCTCCTTTTCCATCTGTGAAGAACAAGGTGATGATCATGTATGGCAGGGTACTTTTTCCCCTTGATCAGCCAAAGGCTTAGTCAGCAGTGATGAAAGATTACCTCTACCAGTCACGTCAGCCTGAAATACTGACTGTGCAAAAATTTCCATTCATCCATCCAAACCAGCCAAAAAGGTGCAAAACAAACTATTTCCAGTAGATGGATTTGCTGGAAATTCAAATCCTCTCAAAAAGAATGTGTGAACCACTGCTGAGAAATGTTGAAATGCTCTGTGTTTACAGGCTGCAATACACATTCAACACTAAAGAGCTGAGGAACAAGAACCATGGCAAGCACTGGGATGGCTCAGAACTACTTAAAAAACTACATCCATAAATTCACCTCTACCACTACTATAAAGCAAAGGGATTAAGTTTACATTATCAATAGGAGGAACCAACAGGCCACAATGCTTTCTTCTGTTTCTACAAGGAGAGTATACTAAGTCACATAGAAAAGCAAACACAAGAAAACCCTAGGAGAATCCTTGGATCTGACCTTCTCTCCATTTTCTCCCTGTCATCTTTTTTTTTTA
>VYXB01003952.1:3467-113359 GCA_013397135.1 Pachyramphus minor | reverse complement strand
TGTTAGGGGAAAATATGAATTCCATGTTTGCCTGTTAGCCTCCAAGTTTTTAACAGAGAGACCATTTGTGTCAGCAGGGATGGCTGAATCCCTGTATCCAAAGCACTTGACTGCACTTGGATATATGCCTCCTACTAGAGACTAAAATGAAAGCTATATTTTAGAGCACTGGAAAAGTGAAACAAAGCCTGCAGCTTGTGTTTATAGCAATACTTCTACTTGTCTAGATGTATTACACCAGCTCCATATTAAGAAGAAAGGTGGTAGACATAAATACTGGGTCCCCAGGACTGTTTTGGGGTTTTTGGTCTCCAGTCCTTCAACCATGAGCTCCATCTCTCCTGAAGGCTGCCAACAAAAATGCTACATGTAAAGAGTGCAGGGTGGCAACACTAAGGGCAGAAGAGAAGATGGGCACACAAATTAAAATCCAAAACCCTCCACAACCTTACCAAGGCTCATGTGTGCTGATTCCAGCATCTCCTACAATTAAATTACAAGAACAGACCCATCTGCATTGCCTTCTCGAGTGTATCAAAAAAGCAGAATTGTTCAAAAAATAGTTAAAACAAGAAAAGAAAAAGAAGCTGTTTTGCTGTTTTTGAACACATTAAATGGAAGCAACCAGAACTGCTAAAGGCTTGGCTCCAAGTTTTTGAAGACACTATCAAGGAGAGAAAGGGTTAAGTCCTGAAAAATAAAAGAGCAGCAGAGCAAATCTGACTACATGTTTGAAAGGGCCTATAAAATGTTACAAGCAAAACAGGAAAGCTTGTGTTAATAATGCATAAACCAAAGGGGGGGGGGGGAAGCTACCCATTTAATGGAATAATGCTTTTATCCCCGCAGTTAAAACGAAATAAACCATGGCTATTAATCTGGTACGGCCATGTAAAAGCGCAGTTTTTAAACATTTTCTAAGAGGGGGCAGCTCAGTAACCGCTCCGGCGAGCGGGGCCTTGCGCGGGGCCGCGCTCGGCGCTAAACACCAGGCTGGGCTCGGCGGAGGCCATTACCCGCCCGTCGCCATGGCGACGCTAACAGAGCGCCCGGCTTCAAAGACAAAGCTGTAATTTCAGACTCGCAGCAGCCAGAGGGAGCGAAGAGAGCTCCCCGCCACCTCACCAGCCATTTCAGAAATGCCCAGGACGGTGCCGAGGCGGCCCGGCCCGGCCCGGCCAGGAGGAAAGACAGCCCTAGCTTGCTACACTGACACGCTTTCGGTTTTATAGTGCCATTCCAACCATCACCACAACAAAAGTCGTTTTCACTTTTTCATCCTTTGTGAAAAGAGTGGGGACACTTGTGAGATCATCAGTTGAGTGGAGAAAACCCTCAGCGGGAAGAAGAAAGCTCACTCCTAAGTTTTGTCGCTGTGTGGATACTGGCAATAAAGAGTAATGGTAGTGCAGAAATAACAGACATTTACTCAGCTTACACACTGTTGTCTCATCAGTGTGCTCTTATTAAGCGTGACAAAAATATCCACTTGGAAATCAATCTGTAGAGCTAGCAACAATTTAGTGTGCTGCCCGGGAAGCCATGGATTCAAGCTCAGATGCACTTCTAAAATCTGCTATACCGAGTCTCCAGGAGGGAGTACAGTTCTTCTCCTAGGTGCCATGTTCCCCACTGCATCACAGCCATGTGCCAAAACCTATATTACAGTAATGTATTCCCTTTTGGTTTACTAAACTTGAGTTACCTTGCAAACCTCTTGGAGAGGAGACAGAGAAGATGGAAAAAAGACAGATTCTTGAGCAACCCAACACCTCGAAATATATTTTTTTTTAAATTAACACATGGAGATGTATATAATCTAAATGGTATTACAACTGGAACTTGCTAACTCTACGTAGTCTGAAAGAAACCTAACCCTGTTCTGCAGAAATAGAGACACTTTGCTTACCTCTCTCCCAGTCACGAAAGTACTGTGAGTTTTTGTATTCTTACCAGACAAGCACCTTCCCGCTGACAGAGCCCAGAAGTGTCCAGAGACACTTCTAATACTAAACCCCAAATACAGCAGCACAAAGCACACTAGTTAGCCAGCAAACAAACCACCCATACACACACTTCAGCCTATGATGCCATGTCAGCCCTTGAGCTGACTGGGCCACGGGTGCTGCCAGGCGAGCTACAGCACACCCCACCACACCTTATCCCTGAACCACATTCACCACTGGTCCATCAGTCCAGTGTGGGCCAGCATTTGTCACTCACCCTTGTAAGGCTGGGAGGTACATACTGCTCACAAGCTCGAGCTGGATCCTGTGCATGACTCTGAACCAATAACCCCAGACTGAACTTGGAGAAGCATAAGCTGCCCAATCTGCACTTGTTTAATCATGAATCTCTGAGTTCTGGGGGATAAAACACTCAACTTCTGACAAAACTGAGTCCATGTTATTCAAAGTAAGCACACAGCAATTGAAAGTCTGCAGGAAATTCAATCATACATAGAAGTTGAAAATGTTTTAGATTGCTGGAAAAGTAGTAATTTTTAAAAGAAAGAACAAAGCAGAAGGCTGGGGGTTTTTGTTGTATCTTCTTTTAAATAAACATTTTTTTAAAAAAAAAGCCTTTGCATAGCTGATCACATATTTTGTTTCCAAGTTTCATCTTTAATGGATGTGGGTGGTGGGGAAAAAAAAGTGTCAGACTGTAACTCCTTTAATTACACTTCAACTTTGTTGAGTTTCACTGCATGCTGTAAGTGAAGATAGGCCGTGTGGCTAGCTGAGTATAGCTCTTCATGGAAATGGAAGTCAAGCGATCAAAATTATTAGGAGGGGAAAGTTTGTTTTCCTGGCAAAAATAAGGTAAAGAATTTACAGGACTGACTTCAGTCTGACTTGTACTACTGTGAATATAAGCATTAAAAAGCAAGCACTAGAAATAACTGGTTCTAACCAGCAAACATTAGAGCTAAAACATTTGTAAGTATATGCAAGTACATGCGTGGTGCATTTCTCAGTATTTCATAGGATCTTACATATAACCTCTGGTTCGTTGAAAGAGAAAGACAACTCTCTAGGTAGCCTGAATGGCCCCTCTCACACTGAGCTGTGGTCTCAGCACTGGGACAACCAACCCTCTGGCCAGAAGCAGCCAAAGACTTCCAGAGCAAAAAAAAAAATCCCTGTATTTCATCATACCTCAAAATACAAAGGAAAATGCTGTTACTGTGATTTCTAATGGGGTAAAATGTCTAACGAGCCATGTAGGAAGGATCAGCAGTCATTTAAAAACACCATTGGTGTGTACAAGTCTCCCCTAAGTCTTCTTTAAGGGTACAACCAAAACAAAGGAAAGAAATTAATTCAGACAGAGAAAATGGACTATAAGAGAATCCAAATGAAGCTATGAGGTGTTACTTAAAAAGACAAAACAAAGAAAAACAAACAAACAAACAAAAAAACCCACCAGGCCCCCTCCCAAATAGCAACAAACCCCATAGATTTTACAATTCTACAGCCTTGTTTCAAAAAATTCTGAAGAGCTGTGCTGAAAATTGTACTCTACTTTTTCCCCACTTTCATGTAGGCGTGATAATAATGATACAACAAACAGGATGGAAAAAATTGGGTTTCTATGAAGCTTTCATTAAGCCCTATTATTAAAATTTTGACATGAACTCTAAGTTAAATAAAGAAAATAGATAATCTGGAGTTTTTCTTCCATCTCCACTCTGCAGGGGAGTATTGTAAGAAAAAATGGTAAGGCTTTCGGTTATAAAAGTCTAAAACTAAAAGATAATAGTTTGCATGAAGGTTTATCCCATGCCATAATTAATTAGTTCACTAGGGTCAATGTCTGTATTTAATCCATACAACATTTTATCTACCTATTTAATCTTACTAAGTTATTTTGATTTTAACAAGTGAGTCTAAAAGTTTCAGATCACTCCCAGTTCTTTTATTTCCATACTTTTCAAAAGCAAGAACTGGCTATTGTATAGATTGTAGTGTAAGAAACAATAATATTTTAGATTCCTTTCATTACCTTTTCTGCAAAATGCATTGGGAAATTTCATCATCTGTGATACTGTAGATGTACATGTGAATCTATGCCTTATTCCATGTCATGAAACGAGCTTTGTTCTTTAAACTAAGTCTGCTACTGTGTATTCACCAAACCTTACTAAAGCTGACTGATGCATAATGTATTACTACATGCAAACATAAATACAAATGCTCATACATGCTTATCTTTATATTACTTTCCAAAATGATAACTTCAACAGGAAGGTAGAAGATAAACTATTAAGTGAACCTCCGCCTTGAAGAGAAAAAACAAACCAAAACAAAGTAAAACCACCAAACCCAACACCACAGATTGTTATAAATTCATGCCATTTAACTGTGATATGAAACAAATGATCCAGCATGGCGTATTTTTCTATACTAATGCAGTTATTCAAGTGTGCCACAAAATTCAGGTCCTAATTCTAATTTAACACAGTAAGTCTCATTTCACAGGTTAAGATGATTAAAAGGGTTATCTACAATTGTCTGCACGGAATGAAAGAGATCAAAAGCGTAAACACTGGGAACTGAAAGTAGCCTTTTCCTGGCATTATCAGCTTTTCTATCTCAATTTCAACACACTATGAAGCTTCATCCTCCAAAATTACATTGCCAAATTAAACAGGACCATCTTTATAAAGTCCTGTGGAAGCAGAACCGTGTTTGGAATTGTGTGGGAAATGGCACCATATAAACTGCATGGTGTTAAAGAACTGATGCAGTGGTTTAAAATAAAAGTGCCTTCCAAAGGCAGAAGCCCCCTCATTTTGTGTGAGTGTATAACCTTTTCGTTGTAAAGGTAAATTGATAACGGAAACCTATCTACATGAAACACACTTCAGAAGCACTTCTCACATAAAGCCCAATACAGCAAAGGAAAAAACACCACGTCTCATTGTCTTCAAGAGAAGACTTCATAGTGAATCAGATGCGTGGTTCCAGCAAAGGAGAGAATGTTTCAGAGGTCTAAGAAGTACAAGACATTAGGTTTAAAGAAAACTCATTTAAGAGAAATTTAAAAACCTGTTTCAAACCTCAAAAAACCCTCACACCACCCCATTGCCCCTCAAAAAAAACAAAACAAAAACCCAAACCAACAAAAAAACCCACAACAACCAAAAAACCCCCACTAAAACCTGAATAGCCTCACATGCACTGCAGGACTGACTTATAGTCATAGTCCTATGAAACAAATAGTACATTACAAATACGTCCAATTTACACTGTGATGGCACCTAAAATCCCCAGCAATTATGGACACACCATAAACAATCACACAAAGCACTGTGAAACCTGGCCTAATCTTAACACTATTGACCATGACTGCACAAACATCTGCTCACACAGAAAGAGCAGCTGACCAGCACCACTCAGGAGTAAGCTTCACATCAAAGACTGGTAACTTTTTTTTTTAAACATGAAAGCTGAAACAATAGTGCCAGAAACCAACACATTCCCAGCAAACAGGAGTGGATGGAGGAAGAAAAAGAAAAGGCATCTACTGCTAGGCTTCAGGTGTTGCTGGTCAGAGTGAGTTACTATGTTCAGCCAGGGTTATGAAGTTGAGGTCATACTTCACAAGGGTAAGCACAAGTAAAGGAGTCATTTGGGGAAAAAAAAAAATCCTATCTTACAGTAATACTTGTGGTAAAATAAAAGAAAGAAAAAACATTTACAGTGTCTCAGGTACTTCCTGAAATGGTATTCAAGTGAGTAATACTTCTTTGTCTTACTTTCTGCGTCGTAATCCCAATGTTCACACAGGCATGAACAAAGACATGCACCAGTGAATACATTAAGCTTTGGAATTTATAGTATGCCATCAACTCAAAATTTACAAATAACCAAGCAGATAAGACATGCATGCTCTTATATACCATATATGTATGTACACACATTATGTAAAATGTTCAAACAATAAAAATTAATCCCCAAATAAAAAAACACCGGCCATTTTAGAGATAGATTCCCAAATGCAGAACCTAAAGGCACTGACTTGGAAATTTAGGCAGATTAAAAGGACAGCTAGTACAGTTACTGCCTCTGCAGCAGGTACATCTGAGCCACGCAAGCAGAGGCACCCATGCTACCACAGTTTATGGCCTTGCGTATTAAAGTAACCTTATGGGCTTTCGGCTTGCCTCTCATTTCAAGCTGTGGGCTTTGGTGCTTCAAGGGCTGCCACAAGCACGGTTCAGCCGCCCTGGCTAAGGGAGCAGCAGCCTCTCCAGAAGGGATCAACCTGAGGCAGGGACCATGGAGGGAACAAAAAATTAAATGCTTCAACCACTCAAATTAAATCTAGTTTCTTTAATTTCTGAATGAACACCATCACTATTCTGGTATTTGGAAGTATATGACGTAACTATTCATAGCTCCAAAAGCAATGCAGGAAAAAAAGCTACCAATCCTTCCAATATTCCACTTAGGACAACATTGGCCTATTTGAATACAAGTTCTTGCAACCTTAACCACTACTGGGATCTGTAATTCCTTAGCAGGTTTCCCATGTAGGTTTCATGTAGAGATCAGACTAAGTATTTCTTTTTGCATTTGTAAATTTTTTTGGATCATAAATTAGCAATTTAGTTATTACAGGGCTATTGTAAACATTGTAGAGGTAAAGTATTTTGAAGCCAATAAAAGTGATGAATAGCTAAGTATTTTTTTTGCAGTACTTAGTGAAATTACTTTTTATACTTCAATAACAAGCTAAAACTGTTTTTTTAAAATAAATATGATCAATTTATCAAGCAAAACCAAGTAATTCTGTAAAGCACAAATTAATAACAACAGGACCTTCTCTTCACAGTACCAATATTAAAATTAATATTAGAATACTTAATTCAAGCATCTACAATTTTGGTTTCAATGTTTCAGTTTATGCCCAGGGCTGCTCTGCACTACTTTAATTGTACTTTTCCCCAAAAATGGGACTTAATTTACAAGTTGACTCTAGGACAATGGATCACTTTGATCACCCTACATGAAATCCTGGTTTAACTGAAGTCATGTGCATGAACACTTAGTGGGCTAGGATTTTCAATGACACGAAGGTCATGCCCCCAAGAACATCACCGATGTCAGTGGTGCTGCAGTGGCTAGTGCTGGATTTGCCCCACTATTCTGACTGACAGCAGGACACAAACGGGAGGCCACGTAAGGAATCTGTACGTGGACCCGCAGCAACTACAGAGCATGTTTGGCACCTCAGAAGCACACAGCAATACATACACTTGATGTCTCTATACATATGTGTGGTATGAAACTGGTTCTACCTACAGGTTTATTACAAGGAATGTCAAGAAGAAAAAAAAAAAAAACCAAAATCCCTAGCAACTGCTCTTGATTCAGAATTAAAATGACTTGGAAAAAATAGCAGCTTCTTCCAACTCTGCGCAAAAAGGCTAAGAAAAGCCTTTGAGATAGCTTAGTCACTTCTTTGCAACTTGAAGCTTTTTTCCTTTTATTCCAGGCTTAAACAAAGTTCAGTGGGGCATCAAACTGCCTCAGTTTTAAATTACAGTCTGTACTTTAAAATAGAATGCATGCACCACATGTTCCTGAAGCTAGAGGGTGGGAGTGTTATTCACTGAAAATTGAAGGCTTGTTGAGTCAATAATCTTCTTTCACAGAGTAACAATTTTCAGCTAAAATTTCTTGACCCAAACAAAGGAAAACAAGATCATTCGGTTATTTTACAACATTGTAGAATACAGAAAGAAAAGTGGGAAAGAGGCACACCAGTTTTATCCTACTTGATGTAAAAACAATGGTCAATTTAATTCACGAACATTACATACATTTCTTTCATGTTCATGGTTTAATATACTCCCAAACAGATATTTTCAGGCAAAGATGCAAATAACTAGAGGACAGATTTGCTATCATGTACTACATGCATCTATCAACTGGCAACAGCATTTGCCTCCCAAGAGGCAAATTACAAAGAATCCAGTTACAGAATTTTTTCCTCTTTTTTCTCAAATCACAAGCAATACCCTGTATTTTTAAAATAGCACTGAAATTTAGATCAGGCTTTCTAATTTGCTTACCTGCAAAGAATTCAACAAGGATTATAAAAAAAAGGAGGGTTGCTGCACTATGTTCTCTTTTAGTACTGGTTTGTCCTTACCAGAAGGGCTACAGTGGTAATCAATATTTACATTATGGCAGCACCCACAACCTGATCATTAGTGCTTACTGGACTAAGCTGAGTATAAATGTCATCAGAGTCCCTCATCCCAGTAGTTTAATCTCTGAGAAAAGAAGAGTTACCTCCTGCTAACTCTAAACCACAGTTGCTCAAGAAATGCTGGGAAGTGTTTTCCTGCCTATTGACTTCAGCCATTAATGTTTAATTGTTTGGGGAGTGCTGCTTTTTGAGATGGGTTTCCTAGCTACTTCATATTCTAGAAGTGAGACACAGAATGTGGACTCCCAAACCATCCCACGTATTTTCCTCATAACTTACACCTATTGAGATCCATATGAAATGATGATGTTCCATGAGCCAATGATATCTAATCTTGAATTTAGTTTACTACTAGTTCTCAACAGAGGTCCTCTGAAATCTAATTTAGTACCCTCCTTCTACAACAAAAAAGGTGTGTCAACCAGAGGAAACTGTCCAGGACCTAAACATCTTTCAGGGCTCATTAAAATGAGGTAAAACAGAACTGTGAAGCATTTAATAAAATCAGGAAGGGATTGCTGATGTGCTGTTTTCCGCAGGGCCAAGCATAATGAAACTAGGCAACTGATACCTTAAAAAATTTATCTGTCCAAGCAACAGTATGTATTATTTGAGCTCTGCTTGACACTGAAGCTCATACAACTATAGGTGTTGCAGAACCACAACCAAGCTTCTCAGGTCACAGCACTGCACACGATACAAGCAGCATTCTACCTTCACTGCTGCCTACTGTTTTGCTTTGCATAGGAATTGCTCTGCCTCCATGGAAAGACCCAGTGAGTAAGTGACCTTCACAGAATGAATCCATAAACTCAGAATTCTGAATGATCTAGTAGAATAGTGATTCCCTCAAATCCAGATACAACCTTCCCCCTTCAACACTGGATGACCTCCAGTAAGCACAAGATAAACTTAAGTTATAAGACTAAAGCCACATTTTCCCTACAGTTGACATGGATGCAGGTGAGGACCAGCACAAGTCCACCTTGACCACGGCCGCCAGCCGTGCATGTTCACACCTCCACGCTTACACTCATGGATTGCATTGCATTAAACAGCTTAGGGATGGGAACTGGCAGAAAACTTACCTTACAAAAAGAAGTGAACTGTCTTCTGGCTGTCTGTGGCTCTATGACTGCTGCAGGGCCCAATTGTGAACATTGGGATCTGCTGTACCACCACGTCTCAGCTGACAGGATGACAGCATCTTAAACCCTTCCAGCAAGATCACACAGTCCTTTAGGCTGTGGCTAAAATCAAAGCTGCTGTGGTCCCAACTGTCTGTCCCCTTTCTCATCACAGCTTCTGATTCCCATCTCCTCTTCTGAGTACCACTGATGCCCACACGATTGCACAGTGATTCAGCCAAAAACTAATTCAGAAACAGAGAGATTATTTCTCATCTGGTTCAGTTCCCCAAGTCAAATCCACTGGCCAGTCCCAGAAAAGACAGTGGAGGAGATGGGACGGCACAGATGTGGGACACATGGCAGGACTGCAGCTGCCCTGGCTTTAAATGCCTCAAAGCAGTCACAGAACTTCACCTGTAGGTTGCAACAAAAATACATTAGCAGAAACATGTCTTTCAAAAGCATGGCAACCTTGGATAGGCCATTTCACCTCACACCTCAAACAAGCACACAGGGCAAAAAAACCCCAGGCCTTATTAAAACAAAGTAATAGCAAAAACACGAATGCCTATCTGAAATTACTGTAATACTCATACCAATAAAAAAAATTAAATTAATTTATGCTTTCTGCTCCTCACTCTATCAACACAATCCAAAGTGAACGTTTACAAATGTACTCATTAAAGACAAAATAAAGGATTAGTCTTCAAAGACACACACAGCGTAGTGCTGACACAAGCTCCTTTACCGCAACAACAAATCTGCAGATATATCATTTGGAGGTTTTTTCCTGTAAGTCTGCTCTAGCTTTCTCACAATAGCAGAAATGTGTATTTTACTATTATCCCTTAAGTCTTGATAAATATGTTCTGTAGTAGCTGTTCTCCAGACAATTTCATTCAAGGCCTCTTCCCTTTTATTCCTCTACTCTAATAGAGAACAGTTTCTGTTTATGACTTCCTTTCCTTCACAGAGTACCTAACTCCCATGTTTTCTCAGAGGCTTGAGATTTCCTTCTAATTGTGACCCCAACAAAAGTGCTTGGAGTACTATTCTGTGCAACTTTTCATTTGGGCTCTCAGTGACTCCACATGGTCAGAGACCCACAGGTCAAACCCTCCAGATATCAGAGCAGTTAGGAGAAGGAAAGCAAGCATTGTATAGAACCTGACAGGCAATTAGAAGTAGCTAATAAAGCCATATTTTGTTTGTAGCCATTTGTTACCAACCCACATTACAAATTCGTCTGCTTTGAACTTTATGGGAACATTCATGCCAGGACTTTTATATACAATGTGTGAAGGAAAGGGAACAACCATTGAGCTGTTTAGCTGCGCTTACTGTGTCACAAACCTGCTGAAAAAACTCCCCCGAAAGGGTGACACAAGCCAGCATTCAGTGCTGCAGAAAGTGGCCAGCTCCTCTCCGAATCTATCAAAGGGAAACTCTTTTTTCAAAGCCACATCAGAGAAAACCATTCACCATTTAGTATTACACCGCTTTTGTTGATTTTTGACACTTGTATAAGCTTGCTATGTAGCTGCTGTGATTTTACACAATGCCCTTAAGAAATAAAAAGATAATGGGCAAATAGTATAAATACCAGAATACCATGAAACAAAACATAGCTAAATTTTATTAAAAGCCTAACACCACTGCTATAACTTCAAGCGTCACTGTACAAAGACAACGTACTGATTACTACCCTAAAGAACCACATTACCTTGAAAACAAGCTTAAGAAGCCATATTTAGTATGCCAAAATGAAGCTGACTAGGAATGCTGAATCAAGGGTTTTCATAAGCAGTCCAAAACAATACAAAACTCTCCCGTTTCAGGGAAAAAACACCATGTTCATATATGGTCAAGCCATCACCCAAAATAGATTTATATTAAAGCTTTTATCATGTTCACCATATTTTGAATGTATGGATTATTCCTAATTTCTAAGACATCTTCCTTGGATGTAAGATGACTGGGAGTTTGCTGACATGATCAAAAAAGCCTTTATCTCTATATACAAAGGATTGCAGTTGTTTTTAGATTGAAAAAGAAAATAAACAAAAATCCCACGCCAAAAACAAAACAAAATACAAGATTATAATATCCTCCATTCCCCTCCATATGAAAACAGCAGGGTGTTTGAGTATATAGAGTGCTCTCTGGTTATGCATCAATGCTTTTCAGTAACGAAGTATCTCAATAACAGCATTTGGGACTAACTTAGTTTAAGCTATGAGGCTAAAATGGTTAACATTCACTGTTAATACTACCAGCTTACGCATACCTAGAATAATTATGAGCTACTAAATATACCAAACACTCAGGGACACAGATAATACCCAATACTCTGCTTAGATATCATAATGCTGGAGGTAGGACAGAGGATGAATTAAAAGTAGGACAATTATTTGAGAAAAAACACAGGCAAATGAGCAGAACATTAGTTGATAAATAACTTTACTTCTCCTTACCCTAATAAACACTGTTCATGAAAAACTGGGAGGTTAAAAGTCTCTTTTAATATCTCTGCTTTTTAAACTAGGTAGTTTTTGCCAAAACAGTTCAATGTCCACAACAGCTACTATTTTTAAGGTAAATGCCAGCATTCATTTCTGAGACCTGTTCAGAGAAATTAGTCTGTTTAAAAAAGGGTTCCTGAAAACCTGTCCAATTAATACTAGGTTCAAAGCAAATTGGTATCTCTTCTTACATCAGTTTCCATAGCTTCTCCTGAGATATGCATGTCTCAAATGTCATGTAAAGAATTTGTGGCACATACACTCTCCTAGATGCCAAAGATGTAACTTTGAAATACTATGTTTATTTCCCTATTTTTAGGGATTTACAATCGTGCCATGTGCCAGAGGTAAAATATACAACATACTACCAGATATCACAAATACATTTGGTATCTTAATATAGTAAACTCTTCAGAGAAATCCAGCTGCCAACTGCAAATGAATACATATCCACTGAACTGCAGGAAATATCCTATATGCTTATGATACATTATTCCAAGCCAGAGCACATAGTTTATAAAGTTTATATAGTTTCATCATTTAAGCTGAACATATTCGAGTTGGTTTAAATTCATACTGGCTTACTACTGACAAACAAGAAAATCCCCAAACCACAAGGGGCATACAAAGAAAAGGCTGAGTACTTTGTCTACTGTAGTGAAATTAGACCTTAAAAAATGCAAGTAGCTGCAATGTCTTCACAAAGTATATTCCTTTGTGCTCTTTCCCCCTCAGCAGAATGCACAGAGCTCAAAAAAACTAAGAAATATTAGTACAAAATAATCTCCTAACGAAAAGATCAACCTAGCCCAAGTATCACTGTCATTCCTGCTTCTACATTTCTGTAGTAATAGACAGTAGCAGAATTAACGTGCCAATCTTATTACTGATGCTCAGAGTTTGGAGCAAATAACTCCTGGTTACAGTATTCAAAACCAGAATCTACTGAAAACATTTGAAAAGGGCACAGATCCTCCTCACCAGATTGGTTTGTGCAAGTATGGAATCCCTTAAGCTTAAAAAAAAAAAAAAAATCAATCCATTTCCTCTCTACAAACATACCTGTGCGCAAGCACAAAACATGCATGTACATAAATAGCACTGTTTTGAACCACAACAAGCCTAAGCAAAGTCCACTTGTATACAAGCTGTCTGTTCTCACAATTTGAAAACCAATTTTTCATCAACTTTGTTTAATATTTCTTCTTTCAGTATTTCTCATCTGCTCATCATAGATACAATGAAATGCTACATAAAGTGCTTTCATTTTAAATTATTGAAACAAACATTATTTTCTTACTGGTAAGCTTGACGGTCTTTCTTGCTGGATTAGATTCAAGTCTTCATGGTTAGGCTTTCCTGGTGCCATAGGGGGTTGAGATCTGGTTCCATAGCCTTCCTGAGACATGTCCTGCAATAACAGTTGTAAAAGAATTATTAACTTGACTCAGTAATTACAATTAAATCCACATTACAGAAGGGTGAAAATATAACAGCTGAGTGATGATGGTTTCTTTGGTCACAAGTTTTTACTACTTAAAGCTTTTTGATAGAAATATCAAACCCACACAGGTACCCTACGACATATGCTCTTTGTAAAGAAATCCAGGGAGCTGAGATGCATGCCAACATCCAGCAGGGAATTATACCTCTGCAACACAGGGAAACACACAAAATCAAACCTCTTAAACAACCCCCTTTTACTGTAAAAGGATAAGTAGCAAGCATGAACATTCATCCTACTCTGAGATGTATTCTCAGGCGTTTTGATGAAGCACTGAGCCAGGTGGAAGACTAGACTTGAAAATAAGATTGCCATCACGCTGTGTAATCAGACTCCTGTAACAACCCTGGATTTACCACCACTGCTACTGGCGCAACTTTCAAACACTGGCTGTTGGGTCGTAGCACACAATGCAGCTGCTGCAGCTGCTGGAGGCATGTTAGAAGGCAAGTGTATTCGATAAAGAACGGCTCCAAAGCCTGTACCAGTAACCTGGAGATTTTCCTCCCTACGCGAGCCCATCAGTCTTAGGTAATGGCCTAACACAACATCCACCATATACAGGCGGGGAGAGCACCAAAACAACCTCCCATGTGCCATCCCCCATCCTCCAGTACAAGCTTACTTCACGTGCAGAAATAGTTGCCCACTGCAAAGCCTTGATTCAGGCTTCATTTTAGCTACTATATCAGCTTCTACAGCAACTTCTTCAAGGGGAAAAAACCAGAAAGCACAGTACGGACTGCAGCATGCGCTACTGGCAGGGAAAGTTGAAGAACCAGTTCCTCATTGCTAGAAAAGATAGCTCACCTTTTTCTTTGTTGTTTTTAAATTGCTTAATTCTCCTCTCCCCTTCACCAGTTTACTACCAGTTCAGTTTGCTTCAGCCACCCTCAGACCTTCAGTTTTCAGGCATACCTAAAGCAGGTGGGTGCTGCAGGCACAAGGGGCAGGGAAAGCTGTTCTCTGCCCCACCCCACTATCACCTTGCTGCTGCCTGTGTGGGGCTGCTCAGGCAGCCCAGTGCCCACAGCCACAGCTGCAGCTCATGCAGAGACTCCAGGAGGCAGCTGGCTGGCAGAGCAGGAAAGCTTTCTGTCTCTGGTTTTAGCCCAGCTTCTGACAGAGAGAAATTTGTTAACAACTGTACTGTTTCCATTCAGCCCCTTCCACCCATCTGGGACTCTCCCAAATTATTTTAAGGGATGCAGAAAATTCAGTGGGGCTAATAAAACAAACCCCAACAAACCTGATACGATATAAACCCAGCAATAAACGATCCTATCCCTAAGCCTGTGCCAAGTAAAATCAAGAAACACTTAAAAGGCCAGCACTTCAATGTGGTTACCAGCAGAGGGTAACAATTAGGCTTAAGGGTGACAAAGGCTGATGGCTGAATGATTATTATCCCCTGTGACCCCCCACACTCCCCCCCGCCCAGATTTCCACTTGTCACACAGCTCTCCTGCTGCGCACACCAGCAGGTTCCTGTGGATTAACAGTGAGGTTTAAAATCAACAAATGGCACAAGGCCTCCATTCAGCAGCCTTCACCCCAGTACAAAGGAGTAGAAAGGTGCAGGACAGCTTCACAATAGGCAAACAAATGAGCAAACCTCTGCTTTCCTTTTTATTTAAAAACGCGCAGGCACACACACACCCCCACACCCCCACACCCACCATGCTCACGCACGCTGGGGGCTGTCACTGCACAGGCATTTGTAATAAACCTGGCAACCCCAGATTTCAACTTCCAGTTCAGCATTCGATGTCGTTCTTGGTAATTCTTAAAAAAATACACCAAATTAAAACCACTTGTCAAAACAACAACAACAACAAAACCACACAGAAATACCAAGAGTGGTGAAAAAGGATAAATGGAATATTCAGTGTAGGGGGTGTCATTGCAGAAACACAATTGTTCCTTTTCCCAAACAGACACTACAGGATTTTGCTGGGAAGCAAAACATGTTTCATATTTTGAAAAATCAAGAGCTATCACTTCCTTACGAAGTACCAAGCATTTTTTCCCACAGGTTTACAAGATTTTAACCTTATTTCCTACTGAAATTTCCAGGGACACTGGCGCAGGAGAGGGAAGAGACAGCATGCTTTCTCATGAGAAATACTGCAGGTTGAGTGGAATTTACTTTTACGTGGGTATTCGAAGACTATATATGAAATGTCTTTCCTCACACTGAAGAGCACATGAAAAATTTCAGACATAACACCCTTTGTCTTTTTAAATGCACCATTTTAATAGTCTTTCTTTCTGACTGTGGAAAAAACCAAATCCATTTGCTTTATTCTAGATGAGGTTTGGAAACATGCAGAAATTAGTGTTTGTCAATGATGCAGGCACCTGTGCATTCCAAATGGGATTGAGATCACAAACTCATTCTTGCATTCTCCGTTAAGCTGTGCAGATGTGTGGATCACTGAAAACTTGGAAAGCAGCTCTTGAGAAGTAAAGAATCAGTTTGCTCTCAGTAAGCTGCAAGCATGGGAATCTCCCAGATGAAATATGCATGGGACTGTGTGTATAATTTTATGTGTTTATACATATGCATTGTCCAATAAAAACAGTCCATTTATATACTAAACATAATGATTAAATAATAGCATATTTCACTAAGAGGTTGGCTTCATAACCAAAATAGTGCTTAGTATCATTTTCACTGAGAAACAGAAGAGAGAAAATCCCTACTGCCTTTCTTCAGTTCCGCATTTGGAAATTTTGCTAATATACAGCATATTACAGAATAGCTACAACAGATTTTGAGAGATAAATAAGAAATAAGGACAGAAGTATTAGGGTAAATTGTCTGTCATGGAAGAAATGCGTGGAATTGGCAATTCTCACCTGCAGCTTTGAAAGGTCATTTTTCTTTCTAGCATCTAGGAATGAACAGAGGACTGAACAGAGGGAACATAAGGGGAAGAAGAACATGTTACCATGTGTTGTTCTAAGTCATGGCTGAGGAGTTCCCCATTGATACTGGGATTCCTGATTTTTTTATCATTTGACTCCCAGTATTTCATCCATTACTAACATTGGCTTTTAAAGCAAAGCTTATGATTTTTTATGAATCACAGAAAATTCATGTACGTAAGAGAGAAATCCAGGCTTTTATAAACAGAAGGCTACAAGTTTCCACTCAGAACTTCCCAACTTGGCACAAACCCAATCATATCATAGCTGTTACAGCACAAACTGTCAACAAAGTTATTTTATAACTAAAATCAGGGTTTCCCCCCATCAGATTTTAGAAAAGCACAAGGACAAATAATCAGCAAGTCATAAACATATGCGCAAAATAGCTGACATTTAGACTTTTTCACACCTTTCAAAACACACTTATAATATGAAACAGGTAGACAAAAAAAAAGTATTAGACAGTCTAAACCCCATATATCGGGTAAGCTGTTCAAGAAATCTATCCATATACAATTATTATATTTGGGTGCTAAGAATAATAACAACAACAACAAACTGCTTATCATCCACAGAGCCAGGACTAATTATTCACCTCCTATTCACATACACTTTTAGCTTGTTCTGCAAATTGTGGTAACATGGAGCTCAAGATTTGTGAACTCTGAGGAGTAAGGGAGGAAATGGGGTATTTTCTTCCCTCTTATTCTCTGTTACTGTATTCATCTTACAGACTTTCAAAGTCTCTAATTCTGGTGTGGGATTTCACTACCAGAGAGGTTTAAAGGGACTAAGTGAGCCTATGCACTGGCCCACAATAAAGTCAAAGGCTCCTTGGTCCTGCCTCCCACAATTCTTCCAGCTGGACACACATCCCTTACTTTGTATTAGTGGTCTTTATTTGTTAATTTGTTAAGTGGTGTTAAGTTTGTTAAAACTTGCCAGGTTGTTAAAACTTGTTAAAACTTGCCAAACTCCTTTCCCCCCCAACTTTATCATGGGTTACTGAGTAGAACTGGCCTGAGGAGGGGTTGGATGACAAGAAAGGAAGGAAATCTTCCTCCTTTGGCAGCAGCCAGTCATGAGCCTGGCTCCACACTTGCAGCAGTCGACTACACTGAGGCCATTTTGGAGCAGGCCACTGACAGACAACCTTTTCCCTTTTTCATATGCAATGCCAACTAGTGTCATGCTTTCATGCTCTGGCTCATCCTACCCTAAAACAAGGAAGCCTGTCCACATTAACATGTTCTCTGCAAACCTGAATGAACATAGCGCTGATAGTACTGGAAATCATGTAGATGAAATGCACATTTGTTATAAGTTCTGCTGAAAAAGATTAGATTTATTTATTAAATAGTTTAGATTATTTTTGATGGGAAATGAAGGCATAGGGAAAATAATTACTGTTTGAGGGAAAAACACATTTAAAGAAGGGCTGGGTGAGAAATATCATTCAGGCTTCATCCACTTCTACTGCAGTGAGTTTCAGGGGGATAACATGACCACCCAGGAAGATAAGTACCATGATGGTTAAATAGAAAGAAAATAATTTCTTGAAAATAATATGCTAGATTTCAACTCAAAAAACTCATTAAAAACTATTTTAGCTTATGTTCTTGATTCAGTGGATTGATCCTTAGAAGACTTCAAGTGTGAGAGCAGCAAATTCTACAGCAATGTGACAACAGCAAAGGTGAAAGCAAATTTCCCCCCGCTGCCCCCCAGACCACTTGAGAATGGAAGTCAGGACCCAGTATAGCAGCATGTCTCTTACTGCACAGAAAGAACAGGTGATTTCAGGAAAAAATTTGTTTTGTAGGCCCCAGCACCCATTACGCCAACAAAAAGAAGAGAGTGCTAACCACCGGAGATGGATTACCCATGCAGTCTGGTAATCCTCTTAAGCACGCTAGTCTGTGTTTACGTGATGAACTGAATAAACCCTGTTCACAACCCAAGTACGTAAATAATTTCAAGCCAACCCTCCACCACAAAAACCTGAATGGAGACAAGGCAAGCAGGTGTCCTGAAGTACGGCAACCGACAGGCTGGCATCCACCTCAACATGCTGATGCCATTTGCTGACTGTTGCTTCAGTGGAACTTGCGAGCAGTGACTGCTCCTCTTTCAGGTTGTTATCCTTTGCCCGCAGTCAAGCCAGGGCAAGAACATGTCCTCAGAAACAAAGATGATACTTTGTCTCACCAAGTTAGTTTTGGTCTTCATCTTCATTATGGCTACTAGAGAGAGGGATTAACTTTTGCCAAAGCAAAACAGCCCCTTCATTTTCCAAAAGGAGAAATTCATCCAGAAATCACACTCAACTCCTCAAAGGAAGATCCTACCATTTATGTGGAGACATTTGGCAAACCTGCCAGTTTGGATGCCTCAAGTGCAGACCAGTCCTTGTCAGTAACACACCTTGTCTTCTTCAATGTTAATACCTTCCCTTCCAAGGTATCTGCAATTTCTTTCTGAAACTTACTATTTCCTAGGTGCACTTTGTTAAGCTAATTGCTAAAAAGTTTACAATGGGAACATCATTTTCTTCCTTCAGGATCCCAATTATCATGGAATGACATCCAAGTTAAGCCATAAGACCCTGGAGAAGGAAGTAAAAAAAAAAAAAATACACTTTACGTAGGAGGCAGCAGTTGATGCAAAAGGTAGTTAAACTTAGGTAAGCAAATATATTATTGACGGTCAGTCCATCAAAATTCTCCAGAAGTTATTAGAAGGTTATGGAAGGTTTTTCCCTCAGAATACACTGAAACCATTTTAAACACAGATAGGGTCAAAAAAAGCTCTCCACATCTTACAGGCAGATTTTTTGTTTGGACAACATAGCTTCTAGTCACATATTGAGTAATCCAGGCCAACTAACAAGACAGAAGGGTCTCCCTTCCTAAATGCTCTAGTCCATTTTCACATGTGTCTTATCTATATGGCCTCCAGGACCCACATTAAGCAAGTGATGCAGGAAGAGCTTCATGATGAAATCATTCTCAGAAACCCTTATTCTGCTATTCTCTTTCACCACTATTGCATTCCATGGATCACAGAGCATATCAATAGTAGATTTAATCAGAAACAAGACATTTCTTCTGGTTTTCTTCTGTCATACTTGTAACATGCCACATGAAAAATAGGAGAGTTTGATGTTCATATTAAAATGTGACTGCTGCACACTGCATAGCCTGAAAAACAGCTGTCAGCTCCTCCTTTACAGGCAAAAAAGGTAGGGTTTTTATTCTATGGATGTAAAGTTCCCCTGTAAATAAAGAGATGAGAGAGAATTTAAAGTAGTAATCTGAGAAATATAACTTGGAAATGAGGGGTAAAATAAGCATTTTATTTCCATGTGTTTTCCCAAGTTTACAGAGCTTTTTGGACTTTTCCTAAAAAACTATACAAGGCTCAACAGTCCAACCACGCTTTCATTTTCTACACCCCCTGTTTCCTCTCCCTGCCCATCCTTTCACTGACAAAGCTATATTTAAAACAAAACAGAACAAACATACAAAAAAAAAGGTTTGGGTTTTTTGTTGTTTTTTTTTTTTTAAAAAAAGGACTGGTCAGTTTTGCATCTCCTGTTCTTTACAGTCAGTTGGGACAGACTACCACGTTAATGTGATGACTTACAGATTTTGTGCCATCCAGCATCCTGCCCTGTCACACTAGTTCTCCAGGAGGAATGCATCACTTCAGCAGACCCGAGATGCGAATCTGTGCTGAGAAACAAGCTCTGCACCCCAAAGAAACACCTAAACCCGACAAAAGGTGGGAGAGGGGCAGGATTTAAAACCTGCCATTTGTTTCAACTTGGCTGCTGCAGAAGCAGGGAGCTGGGGGGCTCTGTGCCCCAGAGGGCAGCAGCCTGCCCCAGACTGCCTGCCGCCGCTGAGGAAGTTCTCCCAAGCATACGGCTCACTGGCAGAAATGAGGTCAGAGCACTGCCCGCAGCTTACAGCAGAGCTGAAAGCCTGAAGCCAGCTTACCGAATAAAGAGAAAAGCTGCACCGAGAGCAGCTGCTACCTCTAGGCTAATAGAGCTAGGTACCCAAGGATGAGACTTCCTCACTCGAGACTGGGAAACATTACTTCAGTGTTTTCGTAGAGGCACATCTGTATCTGTGCTTTGAGGTAAAGCCAGGACTTCATCTAAAGGCTCATGAAAACCCGCAAATTGTTTAGGAAGGGCTGCAAAACATCACTGAGGCTGCATTTAAAAAAAAAAAGAATGGAGAGGTTTGTTTCTTACAAATCCTCAAATTTGTTTCCTACATCCCTCAAATACAAAGCTATATTACGCTATAGACATTTATATCGCAGTCCAGTGACACCTGCTAACTTACTCCCTAATACTCACACATGGAGGTTTCTTCAAAATGATCACTGAAATGAGATTTGCCTACAATTTTATCAACAGTACAAACATAGGAGAAGGAATTGAAGCTCAGATACCAAAAAGTCCATAATAAACTTGGTAACAAAGGTATTCTCTCCTGGTGTCTAGTGTTCCCGTTAACTTAATTTTTTGGTATGAGAAAGGGTTAGTATGTTACATTTGAAATTGGGGACTGGACTTCCCTGACTTCCAGGGACTAACGGAAGTAGAAAATTAGTTGTATTACCATCCTCTCTTTCTCTGCAGGCTGTGAAAACACACAGTGTCTGTGCAAAAATTCAAATCCAGCCCACTACATGGAACAATATCTTAGTCCAAGAAGTGGAAAGAGAACAAGAATTTCCAAAAGCAAGCACCTACCGTCAGAAGCAATTCAATGGTCTGCACAATAAACAGTTTAAACCAACAGCAGCAAACTATTTCTTTAATGTTTTGAGGTAGAAAAGTCTTCACCACCATCACCACAACCACAATTTTCTCAAAAGAAAAAATTCCCAACAGGACTGGTGCTTGGGAGTGCCAGGAGGAGGGAGTAAGGGGGTGGCAAACAAGTGAAAGAATTGATGAAAACTTAAAAACTCTGAAACCAGACCACTGCATATTCTTTAATACAGCAATGAAAACAGAGTGACTTTCATTAAAAATCACCTCTATATATTAATCCTCTCCTTATTATATTAAAATAATCCTCTCTTTTTTTGTGAGGGTGAAAGAGGACAATCTTCATGAATTCTGTAGGCAGAGACTCAAAATCCAAACACATGAAGCTGGTTATTTAGCCTTCTACCTAAAAACATGCATGTGGAAGACACTCAAGACAGCTTCCTGGCAGTCAGGGATAAACACGAGGAAGACATGTACTCTTACAGAACTTGATTTATTGAGGGACAGCTCACCGAGACCAACAGTTGTTCTATCTCCCGCAACATAAACACCAAGCACAGTTTTGTCAACATGTAAAGGTAAACTTGTTTTTTAAATGGTATCTTATTTATTTCAGTTTGCTGTTTCATTCTTTGTTGTAGGTATCGGATTGCAACAACTGAAACACCCTGTACCAATTCAGCTGCACACTCCAAAATCTATTCGAAATTCTACTACAGTAAGAGAAGAAGGCAGTAAAAGTGAAATACTGGAAAGGATAATGAATACATATAAAATATATGCTGGTCTATATTCAGATAATACATTGTCTCAACAACAAAATCCCAATGCAAAATACAGAAAATAAAACTAAATATATGTACACTGAACATCTTCAATTATTAAAGAAAACATGGGCAGCCAGAAAAATGCAGTGGTAAATTTTATGCCAGGAAATATCAATGAACTTATTTTCTTACCTCTGAGGAAAACAATGTATATTAATTTAAAGGTCATAAGAGAATACTGCTATATTGCAACTGGCCATGAGGTGTAATTTACAAGAACACTAAAATTTGGAATATATACTGGTCATACAGAACTAAAAAAACCCAAAATAACAAAAAACCAAACCAACTCAAACCAAAAAACCAACAACCCCTCCCCCCAAAACACCACCAAAAACCCCTTACCAAACAGATTAATTAGTACTTTTCAGACTTTACAACATTATCACTTAATTCTAAATGTTATTCTATTTGCATTGTAGGGTTTTTCTTATAACAGGATTTGTGCCTTTATATTCTAAAACATTTGCACAGATGACTTTGTCTATGAACAGCCATCAGATTAATGAATCATAAAATACATGACTATTACATGATCAGGTGTCTTTCGATAAACTCACTATTCTGTTTAACTTACTGCTGAATTTCAAAGGTACGGATAAAATTATTTCTGGGATATTAATTTAGCTCTCAGAATAACATTAAAAGAAAACCATTACTGAGTAATAAGGAGAGTGGTAAGGGGAACAACAATAGTTATGATCACTGATCTCCTATAACAAAATAGTTTTTATCAGCCTGCATTCCAATAGTTTTACTATCAAGCTAATTAATTGACTCCTATGCCAATATCTAAATGCCAAGCAATTAATGGCACTGAACTATAAAAGGCTTTGTCTTTGCTCTTGTAGAGTTATTTTGTAAAGCAAATGCAATTCTGTCACTTCACTGATTTAATGCAGGCTTTGTGAGGTTAATATTCCCAAGCAATTGCAAAATAAAGAACTCCTTTAATTAACCTTCTGTGATTTAAATACTGAGAAGAAATCAGAATGTAGAAACTTTAAATAATACCACCACCATCATAACAAAAACAATAACACTTTATGGATGAAAGCCAAACCACTGATTTGATAACTTTGAGAAATACATTTGAACATATGTATCTTACTGTATTTCTAAACTCATTAAAAAGACTTTTCTCTAAGCATCGTATAGTAAATCCATGGCAGATTTTACATAGTTTTTGAAGTTGAGCTGAAAAATGTTTCCTTTCAGGATTATTTACTTATAAATACTGAAGCTTTTCCTTTGAAGAAATGATTCAGCATCCCCACCTTTGGCACTAGAATGCTTTGCAGAGATTTTTGTTACAGACACAGGACATTGCCTGCTAAATCTACAAACTAATTGCATGTAAGTAACTGACTACTTAAAGATAAAGGAGCAAAAAAGGACTTCCCTGTTCCTCCCAGACTAAATTTTCTCTCTTTCCAATTTAGGTGAAAGGAGGCTTTTATTGCCAGAGTTTCTTTATTATATTGTACACTAATTTCATTTTAGTACATGAAAAAAAATCATTAAGACTCAGGCCTTTTAGCATTGCGCACTTACAAGCACAAGAGCTGCAATATGTCTGGCAGGTTCAGAAAGATACAAAAACATGGGAATAAAAATTAAAAACCAGCAGGGTACAGGTGGTCATGAATATTCCTGGCAAACAGGTTTGCAGCATGCTCTGACCTATCTCCTCCGACTATCCGGTCAGATATCATCAAACCCCCATCAGCAGCAGATGCCTCAAGAGGTGCACTTGCTGGTTTCTCAGGAGCAGAAAGCCAACATTCAAAATTCCTCCTTCAAACGGAGAAACCTGCTTTCGGCAGAAAACCTTTAAGAGATGAACACAGCAAAAGAACATACATACTGCAAAAACGTTTAACTAAAATGAGGGAACTTTAAACTGAAGGTGCCATACAGTTGTTGAGACAACTCCGAGGCAAACAAATACTTTCGCTGACAGTCCGTTGGAAGATTATAAAACAGATGTATAAACAAGCTTGCTACATTTTGTACATGAACAGTAGTACCACTTTGCAGGATGAAGTACTTCTCCTTTCCCAAGTTACTACAAAGACAGATACGTGTAAGGGGTAATTAAACATGCTAACTTTAACAGCTTCAGACTAACAGACTGGAGTTGGATTTCTATTTGCATAAATTGATCACCAAGTCTGTAAACACTCTTTTTAAAATAACAGGGCCAAGCAAGTCTTCTCAAAATCTGAACGCAGATTTCTGGGTTTGGTCAACAAGCCTTCAGCAAAAATAAGCCTGCACTGCTGTGAGTGCTGCTCCATGCTATGCCCTCAATTTTGTGTTTGTGCTCAGGTGTGAGTTTACAGACAATTATACTTGCTTTTTCTGCCTGACTCTGTTCCTGCTAGCTACTTGGCTCTGGAAGATTATTCTCAAAGTCTGACAAGATAGCACCTATTATAATCTTATAAATACAGAGAGAAATCACTGAAAAAAGAGAGAAGTTTGACACATTTCCTGGAGGGATATAAGCAATACTGAGCAAACAGAGCAGTCCCCAAATGGACAATAATCAGCCATTCCCACTACTGGGAAAAAAAGCTGTAGCACAAGAGGAGTCACAGTTTCACTGAACTCATGAGCTGAGTAAGTAACCTCCACCATACAGATAGATAGCTTTATGCTTAACACTTATTTGCTATCCTAGCAGCATCATGATTATGAAATACAACTTGATCAAAGCAGAAATCTAACTGGCAAAGATTTCAATCAGTAGTCATTGAACCTACACAGGTTCAAACCTCACTTGCCCTTCATGAAAATATCATGTGCTTAAGAAAGGCTCAAAAAGGATAAACCAGTTTTATGCACAAGATCAGTATGGTTCTTAAGTATTTCAACAGTTTTTAGGTCACTTTGGTGTTTAGCAGGTGCTGGTCACTGGTGGCTTGTCTAGAAGCCAGGATATAAGTCATGGTGTGGGAGTTTGGAAGATAGTTGCTGAAAACTGGCTCCCCTTCCCTGCTCGCCCCAAGTCCAGACAAGCTTTAACTACAGATGCAAGAAGTCAAGATTGTGCTCTGCCTTTTGGGATCTACATGACCTCTCTGAAGTAGACTGGCAACGGAAGGTTCAGCATACCAAAATGGGTCCTTTTACACAGAGTTATACTGTTGGTGTTCCTTGTCTCTAATTTCAACCCATAAAGGAGGCTGATAAAGCTGGCAGGAGTACATATATTTTACTGTCATAAATGTGGGGTTGAATGTTTTAAAGAAACAACTTCTCCCCTGTACCTCTTCACTCTGGAAAGAATACAATTTCTCCTAAGCTAAAAGCAAGTCCAGCATTTCAGGACACTGAGCACTAGGCATCTCTGTTCCTGAGATGATGAAAGCCATGAAGGTTTTATGGTACACAAGTAGTGGTGTCAGCCACTGCTGCTGATGGCAGGCAACAATCTCTTCTGAACATTAAATTTGATTATGAGTTCTCATATAACTGTAATAACCAGCTTCCACAAAGAATGCTTTCCTATATGCCTGGCAGCAAATGTCAGATTAACATATAAGCTTGTTCTTTCCCAGATTTCCGGCGGTTCATAACACAAAAAATATTAAGTTCAACCACTCATCTAGTGGTAGATGATTACAGACACAAAAGTTAAAAGGACAGAAGGACAAAGGATTTTTATTATAACTTTAAGACAAAAGCATCTGTATGTTACTCCTTAAATCAAGTTTAAATTAAATTCTGCAGGATTTGAGACTAAACTACAGTACAGACTGCTAATTCTGTGTCAATTTCTAATAGCTTAAAAGTGAAGATTTTATTATAAAGAGTAATTGTGTTGAGGTATGCAACTTAAATTTGGACTCAGTGAGGACTGTCTGTATTACTTACTAGTGAATTTGGTATTTGCATGTAACCCAGTTATTCCTAACTTGCAATAGCATTTTTGTACAGTGTTACACCCCAAAACAGCTTGACAATGTTAATTAACATGCTGCTTACTACACTGTTAAAAGAACTTTAGCAGCTCACACTGAATTTAAAAACAATACTTCATCCTCATTGTACCAAAATCACTTTAATAATTTGATGCATTTTGCCACAATACAATTTGTTCTGTTTTCATGACAGTCTTACAGCTTGGACATGAAAACAGATTAATTAGTTTCACATTTTGTTCACATTTTCATAGACTGTTTCAAATCAGGAAATGTTTTAGCTGTCCTACCTTGCACTGACTCAACACTCGAAACAGATGTCTATGAAAGAACGTTCTCATCATCATCTCAGGCTTGCAACTGAGACCTGTTCCAACCATCGATCCCAATTCAGGGAAATGGAGAGAAGTCACATCCCCTTGCGGTAGTGTCAGTGCTTGGAGACACTGACTGAGGTGTCACCAGAGATGCTTCCCACCTTCTCATGTACACTGCCTTCCTACTTCGGATGCTTTTCTACCTGGGACTACTAAAATGAGTCACAGGTTCTTACTGGCCCAAACTGTGTACGCCCCCCTGGCCCACTCTCAGAAAATAAAACCACCGGTCACTGGACTCTTTATTCGTCCTGTACAATTTGCATTGGCAGAAAATCTCACCAAGATCAGTAGGTCTGATCAGTAGGTAACATATTATGTGCGGGGGCAAACAACGTTTTTGCCAGCTTTTAGAACATTAAAATAAAACCAGACAGTGAGGGAGTCTTGCTTGCTTGTTTATAGAACATTTTTTCCTTTTAGATAAAAGCAGAGTAAAGATGGAGCCTCAACTACTGGACTGTTCCTTTAAGGTATTTAAAAAAAAAACCCTAGTAACCACAAGAAAGTGACATAAGAACACAAGCAAAACCACTTTGTGAACAGTTAACCAGAAGGACCAATGCCCCAGAAAAGGGCATGTGCATGCCCCACCTCAAGGACCTGCCACACTTTTTCCCCTCTTAATCTTGTGCCTGCACGTGAGAAAGAAGATCAGCAAGTATAATCCCACTCTGATCTGGAAATTTGCAAGTGGAAAGCTTCCAGAAATGTGTAAAACAATGGACAGCTTCATTCAGAGTAACAGCAGCAGGTGTAGAATAAAATCACTACTTTTGTTTAACTAAGAGTGAGACCATAACTATTTTTCAGATCCATTTAATCTGGGAGAAAGTGATATGGTCCCAACTCATAAAATAACACAATAAAGCTCAAAGGCATGATCCTATCTCAATACATGTGAACACATGCTACATAAACCAAGAAAATATATAAACATGGCTGTTTACAAGCCAGTTGTAATGCCAGGAAAGCATCATAACCAAAAATATACATCACACTATCTTAACAAAATAATGTTTAATGATGACAGTTTAAGTTTGCAATTACATGACATTCTTGAGCAAAATATCACTTCTACTTATGGCAAAAGATTTAAAACTGCAAAAACAACTGAAGCATTTATTCATTTATATGCGATTTCAAGATGAAAAACCCTGCCAAGGGCAACACCACAGTAGTGGAGCACATCTTTCTTTCTCTTTTTTCTTTTAAAGAGCAATAAAGGTAAAAAAGGTGTGTTTTTTTTAAAAAAAGGCAGTATCTACATCTACTGGCAATATCTACAATATCTAATGATCAATGAATCTGCTACTGCAATAAATTTGCTTAAAATAAAGCTCTTCCTTTAATGGGTTTTACACAGCAGGCTTCTGATATGAAGAGGGGATGACTGATGCTGGCTTACAATATGGCTCTACAGTAAACTGTGCCAGTATTACTATCAAATCACCTCTTATGAAACTCCCTTTCTGCCCACCATGCAATCAATTTAACAAAGATCTAAACAACTTAACAGTTCAAACATTCAAACAAATCCCATTCTCCTCCTTCCCCTCTACGCTTATTAGAAGAATGAAAGTCACAAGTCACTGGAACAGTCTCAGAAATTGTTTTATCTGTTTACTTTTATTAGACAAGATTGCATATTGAATTCAAGTGAGTCAAGGAAAGGCAGCAATGGTTTCATACTTCCACAATGTCTGAGAAATTAAGATGAGTACCAATTCTAAGGCACAACACAGAGTTATACCTGACTGCAGGAGCTCACTCACATTCTGTCTAAAAGAGCAAAAATAAAATATCTGTAAGAAATTTTGCATCAGTTTTCGCCCCATAACAGAATACCCAGAACATCACCCTACAGGGTTTTACATAAAAGGAAACTAGTAGCAAGAAAAAGTCCATCATCTGGCCAGAATAAACACTACTTCCATCTTTATAATCTCCAAAACAAGTAGACTGACATAAATCTACAAGGAAAATGAAGAAAATACAGCAGGGAAAAGAAGGCAAATTAGAGAAGCCCTCTTTCTCCAATCTGGCATCTCTCTTCTCCATCCTGAAGTAAAACCAGTTCAATCACACTTACATCACATAATCAGTATAGAAATTACAAAAAAACAGTTAATGAAGAATATATAAACCATGAAGGAAATTCATTTACAAGCTGGAAAGAGCAAGCAAAACTAAGGATGACAGACAGAAAGGATGACAGATTGTATGACTGAGACTACCTCGGTTTTCTAATTGACAGGATTATATAAACAGGATGTACTGATATTTTTAAGAGTAGAAATAAGAAAGATACACCACCTGGTGCAACAGGTAATACATGGTTCTGTAGTTTATTTTTATATTGTATTTAGAACGTGTAATGCCAGTATTAAGTCACAGCAACAAAATCAAATATGTTCAAGGAGACCTTCAGAGAGGGGTCATATTCTCAAACCTCCAGTTCAAAGGAAGTCTAGCAAGAACAGGGTGCTTGGGGTGCCTTGTCTAGTTGGATTTCTCCAAGGATGGAGATTCCAATCTCTCTGGAATTTTATGTGTTTTGTCATTTTTGGGGTTGTGTTTTTTTTTTTAATTTTACCAAGTTACAACTTCCCTTTCACAATCTGTCCCCACTGTCTTTTGTCCTTCCAGTGTACCCCTGAGATGAGTTCAGCTCTGTTCTCACCCACATTCCCCCACTTGGTGGCTCCTAAAACTGTATGAGTCCCTACTCATGTTTCTCTTGATAAAATTCTAATCAAAGAAATTCTAAATTTTTAACTATTTCTGAAAGGTTATCAGTCTTATATAAGCAGAGACATGTATGCTTAAATAAGGACAGGTTTTAGGTTTTTTTTTGTCAGCAGAAGAATTTGACATATGCTCCCAACTTTTTTGTTACCCTGGTATTAATTTTTGTTTTGTACACTGGTTATCACTTGATGGTAATTCTGCTACAGATTATCGGCAGAGAAGGAACACTGTTGTTGAAGTGCCAGAAGTATAGACTTCAATTTTCTTGTGTTAGGAATTGTTTTCTAGATTAGCAGTTCCCAAAGAATGGGAAAGCACAGAGTGGTGAGGTTTTACAGAGAAACATTAGAGAGGAAGTGTTCACCTCATGACTCTGCGCGAGACAAGGGGATGAGCAGCAATGGAACCTATCTGGAGACGGGGAAAGAAGCAAGCCCCAAGGTGTTTGGGATTACTTATTATTTATACAAAATAGTCCAATCTACACACAAATACTCCAGGAAAAAAGCCAGTAAAATTGAGAACCTGAGATCAGAGTTCAAACCTTAAGAGGCTGACCACTACTGAAAAACAGACATTCAAAAACCATCAAGAATTCAGGCGAAATTCTCACAACTAAGGATTACCACCAACTGCAAGGCTGTATTAGTGAGGACCTAATGCATCATCTCAACTTGCAGATTGAGGCAAAAATGCCTACTGACCTTCAGATATCTGTATTACCCTTGGAGCCTGGATTTAGACTCTCCTTCATCAAAAAAAAAGAAATTTCAGAATCAAGAGAATATTCTGAGTTGGAAGGGACCCACAAGGACTGACTCCAGCTCTTACATGAGTGGCCCATATAGGGATCAAACCCACGATCTTGGTGTTATCAGCCCCATACTCTAACCAACTGAGCTAATCTCAGCGTCATTTTGGTTACATCAAGGCTGGTACCTTCTACCTGTGAATCTGTTCCCACCTTTCTCTTCATCCCAGTTCTCTGAAGTCCAAAATATATGGAAGGCTTTACTCTAATTTTGCCTTTATCCTTCTGTGATACCTCTCACTTCACTGCACAAACTTTACCAGCTGTGAGAGCAAATTATGTAATTGGTACACCTATCAACAGATAAGTTACAGTACTCTGTTATATTTAAGTCCTATATAGTTGGTTTGTTTTGTATATTTTTAAACCAAAATACTCAATCCATTCAACTGACAGTATTTAAAATGATGAGGTGTCCAAGGCAGCAAAAAATGCATTTCAATTTCACAAACTGTGATATGTAGAGATTGGAGCAGCTGTGTTTCTTCTATCTCATAGGCTTTATTACTGGGACTTTATCTGCCAAGACTTTACCAAGATGCCTATGAACACTATTTTCAAGTCATAGAGAAATCAAGCATTTAATGGCAAAGTAAAAAGGAAGAAAATTAAATTTAAAGACACAACTGTAATCTTTAAAGTTGCAGTTACATATAATCCAAAAGATGGAACGTGGTGACATTTACAAGAATATCATAGATACAATTAAGAATTCTATTTCATAAACCATCCAGCATTTTAATGAAAAAAGTTAATTCTCAATGGAATTTTAAAATGTAGATGAAGAAAAATTAACATGTAATTACACAGTGAAATTATCATAGCTTTATTTTAAAGTCAAAGGAGGGGAGCCTCCAGTATCATTGCCACTTAGAGCATCTTTTGTTAGTTTATTTTACACACTATTTTTATTTCAAGCTAAGATTTCTACACTGCACTAGCATTATCCCAAATGTTAATCAACCATGCCTAACAGAATTCCCCAGTGATTTGCAGCAAGTGCTGATGCTTCTGCTAATACCCAATCTTGAGCAACTCAGTTTTGTTAGATTTCCCAGGATGGTGAGTATGCTTTAGTTTCATCCTTCCATTTCCAGATCACCTCTCTGTGATTAACAGACCTGAGACTGCAGATAGAACTGAGCCTACATGTTCAGCTCCATCAGCTATGCACATCCATTTTGTTCAGCATCTAAAATCTGAGTGTTTTTCAAGCTCTGGGAACCAGACCCACACGCTATCACTTCTGATCTTAGTTAAAAACAGAATCACTTTAAATTAATTTTAATGGTTAATATATAAAGCACAATTCAAAACCAGCAATGGATATCAAATTATGTAGTTTCACTAACTCAATGTGCGAACTGACAACGTTGTAATTAATAGCTGTAATATACATTTAAAATATCTTTTATGAAGCTCCCTTGACAAAGCAGCTCTGAAATGCCTTGAACTCATTTGCTCTCAAACGAAGCAACAAAAAACCCAAAACAGTAGTGACCACGTTAAATGCAGGAGCTCTCAACAACATCTGACTTTGAAGGGAAAACAATGTAAAAGCAAAAAAACCCTCCAGCCTCCACTGACATCTCATCAAGAAACTGTTATTTCTTTTTAAAACCAGAATTAATAGTTGCTAGGGTATATACACTGGCTTTATATGAAATAAAGCCCGAAAGCATGACTGTATTTACGTGTATATCCCTAAAGACTCTTCAAAAGGATATGGTCTGATTCCATGTTTATTTAATTTTTCTCAATTTATTATTCAATTATTGCTATTTAATTAACACAGTTCCCTCGAAAAGGTAAGGGGTGGGTTTTGTTCACGTCACACAGATTATCTTTACACTTCCAGCTCCGGGGTGACTGTGAGTAGCAGAGGACGGCACTTACCTGCTGAGCCTGGTACCTCTGCTGAGCCTGCGACAGATACTGTGCCTGGGGTGGCAGGTGCTGAGGCTGCGGCTGCTGGTTGTAGTACGGCTGCTGGCCCTGCTGGCAGTAGCCACTTACACCTTGTTGACCATACTGAGGTGGGATCTGTTGGAAGAGCCAAGCAAAGCAAATGCATGAGTTGAAACAGGTGGACACGAAATCAAGATGTGTCACGTCTGTATGGCAACCTCATCAGAAGGGGTATCCTGAGCTATGCACCTGACCCACAGTGGTCCCACTCTTACTCAGCAGTTAATGAGAGCCCTTAGAGCCTCTTGCCTGAGCAGGAGGAGTAAGCCCAAGTGCTCTGTATAGTTATTTTTTTTCAGGAACAACTTCTAAGGAAAATGCTATGCTTCTGAACATCACAATCCTGTAATGCCCAGCCTTAAAATACAGAAGCAGTTATTTTAAATGTTTGCTCTCCATGGGCACACTACTGAGGCAGATCGACAGAGGAATCGTTCTGATGCACTGACCCAAAAGCATAATTTAGAAAAAGAAAAATGTAAAAAAGGCACAACTCTAAAATACACATTAAAAGATAAATAACTTTTGTCTCTTTTTTTTTTTGAGCAATCGAGTACTAATTTTTATTACATATTTTGCCTGCAACCCTCAGGTTTTTAGTGTTTGTGTGTTTAAGCCTTACACAAAAGTCTTGGGATTTGGCAGGATTTTGGTTTTGTCAACTTCAATCTCTCTCAATCTCCTTCTCCCCTACTAAGATATATCTTTTTTAAAAAAACAACAACAAAACACCAGTGCAACACAAAATAACCTGTTACACACCAATCAGTACATGTATCGCATACTGAGAACCCACATACACTGACAATTTAAGTTAGAACAAAAAACAAGTCAATTACAATGTCAGAGGAGTTTTCTACATCAGTTTAGTAAGTCTTGTATCAACAGACACTGACATTTTCTTGAGATAATTGAAAGAGCACACTTTCAACAAACTCCGGATATTGTGTCTATATTGCCCCGATTTTAGGTAGTCCTGCTTTTTCCCACATTCTGGAATTTAGCATCATTTCAGACAGGACTTCTCCCTTCTATAATGGACCTCCTGTTGGTCGTGCACATCCTTGCCCTAAGCAAGTGTCTCAGATACCCAAGCGCATCTGAAATGCTTCCATCTCTGAACTGCTCCCACCAATAAATCCGTTCACTCAACATGTAAACACGTACCTGTTCTACCTAATGTTAACTTACTACATTAATTCAACACTACAGTAGTATTTGCTGGGTGATAATGGCAATAACACAAAGTCAAATTCAAATGCCTGTTTAGGCTGTTTTTATTACCACAACTTGATCTGCTCCTATTGCTTCTGCCAGAAGTTGGCCATGCTAACTCCTAAGGTCAGCGCTGTAACCCCACTTCTGCACTAGTTCTCTTCACTTGTGCTTCTGTTTCCTTTCACCATCATTTCACAGGCAGTTAGATTTTTCTGTGACCAAAGCAACCCTTTCTGATAAATAGCCTCTCCCTGCTGATGCATAAATGAGGCCTTTATAATGCAAACTAAAAAGGGTGTGTTGGAATATCATCAGGCAAACAGACAGCTGGAGTCTGGGATCTGACAGAAGACCACATGGTTATTTGCCCGTCAGCTGCAAAGGTCACAGAGCCTGGAATTGTTCCTAGGCAATGCTGAGGAGAAAACTATGTTGTGGTCCATCTGGGTCCCAGTAACACTAGGAAGAAAAATATGGGCTTCTGGAAAAAAAAGAAAAAGAGAACTCGAATGTCCAGTTGACAGGATGGTGACAAAGCAAAAGATCAGATTCATGAAGAACCAGAATATTTCTAGAGTCAAGATACTTGTTCAGGAAGGCTGGAGTTCACCTGAAGATAGGAGGCAGGTCGCTGGTACCTAAGGATCAAGAAAGTGAAATTTTAAAATTAAGAGAGGGGATTAGAAGAGCACATGGTTCAAAAGCATGTCATTGCTATGCCAAAGGAAGACATGGGGATTCTGGGTCATCAAGTGAAGATGCTGAGAAGAATCAAAGAATGAAAACAGATACACAGTGACTACAGAGTACACAGAATGTGAGAAGAAATTCCAATAATACATTAACTTCTACACAAAGAGGGAGGACTGGAACATCAAGCTGCATACAAAAAACATTAGCAACAGTCATATTAGAGATACAGTAGAAAGGAAACAATTAGTGGGTCACTAGTTTGCATCATCCTAGGATACAAATTCAGTAATAAAGTAATCTTATATGCTACATAGCATTTAGAAACAAATCAAAATAAAACTCCACGTCACCAAGCAGCAGAGGTCTGGAGCTTGGTCAGATCAGGAAAAGGTCAGTGCTGGAACCACCAGACATGGCCATACTACAGCAACACTGACAGCAGCACAGTAACCAAGATCAGTAATGGCACACTGCAAGACTGATTAGAGGAAGATTTCAACTCCTCCCACATAGACTGAGTAAGCAGACTACAAAGCAGAGACCAAAGTATCAGATAACTGGCAAAGGTTGTTCCACGGAGCAGCTAGTTAGGGAACCTGCATGAGGAGCCACTGCCTTTGGCTCAGTCCAGAGCAGCAGCACCTACTTCTACACCCTACGGCTCCAGAACCACTATGCATTAGTGACCATAATAGGGTTAAATTCAGCATCCCTACAGGATGCTGAAACCCAAGGAATCTACTATGGTTGTGCTTAATTTCAAAAAGTATATAACTACATAAAAAAGAGAAAGCTTGTTGAAAGGAAGTTCTAATAGACAGCTATGAGAAATAAAATCTGACTGACAGCATCAAAGCTGCTTAACAACAACCACATGGAAAGCACAGAAATAATATTCACCACCTATTCAGAAAGACCTGATAAGAGCAAAGGGATACCAGCATGGCTCATTGCAGCTTTCTAGAAGCAAAAAGACATCCCCTTCAATAAGTCAGCACCAGGTCCGAGTGAGGAAAACAGAAAAGACTATAAACTGCAGCACTTCAAATGTAATAAGGTAGGCCAGAAAGAACTGGCGGAACAGCTAGGAATGGGAATCAAATGAGTAATGATTCATTTTTTCAAACACAGGAGGTCTGCCAGAGAGTCTGAAGTGACGAATGATAATGGAGGTTTAAAAGGAAATACAGAGAACACAGTGCCATGACAGAGAAGCTTAACAAATGTTTGTTCTCACTCTGGAAAATTCTTGGGGGCTTCCTATGCTGGAGTCCTCCTTTGTGAAGAACTTGATGAATGTGTTTGAATCTGATGGGACTTTTTGTGGATCAAAGTGACAAATGAATGGTAAGAAGTAGTTTGGAACTATACAGTATTACTCCACAGTCTACTCACATTCTTCAATTAGTAAGCTTAATTATTACAAAGCTTAATTACTAATTACTAATGACCATACACAGCCTCTAAATTGGAGCTGCCTTTGTAGTAGTTGAGAATTGGAGTATGGCTTTAAAAAAAAAAAAAAAAAAAGATAGATTTGAGACTACAAAAGACCAATCACTGTTCTGGATAAATCAGGACAGATAAAAATGAAGATCAGAATTAGGAAACATCAACACAGCTTTTACAAAAGAAAATCCCTCTCTACAGACTTTTTGGGCTAACTAGGAATGGTCAGACAGAAAGGTTCAGAGAAATACAACAGGAATCATCAAAGGCATGGAACAGTTTCCATACAAAGAAACTAACGCTTTGAGTATGGAAAAGACACCAGGAAGTTGGAATATGACGGAAAGCTACAAAAGCATCTTGTCCAACACAACAATTAGGATGCATTTGATGGCAGAAGCAAACTTCAAAACAAGCGAGATACAGGTTCTCTAGTCACAGAGGCACCAGATGTTTGAAACTCCTGGCCAAACTGGAAGCTGAAAGTTTATGTGGGCTCAGGCAAAGACTGGACCACTTCACAAGAGACATCCTCTGAGGGTTACCAAATATATAGAGCCACATCTGGCTCAGGAAGTCCCTGAACTGAAAATAGCTGGAGGCTTGGAGACTATCGGGGGAAGTATCACATGCTTCCTTTATTCTGACTCTGCTCTAGGCATCCAATTAAAGCCTCCACTGAAGGCAGGATACAGGGCTACATGAACCCCTGATCTGACCTGATAGCGCCATGCCTATGTGCCAACCCCTCTGCAATAGATATTCAAGTCCCAAAAGAAAGCAATGAAGATCTAGTTTGCAAGGTGACAAGTAACAAACATAAGCAACCTGAAGAGTAACGACTGACCCTGATTGCCAGAAGCTATTTCTTAAATATTTCTTGAATATTTTCCCTAGCAATCTGCTTCCAGACTCTGGTTTAAAAAGCAATATTGGACTCCTCTTCTGATCTTACATATCAGTTACTCATGTTGGCATTTTCCTCCATATCCTCACAATCCAAACTGTTCCAGAAAAACAACCAAACACCACTACCTAAAATATAAGTACATTTAGATGCTGTACTCTTCAGTGCAGAGACCCATCACCACTGCCTTAGAGCATTCAATACAATTTCTGCGACTATTTAAATAAGTAACAACTACATGCAAATTAATCCTCCTGCTTTACTGATGGGGATCACAAGATACCGCTTATGGACAAATGTTTATTAAACGGCATGGGAAAAAAAAGCATAATTAAAATCTCCCTAGAACAAAAGAAATCTTAAACCAATTATTTACAACGGTTGAAGTGAATTTCCCAAGCATCCTCTTTCCTTGTAAAGGAAACCCTCCCTCCCATTCTCCCTTACACCCACGTTCTTTGTGGCCACACAATGTAGGAGATGAGAATTAGGGAAACTTCATCATGCCTTTGGTAGTGTACACATTCTTGAGATGGTTCAAGAGAAAACAGACCCAAGTTTGAATCTATTTCTAGGCAAGCACAGAAACTATAATAATTACTTTGACTCCTATCTGACTTACACAGTACAAACAGCATTATTTTGGGAGAAGTATTACTGACCATTAGTGACTAAACCACTCTGAACGCAAAGAAAGAAAGAATGAGAGTAAAAGAAGAGCTAAATTGGCAGCCAAAACGAAGAGATCCAATTAAATCTGTAACTTAACCCATTATCTTTAATCCTTGTTTGAATAAAAGGTCTAGTGGCAGAAATTCTTTGTCCAGGTAATACCTTGATAGTAATGGAAGTTTTAGGCAATTTTTGCATGCACAGTCCATGACTGATATCATAGAGAAGCATCATTAGACAGCATTACAGTCATTAAAATAATTTTTAGAATTAAAACGTAACAGAATTAGTGTGTTAGCATAGGTACACTAATAATACCAGCAATATGTAGATACTGCACTTTTAAACCATCCTGATGTTGAGATGCAGTCAATAATAGAAGACACTTTACATGTCTCCTATCACAAAAAGCTGACCTGACCCACATGAACACATCAGATACCACAACATGCTCACTATATGGAAAGATCCTGGCCTCATTGGTCATTGCTTCTCCCTGCAATCTGTTTGGTGCCCAAAAACTGAGGCAGATCCTGGATGGAGAAGGCAACAGCACAATTCGGAAGCTGTGATGATATAAAAATCCAGGGGAAAACAGGTATGTCTGGCCTGATCAGTTTTAAGCCCTGCTTACACAGAGAAGGAAAACTGAACTCCAGAGGCAGGGGTAGCACTCGGAAGAAAGGGTGGCACTACTTGGTTCAGTAGCCTACTATGCTGAGAAACATGAGACAGAACACTGTGAAACAAGTACCATCCTTGGAAATGCAATTTCCAGTAGCATTCTACTTTCTTAGCACCTGTACCACTGTAATTACATAGAAATTAGAATAAAAATTGTATAAAGAGTGGGATTCTCAGAACAAAAAACCCCCACCACCTGGTACTTTACACTAGAAATAAACAGCACATTCTTTCAGTTAACAAAAGGTTATAGTAAGATTGAATTCTAATTATTTTAATTTTACAGAGTCAATTCAGTAGTAACTATAAGAAGGCTGTCACACAGTTCCCATCAAACCTTCAAATAAAACTCTTGCAGTTTTCTGAAATATCTAGTGCTTCGGTCTTAGATTTCCAAAGCCAGACCTCTGCCAAAACCTAAATATTTTCCCTCAGACATTTAGACCATGCATTTCTCCATACTTTCAAATAGAAAGCTGTAATGGAAAACTAACCCCCGTGACTTTCCCATACTTAAAAAAAAAATCTGGTTCATAGCTGTAACTTTCAAAGTCACAAAAGTCTAGGTCTTTATCTGTATGTTTAGATGAATTATAGAAAGAAGAAAAATATAATATCCCAGTATATGAAAATCCTCTGGCACATGTTCAGTGGAAGATTCTAACATTTTTAGGGCAGTGAGGTCTCCTTTCTCAAATCAACATGTTCAACCCCAGCATTCTTCTGCACACACAATCTTAATGAAGTTACAAGTCCTCCTCACTGAATGACACAAAAAAAAAACCCCAAACCAAACCAAAAAAAAAAACTCAAAGGAAACCAAGAAAAAAGCTGGGTGTTGGTGTCAAGGCTATTAATCAGAGGTAAACCATAAATCCTGATGCTAAGGTATTTTATTCATACAGTCTGTAAATTATATTACTTTTTATTTAGCTTTGACCTTTTGACAATACATTGGTCACAACATTCACCTGTGTTACTGTCTTTCCTAGACTGCTTGCCTTTACACTGAAGTAGGAACTTTAAAATCTTATTAAGAGCCTTTAAAATATTAACACTGGGCCTGATACTGGTCCACCCAGTGACCCAGAGCAAGGAAGCAAAAGGATAAAAAGCATGTTTCTGTGTCACAGCACAATAATCCCCATTCCAGACTTTGCAAGGTAGTAGATTTTGCAGAGTCATTAAATGTATGCCTATGTTGAAGACTGCAGTGCAGTACACAGATCTGCAAACTGCCTCAGCACTGGCAGGAGCCTACACCAAAAGCTGTGCTCGGCTAATTTGCTGTGCTCCACAGAAGGGTGAATTAGGTCAAAGGGAGATCCACGATCTTATAGCCAGACTGCTTTTTGTACACAAGCCAGTTCATTTAAAAAGGCAGCTCAAGTATCTTTACAAGGCGCAGTCTGCAATGCAGTCATACTCAGTACTACTGTTAATGTGCAGGACAGAAAGGACAGGACTTCAAACACATGCCTGTATTCCTGTTTTCCTCAAAAACTGCTCAACAGCACAATTACACCACTTGTCAGGGCAATGTACACGGCATCACACATGTACCTGTCATGAGGTGCTCTCTATCTATTGCCTTTTACTGTAGCTTAAATCAAAGCAACATGAGCTAACCAGTTATCAGTACAAGCAATTTTCCTCTCTTCTAAAAATAGAGGACTACAAAAGAAAAAAAAAAAGGGGGGGGAAAACTACCAAGATTACATGATTAAAAAACTCTCCAGTCAGAAAATGTGGATGTTAAGGTTCCAAAAGCAACATTAACTGAGCCATGTTGCACATATATAGCATCTTCTCTTTCTGATTTATGTTGTCAAAGTCATTTCATAAAATATAGAGGATGTGAAATGTGGCTCAGTTAATGTGGCTGCTGGAATCTTATCATTTATGTTTTCTGACTTCTTAGCTGTGCAACCTTCACATCTTATTAACATAGCTTTTTTGCATAGACTGTAGTATGGAATAGTACTTATGTTTTATGTATTGACATATTTTTGATGTACTGAGATTTTGAATAAGTTTGCTATTCTTCATGATGAGAGCCAAATAAATAAAGACTACTACCACAAAATAGTCAATCATTTATACAGAAAAGCAATATCTCTTCTTCCAAAAAAGAACACTTTGATTCCCTTGTCAGAAATTGATGAAAACTACCTCTGCTGTAAATGCTAAATCTATGCCAATATCACAACCACCTCCCACTCCCACCTTCCCCTAAAAACAACAAACAAACAAAAATAAAAAATGTGCATGTTTTAGATGAGCTAAAATTAGTTTCAAGGGAGAGGTAAACAGCTGAGTCTAGAAACAAAAGGAAGACATTTTTCCTACACAAGAGCCCGATAGTGTTGCTTCACACAGTGAATTACAGTTCGAACTAATGCAACATTTGGTCTTTTCTGCAAATTAAGGGATGAAAATATCATAATCTCTAGTAAGAGATTTCCATATTACTATATCCATCCCCTCAGACTAACACTGTAGAGAAGACTAAAAAATTGCAATAGAGTTGATTTCAGAAGAGCTATTTTGATATATTGCATTACAGGTAGAGAGAAATCATAGTGCCCATATATATATACCTACACACACTTAAGTGATGAGTCAGATATCTATTCTTATATTCTGCCTTCCTTCCTTTTTTTATAAAGTGATCAAAACAATTAAAAGGGATCACATAATCTGCTTAAGGAACAGATTTCCACTTTACAAACCACAGACATGCAACGTAAGAAAAAGCACATCAGAACTGTCTCAACCTGATCTCTATGGTGTCTCCAATAGTTGATGCTTCAGTAAAAAACATGTAGGAAACCTCACATCTCACTGCACTAGTAGCATGAATTTCACCCATGAAATGCCAGCCATTACAGAAAAATGCAAAAGCCTACATTTAACCCGATTTTTAATCATGTAACAAATAATTTATCACAGTCCATTTATGAATGGACTACACAACATTCTTTCATACCCAAATCCTCTATTCGCCATTTATTTTCCAGGAAGTTTGTAACAATTTTAACCATTATTTTTCTCAAATGGTGGTTAAAAAAATATGGTTAAAAAACCCTGAGAAACATGTTTCTTCTGACAAGTTCTGCAGTGCCATTCAAACCTTCTAAAGCAGGGAACACAAATGAGAAGTATGGGTTGAGTCTGAATAGCAGGTAATCTAGCTGCATGAGTAATCCTCCGTTTTTATGCCTTTATACACAGAGAGACTCCCAGTACTTAACTACTGGAGACTGAAAAATCCCTCTGTAAAACAGCTTTCACTCTAGTTTTTTCTGGCACATAGTCTTGGTAGCTGGAACAACTGCAAACATTTTTCTTTAATTGCAGTAGTGAGAAAAGGTAGAATGTACACACACCCTGTTTATCATCATTTCCCCGATATCTTGCACACCCTTGAGTTTTGCTTCTTTCTTACAGTCTCTTTTGAGAGAGAAGGGTGTTTTTTAATTCATTCATGTTCTCCTCCAAAGATATCAATCTTGATGAATACTGTCTTTACCATTCCTAAACTCTGTGGCTTTCAGAGCTAAATCATTTGAGATTGTTCAAAGTCCTTCACTGTATCTCTTAAAAATAGCAAGAGAAGAATATAAAAGATCTTCCACAGGGAGCAACACCATGTCCTCTTGAGCAAGCTATGCTCTTCTTATCTTTCCACATAAACTTTTCCAGTTCCACTAGACTATAGGGCTTCACGGACCTTTACAGTGCACACCCTCTTTCCCTGACAGCTGCTTGTCTTCTCCTGTCTTTACCCCTATCCTGCACCTGGGGAGGAACAACTCCAGGCACCAGTATACGGTGGAGGCCATGCCAGCTGAAAAGCAGCTTGACAGAAAAAGACCTGGACGTCCTGGTGGACACCATGCGGAACATTAGCCGGCAACGTGGCCTTCCCACAAAGGGAGTTAATGGTATCCTGGGCTGCATTAGACAAAGTATTGCCGGCAGGTCAAGGGAGGTGCTTCTGCTCAACTCTGGTGAGGGTACACCTGGAGGATTGTGTCCAGTTTTGGGCTCCCAAGTACAAGAGACACACAGATGTATTGGAGAAAGTTCAACAAAGGGCCACCAAGATGATTAAGGGGCTGCTGCATTCCTCCTATGAGGAAAGGCTGAGAGAGCTGGGGCTGTTCCGTTCGGAAAAGAGAAGGCACCAGGGAGACCTTACAGCAGCCTTTCACTATGTAAAGGGAGTCTAAAAGAGAGCTGGAAATGACTTTTGTACAAGGGCAGGTAGTAACAGGGGGAATGGCTTCACACTGAAAGAGAGTAGGTTTAGATCAGATATTTTACTGTGAGGATGGTGAGACACTGGCACAAGTTGCCCAGAGAAGCTCTGGATGCCTGATCCCTCAAAGTGTTCAAGGCCAGGTTGGACGGAGCTTTGAGCAACCCAGTCTAGTGGAACCTAAGGTTGGAAGGGACCTTAAAGATCATCTAATTCCAAATACCCTGCCATGGGTGATCGGAATTAGATGATCTTTAAGGTCCCTTCCGACCCAAACTCTTCTATGATTCTATAATTCAGTTTAGCAGTTTCTTAGTACGAAATTAACAGCCAAGGGGCACACTCAGTTTCTGGTCTTTAACAGAGAACCCCTCTGGTTTTGGCCCAGACACCTTTGAGGAGGTCACCACTTTCAAGTTAACCCCCACGTCTCTGCCTCCTGGCCTGACTCTAAAACAGCAGACCAGTAGGTTGCTGTTACACACAGCAACTCATCTTCAGTTCCAGTCCCTCACTTCTTTAAGGGATATCACACTTCTAATCAAGAAAAACTTGCCATGAACATGCAATGAGAGAAGAGATTTACAGCTCTTTGTGTTCTTATTACAGATTTCAAACCCCAAATAGTGTCCGCAGCATAGGAGGTCAACACACAAAGAAAAAGGCATGACCTCCCACAGCTATCATTTAGGTTCAGCAATTTCTGTGACAAATTTAGTCATTTGTACAGTCGAAATTCTGCTGGTTGCTTCTACCACTGCAGGATCAAAATCATACTTTTTATCTGGACACTACAAATTCCCCACAGCAAGGAATCCTGAGACAAGCAGAATGACTGCATGAACCAACTGACTAAGAAAATTTGATTACTTGATTACCCACCCAGCATAATTTATCATCTTGCAGCATAGAATTAACTGTTTAAGATCGGGATCCCATTCCTGTGGCACAGTTCCTCAGCGTTCCTTCTGGGGTACTTACGCTGGCTTAGAAAAACAAGAAATACAAAGCAACTCCTATCAAAATCCCTTTTTCTTTAGATGAATTTGACCAAAGAGCATCACCAATAATACCAAAACCAACCAACCAACCCAAACAAAACCAAAAAAAAAGAGGAAGATATCAATCTTTTCTGTGCCAGCTTTTCTTTCCCTTTCTCTATTCGGAACAGATTAAAAAAAGTCAGCCTCTAAATAAGAGTACTTACATAACAGGTATGATTTCAAATATTGCTTGAAGTATTTTTAAAAGAAAACTTTCAAACTACTCCTTGTAGTCACAGAGTGTTCACATTTGATTTATTCCACTGCTATTATTTAATTTGACCTATTACTTAGCACTGGAAGACATCAAAAGAACCCTGACAGAAACATCAAAGACATCAATCTTATAAATTCACAGCTGAAACCATATAGCACATCATAATTTCTTAAATAATTACAGTTTTACTATACTCAAAATAAGATGATTATTGTAAATTATTCCTCGTATCAGTTACAAGTAAGTTTCAGAAACACCTGTTAAATGTAAGTACCTGGATACAGTTAATCCAATTCATGTAACATTATACTCAAAATGGAACAGAAAAATAAACGAGAGCCTTTAAAGTTGTAACATCATTTACCAAAAATTATCTGTTTTGCTTAATTGAAAATAGCTCTCTTAAAAACTTACAAAGAATCAACCATCAGGTTTGTTCATTCATTCTGCCAAACTACTAGAATTCTTTTTTTTTATTAATCTTGCAACTAATCTTAACTCAAATACTGTGCTCCATCAGTTAATCTTTATAATACCTACTATTCTTCAAAGCATCTCCTGTGTATCCATGCTTGCTCTTTCCCTTTCTTGAAAGCTCAAACCCCTTTCTTCCCAAGTCTGGTTGTTTTGAGCTATTATCTGAACACCTTTTTTGTTTAAGCATTCACAAAACAAATTTGTACACTCACAATAAAATGACTCCTTCTCATTTATGTCCAGACTGAAGTAATATCTGTACACAAAATTAACACACAAGTGTATAATTGTACTTTTATGCTCAAGTGCCCCAATCATGCACTTTAAAACACTTTAAAGGATCCATCAGGAACATTCAATACCTCCAAACTGTATAGTCTTGAGGAGTGTCTTTTGACAAAACAGCTACATTACAGGGAATTCTTTCAGCTAAAAACAAAGAAAGCAATCAACTTTGCGGTGTTTCTGCTCCAAGACATCTGAACTGTAAAGAATGGTGGGATCCGTCTGGGGCAGCACATTTTGCCACAAGAACAAGACAAGTGGGAAACTGAATAGTTCATTTTGCTTTTGTGTAATAAAGGTATTCCAGGTAAGCACAAAAGAGGCCCAGCATTCAGCTTGTTCGGAGAGGTGATTAAGGATGTCTGCAGCACCCAAGTGAGGACCCTACACCTTCCTCAACTGCAACTCCTCACATACGCTCAGTGAATATTTAGTCCACTTCTCCTTACAAAATACTTTTATGAAGCAGTCTTTTCCAAAAAAAAGCTGCAGAAGCTGACTGTCAACAGTTCTTTGTTACATAAATTTCTCTGCCCATGAGGTGGAGAAGGGAAATCTATGTTAACCTGCCTGATTTTGCACTGAAATGGGTTACAGCTGCTCACACGATGCATTATACTGTTTCACACTGACTGGTGATAAACTTGCAGTATCCTTCATTGTGTATTTTCAAAGTGGTTTCCCATGACAAACACATACTCTTAATAAATAAGAGGTGAGGAAATCTGAAATGGTAAAAAACAGTGAGCACAACAAGCAGGTAGACACTTCACTACATTAAAAAGCAACGTACAAAGAAAAAGGTCTCAGGATGACTCAAAGATAGTTAAATAGTGAGAGGCCACATTAGCAAAGATTTTCCTCAATAAAACGAAGACATGGTAGCTTACAGTGAGGAAATGCAATGCTCTGTGCAACTCATATGGGATTTAGCATCAAGTGTCAGGTGCATATAGTCACTATTTGTTGACTGTCCACAAACAGACGAGATGAGATGAGATTAGCCTATTTAAGGGTCACAGTCCTCCAAGAGCGATCACAAGCACCAGGCAGAGTGAGCCAAAATGGCAGTTGCTATTGCAGTTCTCCAGAGGGGCCAAGAGAGTGCTATGCTCTTCCAAAGGTGGTAGAAAAACCACATGTTCTCGGGAGGGAGCCATTCAAAGTTGTTCTAGAGGAAACACTCCATGCAGAAATGCTCCCCAGCTCTTCATCTAATCCACTGCGTGTGGGTTCCTGCCTCACAGCTGCCCACTGCCCACCTCTGCACATTGAGGACTTAGGGAAAGAAGAGGTCTCCTGACAGCAGGCATGACAAAAGTAGACCCTGTGGGGGTTGTTCACCTTTCCTATAAGGCACCAAGGGCTATAGCACCAAGACAGCTGGTCTACAGCTGCAAGCCAATCTCTTTAGTACCACAGATGTCCCACTTTTGGCTTCTCTCTTCACCCAAGTTCGCCCTAGCTGGTCTGACCCTTTATTGAGCTGTTACAACACACTAAACTAGCAGAAAGGTAACGGGCAGCCTTCTGCTGACAGCACACAGAAACAACTCAACATGGTCAGACGAACCCGGAGGTGATGACAGCCAAGCAACTCTGTGAGTACCGGCTGGGTTGCTTTGGCTGCTGTTGAACTGCAGAGTCTTCGGTTTTGGTTTTCCTGGGTTCTCATCCTGTGAATCCAAATCCACATTCTCACTTTCCAAAAGAGCACCCCATACGCAAAGCAGCAACTTCCAGCTCTCCAGAAGAGAGAACATGCAGAGCCCTTCTAACAGAGAGGTGCCACAAGAAAGCTGCAGCCTGAGGTGTAGCTAGAAAAGAAACCTCTCTCCTTGACTTTCAGGGAGGACACTGGCTTTTCAGGTCTTCTGAAACTCAAGACACTCAAATTCTGCCACGAAATTTAACCCATTTTAAGCAGAAAATCACTGCAAGCTCTCACCTAGAATGACATCCAAGGGAAAGTAGTGATGCAGGGAGGGGGATGCACATACACCTCTTTCTCCCTTCCTTCCTTCCTTGCAGGAAGCAGAAACAAGTATTTAATGCATTTCAGGGACATTCTTTGCATGAAAGTAAAGTGGGTAATGCCCATTAAGATTAGTTCTTCAATATTATTAGGACAATAATCACTTCTCTATGTTGGTAGATATTTAAGCCTCCTGTTCGGTTTGGCAAATCTTTCTCTGAGTATCAGTTGTACTTAACTGGCTACGTTATTTTTCAGGCATGAGCTTCTACGATTAAACTAAGCTTCTGATTTTGCAGTTGCATAACTATTTAAAATACTTACAACAACAGGTCAATATTTCTCAGCAGCTGGTATCTACCCTCCAGAGCACAGAGTTCACACGTTCTGAAGAACAGGCATTATAGTTTTAAATGCAGGTATTTTCACTACTTAATGGGCTCTGAAGTATATATATATAAATCTGATTTTTTGTAGAGTATAAAACTAGGGAGAAAAGCTTAGGAAGCAGCACTGTCTGCTTTGGAGGGAGTACTTACCCATCTGCCCTTCTGGCCAGAGGTTTAATAGATTTCTATTTTTATAAAGGACATAAGGGGAGGGGGTGGCTCCATCAGTTTCCTACAGAAACCCAGCTGCCAAACTGGATGTGCCAAAGGGGAATTTTAGGGAATTTTAAAGAGATAACCTCTGCTGAGACTGCAATGTCAGCTTTGTAACCTCATGACTGGAACATGTGCAGTGAATGCTGGATTGAAAAAGCTGTGCTATGGGAGTTAGAAGAAAGAAAAGGAGAAAACACGAACAGCACGAACTGGGATTATTACTCTGTGATGAGAAGAGGACTGGAGTTAAAAAATACTGTTAGTTCACTATGAAAAAATACATCTATAGAGTAAGCTCGCTTTGATTTGAGTATTTATTGATAACCTATGTGCGCTTCCATCCTCTCAGCCCCAATATGGTCTCTGCATTTTATGCTGATGCTGTTGTTCCATTTAGCTGTTCAGTTGCAGTGTGTTTTAAACAACACATGGAGCAAACTGACCTCTGGTTTAATGTTCAGCACAGAAACTGAGGGGTGGGGGTTGAGCAGGGAAAAGGAAAGGGAGAGGAATAGGAGCACTGCCAATTAAAAGCAAACGATAAATAAATAAATCAAAACATTAAATAATCTGTACTCTTTCAGTCTAGTCCTTCAGCTTCTACTGAGCTTTTCTTTCATGTCAACAGGCAATACTAAACTAAATCCCCTTAGTTTAAAATTATCAAGACTTTTTTTTTATTTTTACAGAAAATTGATAAAGAACTATGGCATGTGCTACTATTTACTCCCCAAGATCACAGTTTGAAGAAATCTAGTAACCTAAGGAAGCTGTAAAACATTTGTGATTCAAAACTAAGATCAGCGTTCAAAACAGTAAGGGCAGCCAAACAACCCACACAAATACAGCAGCCACAAATACCTTCAAAGGTCTATGAAAATAGAGAAGGAAGAGCATTGAAAGTCTTATTTGGAGATTAAAAAGGTGAAATTAGTGATTTTCACCTAGACAAGTACATTTCTATATTAAATTACAGAAAGGGAAGTCTCTTATGGGTAAGACCCCATTACAAAACACTTCCAATGTCTACCTGTTTTCTTACTCTCCTCATATATAGCAGTGTACTTGCAAAAGCATCCCTTTTACTATATTTAAAATAGATGGGAAAAGATGATGTCATCACATTTCACCGAGAAGAGAAGCAGTAATAAATACCCTTTTGCAGTGAAAGCAGGAATGTTTTACGATAAAATATAACAGCTCTTTAAAAAGAAACATTTCAAAGTAACAGGAATCTTAGAAAGGTAAAATAAATTAATAGTCTATGTTGTTAAAAATTATCTACAAATCTTTATCATCCAGTTCTTTCAACAGCTCCAATGTGTGGTGAATGTCATTAAATTACCAATCTAAGAAAAGAAGCTGTCTTCAAACCTGAAGATACATGTCCTGTTGAGCTTAATATTTAGGAGTATTTAGAAAATATTTTAAGAAAAAGCAAAAAGTGGTGGGGTTTGGGGAGTTTTGCTTTTTTTTTTCTTTTAAGGGAAGCTGCCAACTGAAGACCCATAAAACCAGCTAATTTTATAACCTTACAGCGTAAGGTATACAAGGCATACAATAATATATGCTATCTTTAACCAAATGTTAGTTTGTTTCACCAGTGTTAGTTCTTCTTTCTGGGCAGCACTTCATTGAGGCCCTGCTCCCTTGAGGAAAGACAAACTGCTTCAGTGCCGTTCCCTCCAGAGGAAAAGGAACGTAACCAAATCATTAGCATCCAATGTAACCATTCTCTGCATCGGAGACAAAAACCTAGACAAGCATGTCTTTAAAAGCATCGCCTCTTCTACTTTGTAACTGATCTGAAAAAAATACTATTTCATCTTCAAATCACAAAGAAAACAACTTGTTACACTGCAAGTGGCTTTTCCATTGCCTTGCCGTAAGAAAAGCTTTGCCAAGTCGGAAGATTTTTACTCTCAGAAAAAAGGTATTTCTATGATGTATTGTAAATCTTTACCTCCCTCAATTGGGAGGTAGGTTTTTATGCCTTTCAAAATTTATTATGTCTGCTTGACTGTGCTTTCCTAAAGATCCCTTTCAGCTTCTGTTCCAACTAGTGAAAATTCTCTCAGTTGCAGTAATGCAAAGGGAGTAGGAAAGAAATTCAGCACAAGAACAGAGCAGACACACAATGTAGTACAGCGCTTTGCAAAGCCCTACAAAGCACATTACGGCTCGATTCATGAAATACCCTAATTCAAAGTACTTGCTATGTAGGTCTTATAACTTATTAAACTTGATATTATAAATAAAACCATGAAGTCAGCCCCAGCTGAAATACACACATTTCCAAGGAACCCCTACAAACCCAGCAAACCCTTCAGCCCTTTCTATACATCTTTCCTACCCACATCCTTATTTTTTTCCATTATGTGTGATTGAGGTTCCAACTCTACAAACTACTATGCAATTTTAAATTTTAATCATATGCGTAGTGCCACTGAGATTAAGAGGACCAACGCTACTAACATAACCAGTGATGCACAATGAATGTACGAACTGAGGGATTTATACTGCAATATCCTTGGGGTGAGGTATATGGGTTTTTTATACATTTCACAAAGCAGCACATAATTTTGCTGGCAAACAGAAAATAAAGGTTTCAGTTTTGAAATTTTCATATCACCAGCAAGCCCTAAGAGGAAAGCAAAAAGCCCACAAAAAGCTCTGCAATGTGTCAGATTAAAAGGATCTCCACAATCTTTTTTCTGATTCTTTTTTCTGATAGTTAGGAAAGGTACATGATATGATAGAAGAAATTTGTGATTAATTGGTAAACTAATCAGGAACCAATTTTTCCTGCTGCCGCTTTCACCTGTCTTCTTCTCCTTTTGTCAAAAGCAAAGGAATTCCAATAAAATAAAAATACACTATACTACTTCTACGAAAAAAAACCAAAACCAGTTTCAGCTACACCAACTATAACTTCCTTACATTTTTTTCTATTGTTAACTGTTTTCTACTGTTTACTGACTTCTTCAGTCAGTAAAAAAGGGAAAAAATTACACACAGAGGCACTATCAAATTCACTATCTCAGAAACAAGCAATAATTACCCTAGCAATGCCTCTTTCTTTGATATTTTAGTACACACTGCATTAGACATTCAATACTATTTCTTGAACAGCAAATTTATCGTTCATGTGCTCAAAGTGCAGTAAATTCTCCAATAAAATAAGGGTGCAGGATAACCTTGATAATCTTAATTACTGAGAAGTTTGTCTTGGATCTACAAGGTACACAAAGCAAGTAAGATATACAGAAATGAAATCCAAGGCTGTTTCAGCAAGATTATACCTTACTAATTCATTAAGGTTGCAGTATTTGGTAATTTACCAAGTATGAGCAAGAGTATTTCACTAACTTTTATAAAATTAATTGATTTTTACCATGACATTTCAACCACATGCAAAAAAGACAGGTGATACTACAGTGGAAATGTGCTATCTGTTTGACAGTGGTGATTTTTGAGAGAGAGCTTTTCAAGTTTATACTAACAGGGTTATTTCACAAGCAGAAAATAGTTTTATTCCCTTATGTCAAATAACATTTACATATCCGTAATGTGGACCATACCACAAAAAGGGAGACATGAAGGAAAACATGGCTTTACAGACCTGACTACCAGCACACAGTATTGCTTTATAAATAACGTTGAAGTAAACAGTGTCTGCATATAAATAACCATTCTTACATTGACTGTTAAATACACTGACAGAACCAAAGAGCAGCAAAATGTTGCTCACTGTAAAAATATCTGCTTTTGTTTTAAACATATAAACAAAATATTTATTTTTGCAACCATCAAAGCAAGCATCCGAGTTTTGATTTTCTCTGTGAGGAGCACACGTCTATAAATAAAGGAGGAGAGGGGAGAAAAATGCTCAACAGGACAGGGGAAAAGAAAAAGACACAAGTGAGCTCTCACACTATTGACAAGGCTTATAATCCAGAAAAATCTGCCGTGTGAGCCAAGGCATGGCAACATAGCATTCAGGCACACAGAGGAGAAATGCTTGTAAATTCCACTGGTCCAATGAGCAGAGACACAGTTTTCATAATTTTATCATTGTGCTCCACGGCTGAGCGGCTGTCAGGCCAATGGCAAGGCACAGGTTCCCATTTGAATGACATATGGGTTCACCCAACCAGAGAGATGTTAGAGCATTAAATACCACAAACAGACAGGACAAGAATACAAAGAGCCAAATTAGCGCTCGTGCAATGGTGCGCTCTGGCAGGGACCTGGCTGCTCCCGCCCAGTGCCTCCGCCAGGTCCCTGGTGTCGGGAAAACCGTGTCCTGCAGACAACGGGCTCTCGCCTCATAAAACTCAAACACGCACTGAAAAATTGTATTTCAAAGGCTGATGGGAAAATAAGAAAATGTGTATTTTTAAAACACTGGGAAGTGTAGACTTGGACATGTGGTGAGTGAGAAGTGAGCAGGTATTACTCTTTCCCACAGTAATTCTAAAGAGCGCCATGGAAAATACATTTTACCTTTGTGGAAAGCTGTTCTTCAGACAGAAGTGTTTAACATGTTATATAAACATGTTATGCAGTGAAATGTAAAACACAGGGGGATTTTCATCACATTTATTGCATTTGTTAGCCAAAACATAGTAGTCTTGTAATCACCACCACTGCTGTAGTAAAACACTTCAGTGATATTAACAAAAAAGTCCTTTCAGCCAGCCTTGTTGAAGGGGAAAGAGATTATATTGAACAACTTGGACCTAAACAAAACCAAACAAAACCCACAAAGAACTGAAGACGAGAATGCAAAAGGAGAGCATGGGGCTGATTTCAACCAGCAATTCACCATCCCCTTTTGGGAACAAACCAAATCCAAGTGACATAAATTACTGAATACTGCCTAAGACACAAGCTGTCCCCTCCCTGTGCAATGTGACGGACCAACACACAAGCCACACAGTAAGAGCCGTCCACAGGAAGGTTCGGACTTCAGGGAGCTCACAGAGAAATTGAATTAGCAGTTTTCAGGCTTTGGTCCATAAATGCAAGTCAAGAAGTTCACCATCATCGCGTATAATGAACACCACCTTTCCGCAGCAGGATTTGCAAAAGCACAAGTATTCACATGCCAAAGAGACTCTGCCTGTTAGCAGCCAATGTTTCTTGTGAGGAGGAGTCCTGCCCCTCAGCCTGCACCCAGCCGGCTGCGGCCTCCCCACAGCTCCTAACAACTCAAGGATGTGCTAGAGATGGTGCCTTCCATTGCCTTCAAAGGGAATTTTTCTTCTCAGTCTTTCCGTGCTCTATTTTCACTCTGCAGATCTCTCTAGACATGTTCTCTTTAGATTTATTTTATAATACCAGGATCCTCTTCTGTTTGTACTACATTTTTCCTGCTCTCATGCATTTTACCCTTTCAGTCCATACCAACACTATCACCATATCTATGCAGGAGACTTGGGAGACTTCACTAGATCCTGAAACATTCTCCATCAATAAACTGAAATGACCAGGAGGGAATATTATCATTAGGCCTACATTCAAAATAGCTGTTTAGGTCAAGGGTACTGATTAATTACTGCAGTTCAAAAGCCACTGACAATTTCTTCCCAACCAAGAAATAACTACCGTACAAGAGCAGCAATCCATAATTATGTTTATCAGGAGTTATTTAATGACACACGATTTATTTTTTAAGTGGCTGAATTTGTATTTCATTGGCAAAAGTGAACACTTTTTAGGACAACAGTGAATTTTTAAGAAAAGCAACAACAAATCCATTTTTCCCTAAAAATTCCAGTACTACATCACACTCTACTACTTCTTATTTTTAGATCCCAGTAAATTATATTACAGGTTAATCTTTGCCCCAAGGTTTATCCCCGCAGTATCTTTTCACTTCTGAATTTGTTTTGTCTGAGAACTTCATATTCCAGCATGACTTTCAACTGAACACATGCAGCTAATATCCTCTTATCTTCTTTTTTTAGTTAATCACTAAGAACCCATTTCAGGACTACATACACCAAAATACTGAAAAAAAGCCCCTCTGACTCAGGCAACCCCCCAAATTAATTTAAGTATCTCCCTAATTGTTCTCATATAAGCAAGCTGTATGCCACCTGAAAGCACAAGATGAAGAGCAAATTAATCAAAGACTAGGAAATATATTCCTTAGTTATTTTAACATCTAACAGTAGAAAATTATTTCAAAGCTACCCATAAATACAAAGAACAGTGCTGGCAAAACACAAGAAAAGTAGATAGGAAGCAGAATTGTCAGTGATGTCCTCCTTAGAACACTATCTCAGAGAAAGACTCTCATACCCTCTAGGCTAATCCATTCCCATGCTCTGTGTCGGAAGATGATACTCATATTAAAATATCCATCAAAGCCCACCCTACCTTAGACAAGGAAAAAGAAGTCAGCACAGCTAATGGAAAGAAACCATCTGAGCTGTAGGCAGAGCATCTCCTCCCTTGCCATTATCTCTCCCCACTCTACCATGCTAAGGGAAGTTGGCAAACTGAGAAAGAATTTCCAATGCAACAAAGTAGGAGCTTTCAAAAAAGCTTAGGAAAGGAGGAGAGTGAGGCTGAAGATTAATAGGGTCTCTGGAGCTCAGCAAAGTGCAGGACAGAGGAGGAAAAAATAAAATTGATGCTTATGACATAACAAAATAAAAGAAACATAAAAACCACTTTTTCCTTAGAAGTTAATTTTTTTAATTATATGCATGAATATTTCAGTGTCTGATACTGAGATGTAAAAACTCATGCGGGTTAGTTTAGGCTGTTTTGTTTTGTTTTTTAAATAAAGTGCAGTACCAAACATGGCACATATTGTTAAAAGTGGTTTAGGAAGTTTTCAACCCACAATGAAAGCATTTTTACACTTACACACAGAAAAAGAAAAAATGAAAGTCTATCAAAACAGAAAACTGAAAAAAAAGTTACAGAATTTGAATATTTAGATTTGACTATAACTGCCAAAAACATACAAGCAACAACTTACAACTGGAAAAAAAAATCACTGAAAAGAAAAACAATATTCTGAAAAAAAGAAAACCAAACCAAACTAAAACTTTTCAAATACCACCCAAATATTAATTTTGAAACCAATTTTCTTTTGAAGATACTTCAACTATGACAAAAAATTCATTGACCATAGAAAACTACACTTGTCACAGTTTCCAGCAGGTCACAGGTAACGAAACTAATGCACAGCATGATATTGTCCTACTTTAGTAACATGTGGAAATCATTAAGCCCTTAGCACAGATAAAATTAATATGGACTTACAACAGACTTACACAGCACAAAAATAAGCATAACTGACTTAAATTTATACATCATATTGTAGTTTTTTTAATGTAGTGTCCATGTAAACCTGTAGGCAGACACACACACCAAACTGAGTCACAGGGAACATGACTTTCTTGGAGGTTAAGGTAATTTTAATATGAAAAAATGCTGTTCCCATCTACAGAGCTCCAGAACATTGATGGGCCTTTTCTAACTCCATTTCTCTGGAACATAAGCAACTAGACATCAATAAAATGAACAAATCATTCTCACAAAGTTAATGAAAATGAAGTTATGATTTCACTAAATCTGATGGCATCCTGTTTTTCCAAAATTATACTGAAACCAAAGGCTTAAATAGCACTGGTGAAAATGTTTTCAGTTCAGAAATAATGTACATCAAGCTATGTTCAATGTTTGGGCTGCACAGCTCAGGGATTATTCAAAGATGATCTCATCTTTGAACCCCAAGCTACAAGGGGAACAAAGCCTCAGAAGATATTGATTCTCCCATCCTGGGGCAGCAAAGCTCTTGCATGAGTATCACAGAATATGTTGAGTTGGAAGGGACCCACAATGATCACCGAGTCCAATCCTTAGTCCTGCACAAGACCATCCCCAAGAGTCACACCACGTGCCTGAGAGTATTGTCCAAAGGCTTCTTGAACTGTCAGGCTTGGTGCTGTGAGCATTGCCCCGGGGAGCCTGTTCCAGCAACCAACCACCCTCTGCATGAACCTCTTTCTATTATCTAACCTAAACCTTCCCTGACACAACTTCATTACCTGAAATCCCAACCAAACAGGTATTACAGTAAACAAACACGGCTAATCTAACATTCACCAATGCAAACTTAAAATAGAAGGCTTCCTTTTTCCACATTTTAAGGACAATATCCACTTGCCTAGCTCCCCTTCTTACTCCCCTGACACAAGTTGTGTAATGGATGGGAATGGTAAGAGCTCCACCATTGTGAGCAGCTGTAAAAATGAACAGCTGTCCTCATCCTTCATCTAGCTGAAAGAAGACACAAAAAAGTTAGGACTGCATTCACTCCATCTTCGGTGGTTTTTGAACTGATGAGGAAGCAGTACTTAATGGAGTGACAAAAAGACGACAACTGCAGAGGTGGTGGATAGAGGGAAGCACATTAACAGGGCAATGACGGCTGTGCTTGAAACGCACTTTTTTCCTTTCAGTTATAAAGCTGCTTCTAGATTAAGGGTATACTTGGAAAAATACTCTGTTATTTCTGCTTTCAGAGCCAAAGAGATAAACATCGAAGTTTTGCAGGAAGATAGGTAAGTCTTAGGCAATCACCCAGAAGGAGGAACGTTTCACGTATTAAGATGTAAAACTGCACTGAAAATACAGGCTAGGCAGAAAGTTAATGACGGTTTGATAGACCTGATTAAAAAAAACACATGGATAGATGGCAGTCGGTGCCTGTTATTGCAAGGCTTGGATGGGATTATTTTAATTAATGTTCTACCTAAACTCTTTTTTACTAATTACCATTAAGAACTACCAGCTGTATCCGCAGATTAAACATTTCTCCCCACCACAAAGACCCAATTTGAGAAGCTGCTTCTACAACAGATTATTTGTTATACTGTTTATGGTACCGTAGAAACCTTTACATCCTTTTAAATTTGTGGTAAGATTCTTCGATGTAGGTCCTTTAAAAAAAAAATGTTGACTGAACAGATACAAAACAAATGCCTCTTAATTGTGGAAGAAGAGTGTGAAAAAAATGCCATTATACTACACAACTTTATAGCAAAATTAGAGGACTCGCAGTATTTGATGCAGTCTTCAGACTGACTTAAATCCTGTAGCTTTCTCTTTCTTTCTGAATATACTTAGGAACAGAGAAATAGGAAAAACCTTGTCATGAAGACGCAATTTTTTTGTAGATTGATGTATTCTCTTTTAAAGGGATATAATTTTACAATCCCTCACAGGTGAGATAGTGGGTTTAATATCTAAAGGAAAGTACATATTTGTCTTTATGTCAATCTACATGAAAGAAAAATCACTGGTAAAGTAGCAATAAAATACATGCACTGCAAGGATCCATCTACATTCCTATTTTGTGGCTCAGATTTGACGTATTATTTGCCATACTCAGAAATGCAGTATTTCTGTATGCACACACATTAATCTTGACAAAAAGATCTTATTTCAGTCATGCTGATCCTATTTTAAAATTTATTTAATACTCAGCTATAAAAGGCAAATACTATTTTATAATTGAAAAGGACATCACAGTTGAGAAATATTCCTGATTGAAAACACTGTCTGAATGGTTAAAAGAAAAATCCTACTGCCTTTCCTTTAAAAATCAATAGAAGATGACAGATATGTACAGAGTTTGGAAAAGCTAATAAACAAATTGCAATGAGAACAAAAGCCTTACCAGTTTCACACACATACACTTAAAAACTCAATCACATTTTTCTCCACTGTATTGTAAATTTAATAGAAACTATACTGTGTACATCTATGAGAAGCTTTATTTAAGAATTTTTATATCTGTTTATAGATATCCACAAATTTCCCTAAGCAATTATACAGGCTTGCAGTTTAAAAAAAGGAAAAAAAGAAAGGAAAAATTCTAGTAGAGAACCCCTTTAAAAATTCTCCTGCAAGACAGAATCTTTCACATTATATTCCTTAACTGAGAAACTGCATGAGAGCATACTGGGTTTTGTATAGCCAAAACAATAGCTTTGTACAACTAAGAAAAACATAAAATAAATGTAAAACCAATCAAACCCTGTACACCAATTGATTAAAAAGTGACTATTAGCACAGCTACAATACTTCAGACCAAATTTTTAACAACATTTGCTTTCTCCATCTGTCTTTTTTGAAGACTTGCTTCATCAGTGAGTCAGATTTTGGACAACATTTGATGTGGTGCCATTTAAAAAGAAAGAGAAATAAGAAGGAAGAGATTTTATGAAATAAATTCTGCCAAAATCCAAGGCAGATCTGGAATATGACAACAAATTTGTGTCAAATAACAGTCTGCCTGATGTTTAGATTGTTAAGATTATTTAGGAAATGCAAAGGAAAAAAGTAAGCTTTCCAAGCAGTCTTAGGGAACTTAAATTCTAATACACGTATTATAACATATTATAAGAAAATTAATAGATACATGAATTTAATTAAAAGATTCTGTGTTTGCCTATTGCTGTTATACACAGAGGAGCAATCAAATGCTGGTAGCAGATCTGTGTCGTTAGAATGACTTCTGCAATTTTTCTTTTCCGCTTATAAAAGCAACTACACATGTACAAAGACAGTAGGAAGAGGGCCACAGCACATTTTCTTTACAGGAAAAAAGATTTACTAGCCTATTAGGAGTGCCTACCTAAACAATGATTTTCTAGCAGGCTGCCAAAACATGCCAAATTAAAGCCACTCCTTGTGCAGTGACCTCATTACTTCTCACAAATGGGACTGTCGAAGAAAAATCCTATAGGTATCAGTCAGACATCATCCTTCTGAATGCATCTAGTTTGGGAAGTCAGACAAAGCAGCTTGACAACACTCTGTTCTGTAAAACTAGAAGAAAATTACGGAAACATATCAATTTCTTTTAAAGACTTAGTAGGTCCAGAATGGGACTGCTGGACAGAAGAGCACAAGACATCACCACAGAGCTCTGGCAGACCCAGTGGCAGCCATCAAGATGCCTTGTTCAAGGATGTGAGCCCTAATTAGCCAATTACTGCTTATCTTTAAATTATTCTGACTGTGGCAATGCAGCAAAGCAAGCCAATCTAAACTGTCAAATGCTAGAGATTCACCTTCTCTCCATCTTCCCAGCACACACTCCCTTAATTCTTTTTTTGCATAGCCCTGGCACCAGCCTGGCCCTGAGATGAGCCATTTTAGCACACTGAACTTGCAGAAAACCCCTCCCAACAAAAAAGACCCTGAAATCTCCCTCCCATTCAGCAAAACACTGCTAAGCTTCACAAAAATTAGGAAGGTACTGTACTGAGCCACAGGGAAAGGAGGAGATCCAAGATGAGTCAAGCAACAAAAAACTCCAAAATTAAGGAAACTGTTTCCCATAGCCCTGAGTCTGACTCAGATTTGTAACACCAGAGAAATGCCATGTAACAGCAATGTGATTGATGCACACTGTATTTTGCACCATGCAAAGCATAAAAAGCGTAAGAAAATCTCAGAAGTGTCTCCAACATCCAAGACATTATATACATATATACTTATTAACACAGATGTCCTCACTGAATTTTGTTTGTAATTAGTCCTTAATCTGAAAACCTTAAGTAATTCACAATGATACATAAAATGTAACAGCGAAGCTGACAGATACTATTATCTCAATAGAGACTGCATATTAAACCTTTCATTCAAATCTATGGCAGAGCTATGAAGCCCACCACCTACTCTCAACTCTTTGGAACAAACTCTCCCTATACAGAATCATATTTTGCCTGTTTATTGTCTCCTACCAATTTAGATGGCTAAATACTTTTTCCCAATTCCTTTCTTCCAAACACATTGTGACGTGTCTAGCACACTGTAGTTTTTTTAAGCACTTGAGTAGTCAATGCACACGTATAATTCGGTTTTCAAAGTCATAACATGCCTTGAGGGATGTGAAAGGTGTTAGGAAAAATAAATAAGGCAGCAACAGTTTTTGGTTCAGCCAACCAGCCTTAAGTTACATTTTTCTAAGTACTTCTATGTATTCTTAGCCACTTTTAAGTACGTGTGAAAAGCACAGAAACAATAAAGAATCTGTAGTTTTTCAGTAAGCCATGAAAACCTCTGGAGCTCCTTGGCGTAAATGCAGAGAAGTAATGGGTGAGGAAGAAAGATGGTCACCTTCTTACTACTAACTGGATTTGGGTGTTCAGCCTACTTAAGCTCTTAAGTAACAACTTACTTCAGCGGCTAAACCAAAACCAATACTTAACAAACTCAACACACTTATGACAAAAGCTTCTGAAACCACTGGCAGAGGGTGTCCAAAAATTTTCTGAAAATCAGAGAGACTATACAAATTATTCTTTAAAACCCTTTTGTAAGGGTTTTAATACTGCCAGCATTCTTCAAAAATAAAAGCCTGACATCTTATTTGTTCAGCTTGCACCCTGCATGTCTAGATGGTTACAAAACAAAACAATGACATTTTAAATATTTTTTCCTAAAGTTTTGTATTTCAAGAAGAGTTTTCTGAGAGGTACAAAGTGAAACATATCCAAAACAACTCCCAAAAATTGCAGAAAAACAAGGAGGGATAAAGGAGAAGGACAGGCTTAGATGTTCATAATATTGCCATTACTAAGAATATCAAGGTAAAAACTGAAAGGATAAACTGAAGGCATGCTCAGTGCTCAAAGCACATTTCTGAAATACAAGATAACAATTTGTCTGAGAACATCTTTTCTTTATCTCCCTCAGAGGGTTGTAAGATTATTAATCTTCAGAGCACAAAACACTGCAAAACTACAATTCCCGATGTACCCTGCAGCCCATTCAATTACCTCAAGTACATGAGTCCTTGCTAAGAGAAGGCAGATTAGTTTTAAGAAAACATAAACCTAGCTCTACTGTGCAGTTCCCAACCCTTACAGTCTGGACATGTATTTTCCCTGTGCTCTATTCCTCTTGCAGAAAAAGAGGTAGAGAATTAATCAACTGAGAGAGGCTGAATAATATTTTTGGTTTCCTGCGAAAGAACAAACTCATGGTGATATTTCAAAAAATACAACTGCTTCTGGAAAGGACTTTGGCAATGCCTTCAACACAATCCTATATGGTATCAAAACAGTAACCTTGGAGCAAAAGGGTTACCAGGATTCCACTATCCCCCAAAATGTTGACCAGCAGAAGAAACAAAACACAAGCTCAAGTAACCAAGTGGCACCTACAAACAGGAATAAAACTTTGCTAGTGTAGCTCAGAAAACAGGATCCATCCAGGACGAATCTGTGTTTCTCTTCTATGAGTTTACAACTGTATGTGTGGTCCTGCACTCTGCAGTAGCTTTTACAGACAGGGAAAATGTCCCATCTACTGCTGTAAAAGAAAGCATGCTCATGGCACACACATGGGTTCATATACGATACATAGGTGCATCCTTTCCAGGCCTGAGGTCACAGCTACCACACCAGGGGTTGATGCCACACATTACAGTTACAACCAACAGGGTGCAACTTCAGCTGAAGCACCTCTGCTGCATGGTTTTCCAGAGGGTTAAGTGAGGGGAAAGAGGGGAGTTGGTTAGGGTGAAATGTTTTATTCCCATGAGACAGTTTGGCTGAACTTCTTGACCACAGATATGCCCCACTGCCGGGCTCCTCCATCCCACCCTCCAATCTCAAGGAACTCAGTGCATTAATAGATGGAGCAGAGGGATGCCCACAACACATATGCAGAAGAGGCTCTGGAAGTACCAGCCTGCCACCATGGTGTCCACTGGTGCTAGAAAAGATGCTCCCACATGCAGTGAAGCAAAGATCCCTCCAGTGTAAGCCACAAGAACACAGAAATCATCATGTAAAGGTAACTAATTAAATTTATTGCATCCCCTGCTTCAGCAGCAGAAGAAAAAGAAAAAAAACAAAACACAGTGTACAGAAGAACATGTTACTCTCTAGGTAAGTGGCAAAGATGGATTGGGAAGCACGCAGGGGAACCGCCTGCCACCCCACAGAGAGGATAAGGAGGTCTCACCCAGGAAGCAGCCAACACCAGTTTGTTCCACCAGGGCCCCATTGGGTCAAAACAAGTCGTGTAATAAACTCTACCTCACAGGAGACAGAGAACTGGAATTTGATGCCAGTGCCAGTACCCACCCCATTACCGTATTAACCAGCGGGGAGGAGGCAGATAACACACACCAAATTTACTGTCTGGTACTGTAAAACCATTAATTTATCTTACAGCTATTTTACTGGCACAACCCCTGCTCTATAACGGCGCTCTTTTCCTGACTATGAGAAATTATTGGGCAGTTTGTGCTAACTGCTTTCCCGTCATGTTTCATTTCCAAACACCATCTTCTGTCAGTTTATTCCCATTCAACCCAAAGTGACTGTCAGCATGAATACAGATGATCTGTTCATTTTTATAATGGTCTAATTTTTGAAAGCAGTCTCCACCTCCCCCCTCCTTGAACTTAAAAAGACCAACCACACCCAACGAAACAACAGCAACAAAATAAAAGAGGGAAAGAAAAAAGAAACAAACAAAACAAAACCCTCACCAAATCACTAGTAGATTAAACCTGAACATGTCATTGACCCATTCGCACTTTACTTCGTTTGAGAAAAGACAAGAAACGTGGAAAATAGAAAAGAAACAACCAAACAAAAGGTGAAAACCTCAACCAAATCCCAAATCAACCCACCTCTACAATGTTTTATCTGTATATAAACATTCTGTACCATAAATAGGCAAATTCTGTTTTTATATTCCTGATTATTCTACTAATTTTAGCATTTTCCTAAGAGGTGAGGCCCTTCTTGAGGGGCTGAACCCTCCCCTCCTAGCACCCACAAATTTGCATCTGCACTGGAAACACTCCTGAAAGCAGCAAAATCCAGTAAAGACTGGGGGGAGGTATGGGAGGGTTAAAAGAAAACAAGGAATCCCTGGAAATGGTCCTGCGCTGCAATTATGTAACTCGATATCAAAGGTGCGAAAGCTAGAATGAAAATATTTGATGTGACAGCTCTTCACCTCAGTTGTAGCATGCCCTATCTAAATAGCAGGAGAGCAGATGGTAATTTTCAAGCACATTTAGACCAGAATGCAAGCGATACTTAAAAATAAATACATAAATAAACAAATAACAGTACACATGGAATAAATAAAGCAAAGCGTGTGTAGGGGGAGAGAGCGTCTTACCAGGCTAACCAGCATAGCTGGGGGAAAAAAAACCACCACCGCACACACAGTTTTACAGTCGTACAAGTTCTTCTTCTGATCTGACATGTACAATTTATTTCTCAGCTTAAACCACCAACTTGTGGAGCAATACAAAGATGCATGCACTTGTCCTGGCAAGAGCTTTCAAAGTTCATTGGTATTAAATCTGCAGCCCAGTAAGCTGTGAAAACTCTGTCCTTTCAAATGAAGCAGCTTCTGAACACTTGCTTTGAAAATTTTAAGTGAATAAGTAGACTGCATAAAATTTGTTCGAACACCCACCACTACCTAGAGATTTATGCAACGTCAGATGCACCCTCAAACTCCAAGTTATTTTGATGATAAGAAGCAATAAATCATTTTAGTATTACTAAAGACTCTTTTCAAAATGCTGCTGGCTCCACAGATAATTCTGAATAGTCTTCCAACTGTCCAATCAAATAAATCAATATCTGGGGTCATGGTAGAGGGGGATTTGTGAACTATACATGCTCTGTATTTAATTGTCATAGCAAATCCCAGATTTAAAGCATCACTACAGTTGACAGAGCTGAGAACAGCCAGTGCTGTGACTAAGAGTGGTGCCTACTACTGCCCAGGAATCCATGCCATCAGGATGTTTCTGGATATGGAGATAAAAATACCTCCATACATATGTATATGCATACGTAATATATTTATGTATACCTGTGTCTATATACTGTATCAAAGACAAAATCTAACAAAATTGAGACCAAGTGAAGACACAAATACATGGTGAATTGTTTCCAAGCATCTACTATTCACCAGTATGGCTGGTAGGAAGAATGCCCACACCTACCTTTCCCAGTTCTCCTCATCTATACAGTAGCCAAGATGTTTTTCTGCTGTTTCATCTTTTCTATTCTATTCTAAAAGGTGACAACCAACACCTGACAACTAAATGGAAACTGTTACAAATTTTATGTTTAAGTTGTTGTGCTTTTAAAGAAAAAAACACACCAGTTTGCTCATTTAAATAAAACTTTTAACACTGCTTTTACACACTCTATTTTAAGAAGCTACATATATGTACAGCCCACTCCAGTATACCAAACTTTCGGGGTTACAGTAACATCCTACCTCAGTAAATCATGAAAGAAAACATATAACTAATTGTGCCTGAATAAACCAGCAATAATCTTGATACTAATTATCCCAAAGCCCTGATGCTTCATCCAGAGCAAAAGCACCTAAAATTAAACAGTTTCCCCTGCCTGCATAGCCACATATCCTATCTGTGCTCTTGTCAGTTCAGGTCACAGTCACTGCAACATTCCTCTTGGTGCAGTCACATCAGCTCTGTACCCGGCTGTTCTATGCTCCTGCAGACACCTATCTCTCTGTGGGCCATTATTGTCCCTTGTGTACGTCTCTCTTGGCTTCTGCTTTCCAGGGTCATACTAATTTTTAAAGGCCTCTCCCACCTTATCTCCAGACCTTCTCCTATGATACCACCCAATAAAGCATGAGTTGGCACACAATACAGCAAACCTCCACTACTCTGAAACCAAGTCTAGAACCCTGGTGCCCAGAGGGAGGCAGTTTCTCACAATGGCACTGTGGCACATTTGACCTGACATCAACTGCAACTGAAAAGATTTCATGACTAGAATGCATTAATGGGGAGGCCAAAATCAAATTAAGTGCTGAAATAAAAGCAATTAATTGTTGCATCTACAGCATGAGTGTTTCCACCTGATGTGTAAGAGCACGTTCATTCACAGCAAGGTAGAAAGAACTCCAGCACACTGAAAACTCAGATTTCACTTCCATATTTTGCAAGAACACCATTTTTGCTCAATAAACATTATTTGGATAAAACGCTACTAATATGCAGCACCAAGTAGGTATTTTATCATTTATTTGCAAGTATCATGCATTTTATAATAAATTAGCATAACAGTTCAGCAGCAGAGTCAAAATTTGCACCCAAGCATCCTAATTACCGGGATTCTTTCTATATTCCAATTCTAAAGTATTATCTCATTTGCTCATTAGTATGTAGTATACATGCATTACTAAAAGCACACAAAACTGAAATTATCATAAATATGTAACTACAGTTACATTTTGATTAGGTTTACCAAAAAAACCTGAACTATAAAATGCAAAACTCACATGTAAAATTGTAATAAATTGTATCTTACATTCAATTTATTCTCCAAAACACCACAAAAATTTCTAATGTGAAGATTTGTATTTTATATAAAAAGTAGTAATAACGGTGTATTCATTGTCTACAGGTTGTTATCTGAACTAACCTGAGTGTCTTGTAACATGGCTCCCAGGTATTAAAAAAGTATAAAGCCATTTATTAGGTATTAATAGAGACAGACTGAATTGATACAATTAAGTCACAGTTTAATATAATGTATAGTTTTATGAATTTGTTAAACTTGCTTCCATGTGGTCAATTTTGGAAAGTAAACTGTTAATCAATCAGTGTTAAGACCCTTACTCCCAAAGCACGCCAAGACAGAGAACAGATATACAGAAGTGCTTAATATGGGCACACTCACACACATTCTCACATGGAAATCCAGTAAGGTTTTCTTTATTTGTATGCTTCTGATTTCACAACAAGCAGTGACAATGGCTAAACAACATACAAAATGCAAAAATCATTCTCCAGAAGTCCCTCATGCAAACGCTAAAAAACATAGCTACAAGTCCACACATGACCTCCTTTTTTTTGAGAAACACTGAGTAAGCTTCAGTGGGACGTGTTTGGAAGAGAAAAAAGGAACCCCTCGAGGGGCAAAAAAAAATAGCTTCACTGTTTAAACACCTTTAAAAGAGCTGGACCAACCAAGTCAAATTCCTGAGATAAACTTGAGTGTGTCCCATCCACAGAGTCTCCTGTTCAGAAGCTCTCCCTCAGAGCTATGGTGAGTCAGTGCTTCTCACCGCTGTGCTTGCTCCTGCTGTGGAGACCACAGCAGCCCATAGACTGTCCTGCCAGATTGCTCCTTTCTTAAAAGTAAGTTTCCTTTCTGCAGGACGGAGGTGCAATTCCGCATGATTCCAAGCAAGACAAAAAAATACCATTTCTGTGTCTTCTGAACTCCTACAGTTTACGTGTGGTATTTTAGAAGAAGTAAGAATACCTTCCAACTCCAGAAGGTGTTTTTATACCTTCTACATGCATTTTAAATTGCCTGATGGGAAACATCTTGGGCTGGGAAAATGCATCTCCACAGAAAACACTCACTTTTTCAGAATTAAGAACCACTGTACAATTTTTTTTTAGTAAATAAAGTTCCTGGTTTCTGAAGGCATAACAAGGTGGTACAGGTTTACTAAACTGACAACACTGTTGCAACATGAGATTCACTACAGGAAGAAAAACAAATACTCCAATTGCAGTAAGGCCAAAGGAAAGTGATTTCACATTTATGTCACTCGATACTTTAAAGACCAAGTTAATTTTCAGATCTTTGGGGGTTGATTGTTTGAAAGCATACTGCAATACCTGAAGGACACAGCAAGCCTTACGTGGCATTCACACATGGCCACAGTTCTCGAGTCAATGGGACTTCCTTTTCTGTGAACATACAGCCCATGCTATATACCTGTGCACTGGACTGGAAAATTCATCTTTAACATTTCTGTTCCATATATTCAGTTATACACAGGTTCAGGCCAAGAGACCTAAATTACCTTCTTTTAACCAAAAAGGTTATTCAGTTCTTTGGGATTCTTACTATCAACCACATTCTCCAGTTCACTCTATCCATCCTAATTCTTTATATGAGCACCATCTCCACTAGCCATTGTGAAAGACCAAAAACCTGATGCAGTTTGCCAATATCACTTTCTTTTACTCAGCCAGATATCATATTAATGCATTTAAACTGCAGGATTGCACAAGGAACTTGCATTCAACTGATTATCTGCCATGACCTTCAAAGCTTTCTCTGTCACTGCTTTTCCAGAAGAAAACGATATCCTGTAAGCGAGAGCTGCATTTTAGTTCCTAGATCACAATGGATTTATTCAAATCAAAGTACTCTACATAAATCTAGTCTTACCTTCATTTAAATTGGCAAACAAGAAAATCTGGTATGAGTAATATATTTTAATCTTGTGTTGCATTAATAATTTTTTTTGTTATTATTTTAAAGGAAAGTTTAATCTCACTGATTGGTAACTATTCTGTTTTGGTTTATTATTAGCTCTAGCTTTTGCTATGTTTTTTTACTATGCTTGGTAAGTCTTTTTGCTAACCAGAAAAACATATTTAAATGTCCACACACACTTATTTAAGCAATTATGTACTTGAACAAATATTTATTCAGTTCTTAAGTTTAACATGCTTATTACATTATAAAAGTGGCAAACAGAACATTTCTTTCTTACCAGGTCTTTTTTTTTTTTAATTCACAATTACTGCTCATTTATAGTTGAAGAAATTTTACTCCTTCTAAAACACGTCTTCATTAGTTAAGGAAACCACTTAAATAAATTTGATACGCATTCAAAATATTCTCCATAAACAAAACAAGAAATTGTTTTAAGAATTGAAGCTTCTAGTTCTAAAATTCTGACAGATGCTGGAGACAGAAAAAGCAGGACGGGACTAACTTTTTCCTCAGTTATTTGTTTAGTTAAAAACTTTTAAGCCCTTCCAAGCATCTACAGAAGGGGAAAAAAAAATCCCTTCCAAACGATTTAGCTCATGACCACTCCCATCTTGAGTTGCTGTCCCTCCGAAAGCAACAGACAATGTTTGTATATGTAAACCATATATCTACCAATCTATACACATCCATGCTCATAGATTTAATGTTGTTGCTTATTTGAACTCAATTCTTTCTGCATACAACTTAGTTAAAAGCTATAGTCTTTACAACAAAAAAGCCACTAATTTACTTCTGTAACCAGTTCTTCTTCCCCTGCTTCTGAATTCCCTAGTGTGAGATACAATGTTTTTCCAAACGAACTGTTGCCTGCATTTACACACAGTTAGTTTCCTAAGGGTTTCAATGCCGGCAGCAGGTGGTGGTCAGTCCCTGTACTCCACTGCTCTCCCCAGTGCAGCTGACATTCTTAATGGACTGGTCACCTTGCTTTTACTTTCAGTGCTCTCTAGTGTGTACTGGCTAGTACCCTCATCTCCTGCCTTCTCTGCCAGGACAGTAACTCAGAAGCATTTAAAATCATTTGCTTTTGAGTACTCTGTTATTCAAAAATACTCCATTGCTCCTGATATACAGTACCACTTTCCCTCCCCTTCTACCCATTCAATTCTTTCTAAACAGGTTATAAGCATATACTTTAACATTACAATTCTGTGAACCTTCCCATTAGATTTCAAGTAATATCAAGTAGACGAAATTTATAATTGTAAATGAGAAATTTTAGCTCCTCTTATTTATTATCCTGGTTGCCAGCATTAGAGTATAGGCAATTAAATGGGGTGTGGGGGGCTGTGTGTCATGTTTGGTTCCTTGATCACTTCTGTTCTGTGCTTACATGTTCCTGTAATCTTATTCTTCACCCTCACTGCCCCAGCTCAGAGCTCTTCCACCAATCCAAGCCAAAGTGACCCCAAGAAATCACTTCTCTGCTACTAGAGGGAGCTCAGCCAAAGAACATGCTCTCTTCCCTTTGCAGAAAATAACCAGCTTCTCCAAAACGCCAACAGCTTTCTACACCAAATTATTCACCCTACCAGCAGGTCACTTCCAGGATCTTTGTTTCTGTACTGCTTATTGGGAAGGAAGGCCTTTTGAGCACATCAGCTGGATAAAGAGGCTTTTAAAATGCTTCTGCCTCCTGGCAACTTGCATCAAAACCCTGCCTTACAAATGTGAATTCTTCCACCAAACCTGACTGACAGGCAAATGTGGCTGGGGAAAGGGGAAGGGGAAGAGGAGAGGTGCTAGGTTTCTTGCACTAAATGGAAAAAGGTGGGTTTTCCTCTACCTCATGGGATTTTCTGAGACCTCAGAATGTCCTTTGGTCATCAAGTTCTGGGAATCTCTGCAGCCTCAAGATTGTGAGCCATACCTTCCTTTCTTTATGTCAGAAAAGGCCTGTCGAGGTGTATTTCCTGGTCAGTGGAAAAATTCAAGCTTCAAAACTTCAAAGGTTTCCAACCCTACAGCATAGATTTAGTCTGCTTATCTGCTACCCTGAAAATTCTGAGATAGTCAGCCATTTTGTTCTATAAAAGAGGAAAAAAAAAAAAGAAAAAAAGAAAAAGGAAATTACTGCTTCAACATGCAGTATGATTTCAATTTTAAATCACTGGCACTGTAGGATGTCCAAGAGTATGAGAAGTCCAGGCAAAGGCACTAAACCATAGTAGCCAGCCATGTACCATTACCAGCTTTGTTCAGGAGAAAGATTATCAACATTTGTTTTTTAAGATTTGTATCTGCATACTTATTTTCATGTGGTAACTCTTTTCTCAATAGTTATCAAAACACACCTCCATCCAAATGACTGCTTCGTAAAGATGTATTTTTTTTAGTANTTTTTTAAGATTTGTATCTGCACACTTATTTTCATGTGGTAACTCTTTTCTCAATAGTTATCAAAACACACCTCCATCCAAATGACTGCTTCGTAAAGATGGGGGTTTTTTTGGTAATAGAGGCCCAGATTTTTCCACAGCTCTACTGTCACTACATTTACTTTATCAGCTCATAACCACTGCAGTTTTCCACTAACTCACCCTGTGAAGGGACAGGCTGCTGCAGGAAGGGCTGGTAGCCTCGCTCCCCCAAGGGAATGGGAAGCCTCCTGTGTGTCCAGTTGGAAACTGCAGTGGTAAGGGCAAAATTGATATGAACAGCAAGACCTTAGTCAAATTTCACTAAATATCATGGAAACCAATGGGAGAGGTAATGGGTAGTGGTGGCCTTCCTGAACACAAAGAGGGGTTTTGAAGGGAGCCCCCCAGCCATGCAGCTTCCTCATCCAGCAGGGAGAGTAAGCAGAAGACTGAACAAGCATTTGTAACACCTCAATCCAGAACAGGTTTCAGGCTTTCATTATTCACTTAATTTTCCAGGAGCAAATATAGTGTAACAAACAATATTAACATAGCAATAAGGACAAACATGTACACCTCTGCTTCAGCTGACAAATATATTTGCATGGCTCATTTCACCTGCAGCTAAACACAGAAAGTTGCCCCAAGACAAGGAATCTTACAGAAGAGAAAAAAGACAAGAAAAATCTCTCAAGGCAACCACACACAACTATAATGTTATATGTTGCTTGCTCCAAATAGCACTTAGACTGACTGCAACCACAGGAAAAATTATGGGACAAGAGTGAATTCACACCCTTTCAAGGAGTCCTGCTACCCAAGTCATTCTGCCTTTTTTCAGTATAATTGGGATTTTCTCAGCATATCACATTCTGGTGTCTGAATATCTCAATTTCCAAAACAAGATGTTAACAGCATAGATAAAGAACTCCAGCAAGTGCACAAAACCAAGGCTACGCTTTTTTCAACTGCTGTTCAATCATCAGCTGGAATCTCTTGCCAAGTGTATGAAAATAACAAAGAAAAGGCATCTATTTTTCAGGAAAATATTAAGTCTTAGTATTCTTATTGCATCTTTTAGGTAAACCATTCACAATATTTGTTTTCCATTGTAATTTCAGATACTGCACACCAGGTGTGTTAGTAGATGAACAGCACTATTGAAAGCAACACAAGGACAAGAAATATTTCATTTCACAAACAAAGACAGCATAGCAATAGAAATGTGCGGATTTATGTTAGATTCAGTAAAAATATCTCCAGGCTAATCACGAACTGTTAGAGCATTCTCAGTATTTCCCACTGCTATGGTCTTACTTTAATGGGGGAGGAAAAAAGGGGAAAAAAAAAGAAAAAAGCTGTGATTCAAAATGGAAGCTCAGTAATTATTCACAGCCCAGTATGTAATCGGTAAAATGACTGGCAAAGTTCTTAACACATCAACTCAGACGTATGTAAGCAAGGCATTCCTTCCCCGCGGTAGGCAGCCCCATGTCAAGCAGCTATGTGCTAGAACTTGTCCTGTGCTACCTGTTCAAAGGAAACTGTGCAAGAATATTTCAAGCTCTGACAGATACCACTTTGTGCAAAAACATCCACAGGAGTATTACAAAAAAAGACAGCACTGATGTTTCAGCAACCCCTGTGTCAAGAAAGGTGCTCTCCTGCATTTTTATTGACATGAAGGAAGCAGTTCCTTCCCTACTAGTCCCAGGCTCCTTTCCACGCCTTTTACCGAACTTTTATGGAAAAATTTTGCACCCACCTTTTTCAGAGATGGTACCAAAAATGCCAAATAATCTGTGAAATTTTGCATCTCTAAGACAGTAAAAAGTACTCAACAAACCCACAGTATATTAAAAAACTATCATTTGCAGTATTCCATTACTACAGGATTAATAACTAAATGCCAAAGCATTTTTTCTTTTGGCAAATATTTATTAAAATGTTGAGATCACTTAAGTTTATTACCTGAAAGGATTCAGGACACAGCCATTCCTGCCTGTCTGGAAGTGGAATAAGGTTGGGCCCATATATAAAAAATACTTTTCAAGTAAAAACATGTTTTCTCCACTAAGCACAACACTACATATAACATGGATCCTTCCATATTCTGACAAACAACAGTCTTACAACCAGTTAACTCTTTTTTGTTGTTGTTGTTTTTTTTAACCACATTTACAAAGAGCTGAAGTTTCAGAGTTCCTGCAAGCAAGTCTAAAGCAATTCCAATAAAAACACAACTCCTCACACACACACAGGGTTCTGACATTTAGTCAGGTTTTTATTCTGCTATACAGAATATTAATGTACACCAAGAACAGGAACATATTTTTAGTCAGTTCCACACATGAAAGACAAAAATGGGATAATGGGACACAAGAGAGAAAAAGAACGAACAGCCTACACCCAATACACCCTAAGTATATCTGATCTTTTCCGGGAAATTCTTCAATTGCTTTTTGTGGTTATGCTCCCCTTGTAACCCCAGTGTTATAGGCCTAAAGGAATATCAGAAAACGTTTTTTTTCTTGTAATGTATAAAATCGAAGAAGGAAAGGCCAAGTACCCCATACAGTCTTGGCATTTACTGAACCTACTCTTCACCACTTGCTGCAAGACTGCAAATTTACTCAGGTCATAAAACAATCTCCAATTTGAGAACGGTACGTGGGATTTCTCACACCATCACCTCAGAAGACTGAAAACCCAACTGCTTGCTCTCCAATATCAGATAGGATTTTTTTCTTTGGTGAATACAAGGTCTAAAGTATCAATTTCTGCAGAACTTAAGGTTCATTTTAGAAATAATAGTTTCCTCCCTAAAATAACTTTCCAAACATAAAAGGGCCATAAATCTATTAAGCACACACTTCCCAAACCTGCAGGGGGATATCTTGGCCTCTGATTTTCTTCAGTTTTGCCAACAAGCAATAAAATGAAACCAATGAAAAACATAAACCACTCAATTTGCATCTGTCCTTTTAAACACTCTCTAGTACGATGGAAGAGTCAAAACACATGCAAATTTTCAGTGCTGCCAGCTGGGAAAGTTAGGAGAGACAGCAGAGGCGAGCAGTGGAGTTTCTGAGGAGGGACAGGAGGAGCTCAAAGCAGAGGTCCTTGCTGAGCAGGCCTGCTTACTTCCTCCATGCACAGGCTCAATCTGTTCTTGGCATGGACTCTTACGTATTTGTTTCTACTAAGCACCACTTGCACAGCATGAAGCAGTTCGGAGAGAGAGAGACAATCCTGTGAAAAGAACAAGGTGGTTTCGCTAACTTGTCCTGTAAAGCACATCTTTGCCAACATGGCCTGTAAAGCACACATGTACATAGACTCCAGATAACTAACGTTACTTCTATAATTAAAACAACATCTTCCCTAAGTGGCTATATAAACCTTGTTTATTTTGATTGGACTGTTGTCTCAAAAGGCAAGTTATATTATAGTTTGCCAAGAAATATGCAGAAATCTCTTCATCACTGTTCTGTGAAAGAAACTAACAGCAAACATAATTTGTGCCTTTGATGTATGCACCAAAACTAAATCTACTCACTTTTCAAAAGGTATATTTGAATATAAAATTCAAATATATTTTCTAATAATGCCCAGTCATTGAATTGTTTATTATCTGGTATATGTATTGTTTTTACACTCAAATGCAAAAAGCATTACTAAGAAACAATGTTCAGAAGAGGAGGTAAAAATGGAGTGTACAAAGAAATAAAACAGACATTGATTTTTCTCCTTATTACTCTTCCCCACCCCCAAAAGACATTATAAGATTCAGAGATGAAATACGTATCAGCAAGGATGCAAGCATTTAACACACTTGTTTTATTTTGGGCAAAGCAATGAATAAGAAGCACAAACACCAGAGAAACATCCAAAACCAGAGACAAACGCAAGCCAGCAGAAGAATAAAAGCCTACAGAGATTGCATGAGCTGTAGATTTAAGTTATTCCTTACGTTCTTAAATCTTTCTTTCCTAAGTCTTGAGAAACAACAAAACACCATAAACTTCAAGTATTTACATTATCATCTTTATATGTGCCCATATGTAACTACTAAGTCAGTACAGTTATAAGGAGCAATGCAATATGTAAACAAATCTGAGTTTTAGAAATAATACCTACAGAGAGTAAAAATAGTCTTTAACATACTTAAGATTTTTTTGGAAAGATTTTTATGATTCATCGACTCCCACAAAAAGTCTTAATGTCCTAGGTGATAAAACAAGAAAAACTAAAGCAGGTTGCTGAGCAAGTTTGAATTACACTGCATGGAACCCATGAAATTTAAGACTGACTACCTCAAAAAGGTATGGAAAATGCTCCTGGTTTTTTGCATTACTTAATATGCTACTGTCAAACTAATTTTTGTGTAAGTTTTGATGAAGCTAAATCTAACATAAATCTTAGTTTATTAAAAAAAAAAGCTGTTGCTAGCAATAGAAGCCTAATCTTGAGCTACTGAAAGATCAGATATTTCTTGAAAGGTCTATTGTTCCAAGAAGAGAGCTAGCTGACTCTGTCCCAGGATGACCAAAGTAAAGGGTACCCGTCTCATTCTGAAATTCTCTTCAATTATCTTAGAGGGTTAATTCTGACTAGTTTGCTATCAACTAAAGACAAATTACTCAACTCCAGCAACATAGCCCCAAAGTGAAATTGTAGCTCAAATGAAGTCACAACAAATTTCCCACTGATTTCAGGCAGGTTTCACCTTCTTATCTTCAGCTCTATTTTCAGCTGTGGGAAACACACTCCCTATTTTTCAAAAAGCACACTCTATTGCCTCCCTTGCTTCCTTTGAGCAAGTTCAAATTTACAGACAAATGATAGCATCTTCTGAGAAACTCATACCATGATTTAAAAAAAAAAACCAGCATGCTGAGTTGCCCTAGGGAACACAGGGAAATATGGTTACAATCTGGTTATAAAAATCTTATCATATATAGGCAGGATGGGTCAGGACATCATTTCAATAGTTTTTGAGTGTCAATTATTCTTTGATGAATATTATTAAGAAAAAACTACTATGACTATAATACTAAGAGTAACAGTCCTTACCTACAATAAAACCTACAATAAAATGACTGGCACAGTCATTACATGGCAGCTGTTGAACAGAGTAATGCAGCAGCCTCTTCTTAAAGCAAGATGCTTATTTTACTTCAAATGTAAATAAACTCATGTCTCCTGCTGCCATGTAAAATGAGCTGTTCATAAGTAAATGATTTTGTACCTTCCTAGTGAAGCAGCAAACAGCCCTCTGTTCTCCACTCCTGATTACCAAAATCTATTTCCTGCCTAACTCCAGCGCAGACTGTTAGCAAGCCAAGCTCCCAACAACAAAATAACTGCTGCTTCCTTTAACAGCAACCTTTTTCACAACACCAACACAGAGGGCTTGCATGTTTTCCTCTCTTGTGCCCCCACTTCCAAGCAGAACAACAAATGTGATTACAGCTATTAAATATTCCAACTGAATGACAATCATTTAGCAGTAACAAAAATACATTTTATTTGTCATAATGCCTTGATGATTCTTAAACACTTTCTATACAAATGTCGACTGCCACTCACTCCAGTATGGATGTAAAAATTAGCATTTACTGAACATCATTACATAGTAATTGAACCGATAGAAATGTCTACCCTGTCTCATTTCCAAGCTCTCACCAGCTGAAAGATCAGTTCTTTTCCCTATTCAACCTACATTTTTTCCGCACCGTTTCAAAGAAGTGATAGAAGCTACTGAAATGTTTCTATTTACCATAATAATGCAATTCCGCTACTTTAGGGATTTTCTTCAGTAAACAATCTCAGATGACCAGCATTAAGATGAAGAGCTAAACTACCATAAAGACCGCAAACTTATGTCAAATTTGATTCCGTGATTATCTGTAATCTGTGCTCACCTCCCTCTATAGAGTGAATTACACTCAATAGAAGGGATAATTCGAAAGGAGACAATACAACATAAAGCCTTATCCTGCCATGAACTAAAGTAGCAGCCTTTTTTTCAATTTAGTCAATGAGGCTTAGTATAACCAAAAGAAAGAACCATGCTAAACATTTTCCTACAGTCCGCATAAGCACAGTACTTAGCATTTTACTAAATCTGAAATTTAAAAATCCCATTTCTTTACATGACAAAGAGCAGCAACTTTTCTTTGCAATTATTAACACCTGACCATCAAAAGACCCATTCTTAAAGATGACCTTACAAGGGAGACAACTAGATGTGACTTCTTGTCCCTTTCTCTAGCAGTTCGTTTACATTCTCCAGGAAGCAGTAGTTCTACTTACTTTAGATTTTTTTTTTTCTGGAAGTTTAGAGCAGTTCAACAGGGTGGCAGATATACCATTCAAATAAATTGTTACTGAGGAATTATTTTAATTCAAAGTATTTGCATGTTTTTTAACAGAACAGGAAGTTGGGAAAAGATTAATCCTTTAGAGTTGCAACATTTCTGCTTTCTAGGAATTAACAAAGGAGGTCCACAATCTACTAGTGACAGCTCCAGATAAATACTCAGTGAAAAAAGCAAACCAAAATAAATGAAACAAACAAACAAAAGCCCAAAATAAAACACACACACAAAACAACACCAAAACCAAAAGAAAAACAAATGCCCCAACAACCCTCAAGGTAAATCAAACAAAAATCTGAAAAAACATACTTCTGAAACACATGCTGATCAAAGCCTCACACTCCCTTCTTATGTGTGTGCATCAAATATGTCTATCAATCTTTAAGAAAAAGCAACACATCTCAGTGTTTTGTCCTCTGCTGGTTGCTTTTGCGATTCAATCATATTGATTCATTCTCTGCTCTTACAAAGTAAGTAGACTAAGAAATGAAAATGCTGCTTATTCTCTGTGTCTTCTCCTTTAACCAAGACTAACATCAACTGTGCTGCAACCTACTTAGGAGCGCAAAAAACTGCAGCCATTCAATATCCTCTAGCTGGTGAGGGCAATCATACACACAGAGGACAACAAACGTATCACTTTACTAGTACTTGCTGTATGTATGCAGCACATTTTAAATTAATGGTTCAGAGAAAAACATGACAGCAAGCCTCACTTTCTGGGCATACTCCAATCTTCTCGACTTAAAACGATTTCAGAAAGTAACACACACACTCAACCACCCAACCAGTAGTAAACACGTGAGTTTGCTAGCTTTAAAACTCTATCTGCCAAGCCAACAGCCAACTGATTTCCTTGGCGTAAATTCGACATTTCCAATCCAGGACATTACCCAATACAGGCACAGTAAACCCTCTCCTAAATGACGTAATCACACTGGTGCTGCTACAGTTCTGGTTGATTTGCAGTTTCCATTACAATAAATCCTTGCCACATATTCCCAGAAGTTCTACAATGTTTCTGTCCCTTTAAAAAAAAAGGTACTCCAACCTGAAACTTGCCACATAAGCCAAAGCAAACAAACAAAAAAAGGCAAGTATATATATTTTTTCCCTCATGCCTCAAAATAATCTGTACATTAAAAAAAAGGGGGGGAAATGGAATTAATGCTTCTCTGAATATTTACAGTTCTAGCCTTAATATAGACACTGATAACATTTTTTTAACGTTGCAAAACAAGAATATAAAATGTTAAAGGGACAAGGGATTAGCACCCTTTCCTCCTAAAGTATTTCTATAGCAAAAAAGGGAGAATGAATAGACAGAGGCTTAAGCCTCGTAACTGTCTTGCTAGAAGCAGTCTCATGACTTCATGATCAGTACTAAAACGCTCCATTTTAAACATCTATTAGGAATGGCTATTGTACATGTCCACGAAAATGTCTTTCCTAAAGAATTTACTATGCATTACAGCAACACGATCCTATTTACACAATAAGCTGTTGTTCCAGTCCATCAAGTACACAAGGAATTTTAATGCATGCTAAAAAAATCAATTAGGCAATGATCCTCTGATTAAACAGGCACATCACACCATTCAAATTCTTTCAAACACACTCATAAATCTAAGCCTTCAAACTTCGCTGAAAACTTTCAAAACCTGTATATGGATATTTCAAGTATACAATTTTTAAGTTTAATGAAATTCATCACAGAATAAATGATGTTACATGATGTTATCATGAAAAAACAACACCATCAGATAATGGCAGGGGAAAAAAACCTTATTTTGATGGCTATTCTGAGGTATTTTTGGTTTTAGCAGAAATGTCTTTACAAAGCACCAGAAGGCTTTCCTACAGCACATGGTATCAAAGGACAAAAACACTTCAAGAGGGCAATCGAACCAGAACCAGAAGAAACTGATGAAGGCATCATCAACTGGTTGACAGAGGTCCAAAAAGGGTGGGAAGAGAAAAAGAAATTAAATTAAAAGGAAATTATTGTCTTTATAATCAGATATTATTATTCAGACAGTATTTCAATCATAGTGAAATGTATTGCAAAATCAAGCCTGAAGGTAGCAGGTGCCTGGTGTCCCTGCATATTAGGATTTTTCAGTTTTGACACCATCTCTTTGTAATTCCAAGTGATATCTAACTGAAAGTTAGATCAGAAACTGAAAGTTAAACCTGAGAGTATGTTTTTTCTGCCTTCTGTTTCTTCATACATTCCCTGAAGTCCTGGGTAAAGAATGCTAATAATCCTAAAATTCACCCCATGCAAACCTGAGAGTACCTGAGATGATGAGATAGCAGTATTAAGATTTACATGCAAGAGCAGCATTTTAAAGCTTTGTTGCAACCTGTGTTTCAGTGATGCTGAAGACTGACAACATAGGCACACGTCATCTTTCTCCCAACTTTCCCTTGCCTTCTTCAACCCTTTCCCCCTACAGGTGGATGGGAAAGAAACAAAACCCCAAGTTTCCTAAGAACATAAACATCCCTACATAATTAATTCATCATATATATTTATGCATACTGACAAGAGATATGTCAAGTATGCAATCCTATAAATTACACATATAACTCTTTTAGTATCACCTTCCTCTTTTAGTATCACCTTCCTTTCTCGTACTTCTCCTTTTATAATATAGGTGTCAAACCAGCCCAAATGCTTTATATATTTATTTGACTCGCACTGATTTAACTAGACATGCCCTTAAAATTTTACAAAATGCTGTAGCACTCCTCAAATTGCTTAATATTTTGTTGCAGCAAGCTGTCACCCATCTTCACATGACAAATCTAGATCTCCTTTGCCAAGTGTCAGAGAAGAAAGTGAAAATCTCAGGTTCCATTAGCTTTATCCTACATGCCTACTTTTATATCCCAATCCATTTATCTTCAGTTATATTACTGCAAAGATATTGTATCCATTTCAAATTTTGCTCCTCAGGTATGGCTCAGTGTGTTGTTCTGGGGTTCATCATTGGTAACTCATCAGAGACGAATTCCAAATCCAAACACTTAGGAGATCTGCTTTCTCTCTTCACAGCATCCTTTGCAGTCATGCCACTGAACGTATCCCATACCTTCCATAATCACTTCAACATTCTGAGATTTACACACAGAACATTAAGACAGTCTGCAGGTTTATTTGCACCTTCCTGTTTGGTATCAAGCATGCCTAGACCAAACAGCAGTTGTAAGAGAATGTCTGCAGCATTTCGCAGATAACCCTTTTACAACCAGTTATCAGGCTATGCTTGATATTCATGCTGCAGATACGTAGACTGACTGCACCTGATAACATTTCCTCTTTTTCATCGTCTTTAATCTTTCACTGCTTATGCCAGAGGCCTCCCTTCCTGCGACAGAGCTCTTCCACCTCTGTGCTACAGGCTGGAACACACTATTCTCTGCTGCAGTATGACACAGACTAGCTAACTAATCAAGGCAATTATCTTCAATTCTACCATTTCCATTAATTTTAGCTCAATCTTTTGGGTGCTGTTTGTCGTCTTTATTTCTTCATTTGCAGCATCCTGCAGCAGAGCCTGCAAGTTAAAATCTGTCAAGTCCCATAGTTCTAACCTCAAGCCACACTTGCTGACAAAGAGCCAGACTTAACATTTCAAGGTCTTCTTCAAAATTCAAAAATCTTCACAGTTTAACAAAAAGCCTTCTTGTTTCATCCAAGGAAACAGAACTGACACCCTCAGCTATCTTTGGGCAACAGCAAACCATAACGTAAAATAAGAACAACATCTCCCATTGATGTTTCCCACCCTTCCTACAGTGTGGCACTTCCACCCTCATAATCCATCTACTCAATGCTCTCTCTGCACAATACTTAAATCTGAGCACTGTATGTGTTTAAGGCCCAGTATTTTTTAACCAATCACATTTCTTGAAGTGCCTTGAGCTTTTGATAAATTCAATGTGACAGTGTAAAGCAGTCCAATTTCCAGAAAATGCTGAGATTCATCTTCTGAAACTTCTGGCAATATTATTTATTTTATATATATGGTATCTAGAAGTATGTACATGCTGCACAGTCAATTTTAACAAGAGTAGCTGGCTCTCCCTATTTAATATTCACGTCACAGGAGTAAAAATCCAGCCAGGAATCAAACTGTGGCATCCTGTGCCAAAGACAACTTACCACTCAGCTGGTAAGTTGGCAATTCAATTTATAAACCTGCATTCCTGCATTCTAATCCTTTGTAGAAAGGTGGTAATATATGAGCAATATGAAAAGAACTGGATTCAGATCATTAGAGGTTCACGAACCAAACACACGAAGCCTTGGAGGCTGTCCAAAACAAAATCATGCCTAGGTGGTGGTGATGTCCGTTCAATAAAAATCCAATCTCATAATTATCCTCTCGCTTTTTCCCCAAAGCGCATTAGTGCTTGGAGCAGCACCGCAGCTCAGCCAGTTACAGTAACGCTGCGAGGAGACAGACAGGGCCTGCAGCCAATGGTGGTGCCAGGTCACTGCCTTCTCACGGATCATCTACAATTACCAAGCAATTAGCAAATGCAGTGAAAATTCAACACTCATCTCTGCGTAACACCGAATAACTCATTTTTAAATTAAACCTGTGTTTTAATAACTTCACTTTGGCTACAGCCACACAGAGAAAAATAAAGCCTCCTTTATTCAATTTCTCCTCCCTTTTGCAACTGACAAAATGCTGTGCTGTCTGAATCAAGCAACCAAATATACTGTTTGACATTTCTAAACTAAACAATCTCTTCCTCACCAGTAACTAGCTGTTCAACAACAGAAAAGAACAAAAATTGAGACTGCTGCTGATCGTACTATACTATATTTGAAACTGTTATTTAATTAACTGCCTGATTAACATCTTGTCCTACTGGATGGGTGATAGCAAGAATTAGCCAGGCACCTATCTGCCAGGGAGTGCAAAATTTTCTTGTCTTCTCTATATTTAACAATAAATGACATAAAAAAAGTTAATCTGCAATCAATCAGTTGCACAAATGTCTTTTCCCAGTAATGATCAAGTTATTAATCTGTTGTGCTCACAACACAGTGTAGAGCTCTCACTGCCTACACTCACATCCCTAGTTTGAAAAAAAAAAAATAATTAGCTAAACATTAGCTTCTTGACAATCTTGCATTATCTCCCCCTCTAGAAAAACGTCTGTGTCTTCCTTAGTACAGGGTATGCACATTGGGATTGACCTTCTTTAAAAGGGTAGGAAAAAGGCAGAAGAGGTCACCATCAACAGTGAAATCCAAGTAGATAAAAGGAGATTCTTACCTTTCTATACCCTTGAATACAAAGATAAAAAAATAAATCCTGACTTTAAAGAGATGGTAATGGGAAAAACATAGGAAAAGCTACAGACTCCTATAAAAATGAGGAGAAAAAAAGAAGATCAACCACCACAAAAACAAACAGCTGATATAAATACATAAGACTTTTGTATGCACTGGACAACACCAGCCTTGATGCACTGATGTCAGCTCTAGCTTTTCATCTTACATTTAAATGTATCTAAGCCAGAGAGAAAGAGAATATAAGAAAGTCCCCCAAAAAACCAAAGAAAATAACAAAAAAATATACAAGGCTACATGATGTCAACTGGAAAAAAAGGAAAACTCATGGCATTTGACATACTCCTCTCTCTCCAAAAAGATTTCAGCAGCGAACTAAATCCTTTTCTAATTGTATGAGATTTCAGAAAACATTCACACTGTAAACATAAATTTATTTAGTTTTAAAAACAGTCCTCCATCCTCCTTCTGCACAAGAAATACTTATTTATGTGGTTTTTCTTTTGCACCCTCTATATTAACAAGGTGTCAGAAGGGAAGAGTAAGAGAGGAGGGAAACCAAAGCAACCCAGAAAAAATCCTCCACAAACCTGTTGCTGTGGATACTGCATTCCTCCCATGGCTGCCGGGGCTCGGCCCTGCATTCCCACGGGATAGCGCTGGGGGCCGGGAGGGCCGTAGGACTGCCCGGGATAGGGGCTGCTCTGCTGTGCCTGAGAGTGAGGGTTATTGCCCATGCCGTACAGCTGCGGTCGCTTCATGACCATCGGATCCATTGGACTGCCCTGTTGACAAACACAAGCAAAAAAATATTTAAGACATGGAAAGGAAAAGGTCAGAATCATCAGGCTTACCGCAGGCAGACTATACATGTGTTTTCTCAATGCTTTATACATCAAATATTGACTTGACTTACAAACCGGCAAAGTACCATAACCTGGTTCTCATATTAATTAGATGAGGTTCTGAATGGCGATTTTGGGACTTACACTGCATTTAAGAAAAAACAAAGAAAAAAAATTTTGTACTCAAGATTGTCTCTTACCCACACAGAAAGCAGAAAATCTGACAATAAGCTGAGAACTTCACCTTAAAAAATAATTAAGTATACTGCTGTAAACTGATTAACATTACTTCAATGTTAAAACAAAAATAAAATAAAACCATAAATATATATCAAGAGACATAAACAATGGACAAGCCATTTAACCTTGAGAAAATGTCTGTTTTCTTACATTAAAAAAAGGGAAAGGAGAGAAGAGTTTCCAAGAAGCACAATGGATACAGAACGCTGTACTGCAGTGTTTTCATATTGTTATCATATACTAATAAGTTTTCAGATCAAAAGGCAAGTCATAACCCACATTTTACATTAAAGTTTATTTGCCTCCTTAACAGACCTCAGAAAATCCAAACTGCAACCAGTGATGGAGGGGGAGGGGAGGCAAGGGAGGGAAGTTTTATTTTTAGACTTTTTGGCAGCACTTACCAAGCACTGTAACAGTTTCAGGACAGGTGTCAACCATTGTGTAGTATTACTCTCATGTTTTATTACTGAGGACTAACTGAACCAGAAAAAAATATCATACTTCATCAAGCGCAGCACTGTATTGTTAATATGACATCCATTTTTTAATTCCTGAGTGCCGGTTATATTCACGGAAGAAAACTGAGGTGACGGGGGAGGGAGAAGTTTTTAAAAAGCCTATCACAACTTCATCTTCATGAAAGAAACATATCCCCCCCTCCTACTCCCAAGAAAAAAGACATATTAATTCACCTCACCAGGAGCAGGACTCCTTCCTGTAGCACATTTTGTTCATGTTTTCCTGCAGTGTACTGCTGATCGGTTTCATTTTAAAACCTCCTGTGTAACACAGCTTCTACAAGTCCTTTCTGGCTATTATATTCTGATGTAACAGTTATTATGACAATAACTAACATTTCCCATTCTCATCCCTGTTTCTTCTCATTACTGCTGTTTGTACTACTAACACACTATGGCTTCTTTTTTTCCTCTATACAATGTCCTCTCTAAAGTAGTCACTGTTTAACGACCTACTACTCTTTCCTTACTGCAAATAAAAACCATCAAACCTCACCTTTTCACTGGCTCTCTCCACCATTACTAACACCAACTTGCCAGGAATGTCATGCTAAACTAATAAGGCATTCCAAATGTGGGCACACTACACCTGAGGAGGTGGAAACAATAACCTCTTCCTCCTCCTCCTCACAGGACACCTCCATTCAAATCAGAAGAGGATCACCCTTTTTTACCACCATAGCAAACTGCAAAATCACTTCTAATTTTGGGTGAGTATTACTCAGCAATTTTCCCTTTATTATTTGCCTGCTCTGTAGACAGAATAGAAGTTTCTATTTTTTGCCCTTAAATGTCCCTGGGTAATTTCCTATTTATATTTCATTCTTTTCAAAATCAATGGTTCTCCAATCACTTCAGGCCACCTGACCCACAATAACATTCTAATTTTTTTTTTAGGCCTCCATGCACTCTCACCACAGTTTTAACACAAAGGCTACGCAGATGAACTATAGATTTCTTGTTACAGTGTCCCTGGGGACAACTTACATTTCCTCCTATAAATCATAATACTTTATCTATATTTATTTCTGTGTTTCAATGTTCATTCTGTTCATCACCTGTCATATTCATCTTCTCAAATACAAATCCTTGTTCAAAGCGAGTCTCAAGCTTCCTTCACAAGATTCTCATGAAGCCCAACAGCACCGTTCATTGCCACCATCTCCACCTTCAGGGAATTATTTCCAGGTCTCATCTTCAATAACAACATTTACTCAAATTCAAGTTTAATTAATTCTGAGTGTAGTATTTTCTGTTCCGCATCCAAGTCTTAAATATCAGTATAAACAATGCAGATAGCTACACAGCTAAAACAGTCTGACATTTTCCATTATTAAGACTACTTTCAGGTGCATATAAACTTTGACCAACTTCAAGAATTTAGGCTGAAATTTTCCAGGCCATATGTATGCCTGAGGGTGAAATTCTCTGGAAAATTCAGCAGAAACAGTTCAGCTATGTCTAAGAATGAGGTCACAGAAAAATACATGATTTATGTTCTCACATAAAACACTTGAAAATATGTCTTGAATACCACACTTTGAGGCAGAGAATTTTAATTTGCCAGGGTGACGCTGGACATAAGGACAAGGCATGTGCCCGTGTCCGAGAGACAGCACCTGAATGTCACCAGACTGGGAGCACAGGAAGAAGAAACAGAAGCACAGGAGGGGCACAGCAAGGCTTCAACAGAGGAGTTACAAAGTGTATGGAGGCAGCCTTGAATTAGCCAGAAAGAGGGACAACGGGTTAAAAAAAGCAGTGGAGACAGAAGTGAGACAGGAAGAGTTGAAGGAGAGAAGAGGAAACAAGGTCAGGAGGTGACATGGATACAGGCCAAAGAGTCTCTGTCCTCTGGACTAGTGATCTCCAAGCAGCAGAGCTTCTGTGTGCACGTATGTTAGGAGAGCGAGCCTCACTGGCCATGCATCCTTCCTTCCCTTCTTCTCACCAGAGCTTGCCATCATTACGCTTCTCCTTGTCTTCTCCAGGTGAGCTCCTCCTCTTTCCCTCAGGTGACAGCAATTCAGACAGGTGAAGGGAAAAAGATTCTGAGATACTGCTGTAACTCCAGTCACCAGGGGCTGCAAGTGACTCACACAACATTGAAACCAAGAGGGCTGTGGCCACTGGGTATGGGTAGCAAGGGACCTGAAGATACTCAGGGCTTACTGTGCATAGTGCAAGAAGTCAGGCATCCAGAGAGGGACAAGGGATAGTTGAACATGAGAGGGCTAGACTGAGAAAGCAGTAAATACCCCTCTGCAAATTACTGGGACAACCCCTAGAGTCCCACCCTAGCTGTCAGTGCTGCCTGTTCCCTCCTCCCTCCAAGGTGTCAGGGAAAGAACAAACAGTAGAGTGCTCTGATCATCTCTAGGGTTGGAGAAGATGGACCCAGTTAGGAAACATCCCATGCACTGGCCGGTCCTTATGGAGGCTGGCAAGTCACCACTGCTACTCCTGACTCCCTTCGGATTAGATCCCAACCACCTGTGTGGTGAAGCTAAAGGTGAAGACATCTACCAGTGACTCAGTGGCTGTCAACATATTTCTACAAGGCAAAACAAAAACAAAGAGCCAGCTCCTCCCCAGGCTTAAGAAACATTATCATTGCAGAAGTTGAGAGCTCTTGGAATGAAGTTTGCCCTTGCAACATTAAATGTGTCTCCTTCACAAATATAACTGTATTTAAATACACAGTCACACTTTAGTCCTCACAGGCAGTGGATGGGCCAGGTCACATCAGGGCAGTGAAGGGGCTGTTGTCCGCTCCAAGACCAAAAGTTTCACTTATCATATGGGTAGTGAAAAAAGCAGACAATGGTCTTACCGTTTAAAGTAGCTATGTGCTGCTCAGGCAGAAATGAACTCTGCCTCTGCATCTACCATAGTACTGCACTAAACCAAAAAAATTTCAAAATTTACTGATTTACTGCATCCTGGCTTGAAGTCATGGGGTTTATATTGCAGGAAATGCTGTGTATCTACAACTGCAACTACTTTTAAATTTGATGAGAAATGTGCTCTGAAGGTGTTTTCAGAAGCTGTATGTTTTTAAAAGTTGGGCCTACATCTCTCAAAACTAGGCCAAACTTCCTACAACAATGCCCCAGCTTCCCATCTGCAAAAATGAAAAAATTAAAACAAAATATCATCTCTTCACACAGAGGCAATTTTAGAATTTAATATGTCCATGATCAATAGCACTGCAAACTCTCTATCAAAAGAACAAATTTTGTCTTCAGAACAGTGTACAGTGAGAAAGACCTGCAGCCATACACTTAACAGAAGGAAAAAAGAGCTGCTTATCAAATACTGTGTCCTCCCATACAGTGAAGGTAAAAATTTCAATGCAACTTTTTCCAACTTTAATGCATGCACATTTAATGCAATGCTTCAGCATTGTTTTGAACTTCCAGGTTTCATTTTTGTAGTAAGAGTTTCTCTCATCCATGACATTTTTGTGAAGTTATTTAGAAGGAGTTGTTAATTGAGACAGGCATATTATAATCTTATCTGAAGGTTCCTTTTATTGTTCCAGTATTTTCTTTAACATTGGTTCCAACAGTTTTCAAAGACAAGTTTTCAGTGACAGGATGATGATGACAAGTATCAACCTCTTCATGATGCAGGGATCATAAGCCAACCCCTCCACACCTGCTCTCTAACGTTTACCAAAAATTACAGCATTGCTTTAACTGCATCACATTCTTCTGAAACCCATCGCACATGTTTGGCCATGAATGGATGATGTGTACATTTTCACATCTTCCATGCCTTTAATTAATTCTATTACATGCTGTACTGCAAGGTTTTAATTACTTTTTAAATTTTATTTTAGTGCCATTGCAGCCATCAATATCCATTTGTTTTCTTTTCCTTCCTTTACAGAACTGTCCAATTTTTCTCTAGTGTTATTTTACTCCCAATATACACGTTACCTTTTTACCATTTATGTTATGTTTGCTCATGCTATTTTTACTGCCATATTATGCCAGGCAAGCCTAAGTGGATTCTGCTTTTTGCTTCTTATTCCACACCTCCTCTTCAACTTGCTGCATTTCATTTAAACTTTGCATAGTTCTGCAGTTCCTCAGAATACCTCAGTCTTGTTCTTTGCTTCAGTCCACAGTAATTTTATAATTTATAACCCCTTTATTATAGTGCCTATCTTGTGTCAGTATCAGATTCATTTGCACATGTACTATCAGGCTCTGTGAGAACAGAGCATTTCATAAGAGTTCTTGCCTATTATGTGCCTTGTGAGTGCATTAAAACACCCAATGGAAAGTTTGCTAATGATTTCAACAGGGCCAAGGTTTTATTCCTGGTCTTTAGATTGACAGTCCAACCATTCAGGTAGGACACTGAAAAGCCCACACTGCCTACAAATAGTAACTGACAACATTTTTCTCTTACCTGTTCCTTTTTTCAATGTTTTGTGAAAAAGAACACATAAACTTGACATTTCTGCTATGTGCAGAAATGAAAAGATTAATATTCTACACCCACTTGTAAATTCAGTACCACCACCACTTCTGCTCTCCTCCCATCTAAAGCAATCAAATATATCACCTCACCCTGAAGTACCTGGAAATTCAATTTTATCTTTTCCAAAGTGAGCAAAAAATAACACACTACCATTTTTTCTTGCCATTTAACCAGTGTTTTCCTGGTTATTTCATCTGCACTCAAATCTGGGGCAGGCTGCACAACAGAGTAACTTGAACAAGTTGACCAAGATGTAACAGCTCTTCCTTTTAAGGCATTACTGATGTTATGTACACATTATATATACCTACTACTAAGTTATCAATTAATGTTTCACCGAAATGCTTATTTGGAAGATGTTTATGAATATGAACAACACTTGTCACAGTCCCAAAATACAATTAACATTTCCAGTTAAAGATGCCACAAAGAACTGAAGTCTCAAGGCAGGGAGGAGTGGGAGACACTTTACTAAGGTCACAGTGGGATTCAGATGTGATGGTAGTGCTCTTATACAAGGCAGACAGAGCAATTCACTACAAGACAAGACTCTTCACATGAGAGATATAACTACTTTTCAAGTGAAAGTGTGCTTTTTTGTTTGTTTAAACAAAAAAAATTGAAAGAGGGATTGGTTTTGCTGACAACTGCAAATGCTATGATTTAAAGTTACTATAAGCCCCAGAGCATCCCAACTAATGCTCCATCATTTGTGCCTATAACAAAACAACATGAACTCAACACTCTCAAGTAGACTTCCCCTCAACCTCCTAGAGCTACTGAATACAATAATTCTTTGTTTATTCATTCATCTTCAGCCAACGCTTCTGTTTCCATATTAAAAAAAAAAAAAAAAAACAAAACAAAACAAAAAACCAAACAAACACACACAGAAAAAGAAAAAACAACCACGAGAAAATCCACCTCCATATAAAAACCAAAGCCTTGAAACCTCATACTAAAGACAGCTGACAAACAGTTACTGACATTCCAAGAAAGACGGGCATGGAGCTCGCAACTCTAGGTCAGGCACCGAGTTACAAATTTATCACTAGAGATAATCACAAGTATTCACTATAATACAATGACACAGCTGGCATGAGGATGGAACTGGAGAAAAGATAATCCATTCCTAGATAATGCCATCATTTGTATGAACATGTACAAGGACGCCTCAGCCAACATTTTTACACGACAAAAGTGGGAGTATCAAAACACAACTCTTGTTATGTGTGTTTAAATATCCATTTAAGAAAGCTGCAAGTAACTATTAAAAAAGTATGAAAGTACAGCATTAAATTCTGACTGACATTAATAATAAAGTCTGAGAGGTGACTGGCAAACATGCTTCCTATTTTTTTGAAATAGGAAATCTATGGTCTGTACTTTACTAAAATTTTTAATTAACAAAGGCAGTTGCACAAACAGAACAGGGAATAAGCAAAAACAAAAAGCCAAGTTCAACATAAGCCCACAACGAAAAGACAATATAGTGAATGAAGAAGCATACACTAGCAGAAGATGTAACAAAAATAGCCATTTTCCTTGTCTTAAAGGCTCTCCATACTGTCTGATTTCAGCTGCAGAGAGACACCACAAAGATTAGTTCCCACTCAAAACAGAAAGTAATTAAAAAGCGGAAAGAAAAACCAAAGCTATGCCCCACAAAGAATCAACTACAACCCCCCCTAGAACATTTACAAATAATTTATATAAGCAACTGTTTATGTAGGATGGGGGAGAAGGATGTACTGGTTTTCAGTTTTCCTTTGGGTCCTCTTTAACATAACCCAAAAACTGGAAGGTCAGTGAGTCAGCCATCCTCTGGTTATTATTTTGCACACAGATAAACCCAAACAACTATTGAAAGAACAAATCAGAACAAATCACAACAAACATAGCAAAGAAAAGAAACCTGCTTTTAATGAAGTATACACAACTAAACTCTTCAGTTGACACTAAGAATGCATGCAAAGGTGAAGAGAACATCAAAAAGCAATTATACACATTAACACATCATGATGGCCAAAACAATCCCAGGTTTCTGAGTTCACAGCTCAGAACTGCTACCCTTCAAGTTGCCTTTGTCTCTGCCAGCTACTGACATACAGCTAATAGGTTGCTCTGAACCTATGTTCAGATGTATCATCTGTCCTCATTACACTTGAACACCCTTTCCTAATTCCAAACCTCTTCCAGGAAGGACTCGGGAATTATATTCCTGTTTTTAGATGTGTTTTCTCTAATTTGGATGACCCATAGAGAGAAGACTCTTCTTTAGGCACGAAGAAGCTTTATTCTCCTCAGCAAGTCTGCAGAAATTTCTAGTGCAGTAGGGTTCTTAAAGATATCTTCTAGCAAATGTATCTGCGACTAGACACGTCACTCATTCCAGCTGCTTTCCCTCTGTCCTGACAGACCATGACCATGCTTTAGTTACTTCCATCCACAGTCCAGCACCTGAATTTAAAACTGTCCATGTCGGGTGGTTTTGCACCAATATGACAGCCTTGGCACTGGAGCACAAGAGACACATGGGCACAGCTCTCAGTCTACCATTTCTGCTATAGGAATAGCAACCTGTAGCAGGAGAGCAAGGCAGATAGCAAGGGAAAACAGTATCTCAAAAGTTCTCAAGCTGGATGTACCACTGGATGTCTCACAGCCCTAAGGTCTCCTCAGTAGCCAACACTATGGCTCAACGACGAAGAGAAAATCCATTCATAAACCCAGAAAACTGTATGTTAAAAAAAGAAAAGCCCCACCCAGAATACCAGTTACTTCTATTTTGTCTGGCAATGAGGTTCTCAGCTTCCTAGACAAGTAAACACCTTCACTCACTGTGCATGGCTGCCATCTGGAACTCGAAAAAAAATTCCCTTACCTACTTTGTACAGCTCTTACACAAACACAGCGTTAGATGGACAGAAAAGGATGTACTAAAAATAGTGTCCCTCAGCCAAGGCTCAGAGCACTGCCCTGAGTGGAACTAGGGGAGCTCTGCAGGAAGGCTCCCTGCAGAGAAGTATTGAAGTATGAGGCAAAAATGCACAAAGTCCTGAATGTAAGTGACAGGGGGGAAGAGATGTAAATGAGAGAAATCCCACATCCACTTCAAATTTTAAATAAAAATCTTCCTAAACCTAATAAATATCCAAGTGAATCTAAATATACTTTTTTGCCACTTGGCTTTATTCACAAAAATAAAATTAAACATCAGATGTATTTAATTGCTGGAAAGAACACTAGCTGAGAAAGTGACATTATGGACACTGCAGGAGGACAGTGTACCCACAAAAAGGTATAACCAATCACATCTAGGTCACAAGCCAGAAGTACATACAGTTAGCTGCACATTTTTTCCACTCCAAGTGTTATATATAGTTCTATATTAACACACGCACACACAAAAAGGTATGCTGGTCATATATCCTCAGCATTTATGGCAAATTATTAATCAAGTCCCACCTGAAACAATTTGTTAAATTGATTTTAATCACTGGGCCTCTCATGTGAAGCTTTGTATAATCAGCATTTCATTTACAAAATTAATTGCCTGATTGATTCTCAAGAGGCAGTAGCTGTCATTACACTGCTGTCATAACTTTTGAGTAGGGGTGTCACAACACTGAATTCTGACAGTATGAAGAGCACTGCTATTTAAAAATTGAGGGTGGGGAGGTAGGGGGGAAACAAATACAGTGATTTCACAGAATTGCTCTTTAGCCCAATAGAATGTTAAAACCATTTCCCAGCAGTTTCAGCCAGCCTCCCCGTTTTCCATTCATTGAATAATGCACTACTCAGCTATTCAGTCTCTTTTCTTAGAGGCAGGTTCATTTAATTCAATTTTATCATAGTTGCGGTTGCATAAAATGAGTTTGTTGTTGAATATACAAAAGATTTAATCACAGGCCGCTCTTAAGGTTATTTGTAGAGCAGAGTTTGACTTTCAAACACATGGAACTTTTTTACACATCCAAAACTTTCTGGAAAGCTATTTTCAATTAGATTTTTTTGTTGTCGTTGTTTCCAGACAAAGCAGAGCAAACCTTAACTTTACAGAACTTATCTAGGAGCTCCTTTGGAAGGCTTTTTTTCTCCCCCAGTACTTTAAGCTACATATAAGCCTTGGAGCCCTGCCAGAGTTGGAAGCAAAGCTCCTATATTTGCTGTAGTTACTTCTATAGCCCATCGCTACTATATTCTTGGAAAAGACCAGTGCTCCAGAGAGGCGGCACAGCCAGTGGTTAGGGCACTGAGTCATAAGACAGGACTTCTATTCCTGGCTCAGCAGCTGACCTGCTATGCAAACACAAGCACAACACTTCACCTTTCTGTGACTGGGTTTTCATTCTCATAACAACAAGCATTATATGCACTTTTAACAACGAAAGAGACCTGAAGACTTTGGGAAGATTGATGTCAGTTATTATCAACAAGAAACAGGACTAGGAGTCTGAGCAAGCAGGCTAGGGAGAAACAAACCCAAACCTCTAGAAGGTTTTAAAAAGGAGAAATTGCATCATAGGCTGTAACAAGGTACTCTAAACTTTCAGAAACCTACTTTCAAATGGAAAAAAGGTGTGTGAAAACATCTTAAAAAGAAAAGAAACAAAAAAAAAGAAATGCCTTCAATTTCTGCTAGATCACTTGGAACAGTATTAATGCCTTTGAAAAAAATCACCTATTTCTAAGATAAAATCAAAAATAAGCCCCCTCAACTGCTCCAATTCAATCTTATACACTAGGTTGAATATACCTAATTCAACCTTATACACTACACACTTAAACACAGGTGCTCCTAAAGGAAGTATATTTAAAATTTCTAGGCCATGCTTTGAGATTACACTATTACAAAAAAAAAAAAAAAAAAAAGACAAATGACAGCTCTTCAAAAAATGAATTATACTCACTGCTGGTATTTGTAATTGACCTCACCAGAATGCAATTATGCAATTCCAGAATAAATCAGAGAACACTGGAATCTAGCAGATACTCCAGAAAACACTCTTCTCTTCCTATCCTCCCAGCCCTTACTGTCATCCCTGACTGCTGTCAAATATTATCTTCCACTCCTCTCTGCAAAGGGCCCTGCCACTTCAGTGGCTTTATGTAATTTTGTTCACTTTTTGCAGGTGTCTGAGTTCATGATGAGTAAAATCGGGAAGGGCAGAGACACGTACAGGGGGATATCAAAACAAACACCATTTACAACATCTACAGGTTACAGGAATAAAGAGGCACAAAAGGATAACAGAATGGAAAACTCCACCAGACAAACAAAAGTAGATAGTTGTTTTCCTTTTCTACAACCATAACATGAAATTGCAACTAAGGGAGGTTCAGAAAGTTCTGCCCACACTGAGAAACGGTTGCCAGAGTTTTAAAAGTTATAGCTTTCTGCCACATCAGGAAGAGAAGTAGTTTAGGAAAAGGAAAAAATCAGTCACCCTACTCACATGGGATAGCAGATTGGGACACTAAAAAGAAGTGTAAAGCACTGATTTTTTGTATTTGTTGGTTTCTAGGCTCATAGCAGGTAACTTACAGATTAATCTAGCATTTTCTCTTTTCAAGCGTAACAAATTTTTTTTTTTAAATTACATAAAAAAAATCATCTAAATTAAAAATAAGAAAACACAGGAAAACCCCTGGCTAAAGCGAATATATATATACAAAATTCCCAAAGGATATATTTAGGATCAGCATAACTGAAAAGCAAACTTAGCTATAACACAAGACCTGTCACTTCTTCAAGTGCCAAGAAATTTCTTCTCTTGTAACATATTTTCTACATTAAAACCATTTCCTGTAGAGGCTGAAAAAGCTTGGCTGTAAATAATGCAAAATATTAGTAGTTATCTGAAAACTAATCAGTTCATCCTTTTTTATCATTCTTCCATAAGAATCTCTGTATCATGTGGGTTGAACGTCACAAAAATCCAGTGTCCCAGTTAGAGACATACCAGCAGTGTTAGCTCAGTCCAAGGGTCAACTACAAAGAGATAAAAGAATCTGGGGTTACACACCCATATTGTGGAACTGGAGCAACAGAATTTTGATTAAAATCAATCACCAGGGCAAACTACACCTTATGAGTGGAAATTTGCATTATTGATTTGAAGAAACAGTAAACTTAAGTCAAAGCCCTTGTATTACTTGAGAGAACAATGTGCCTAGAAACCATGAATTCACACACGTGCCTACATTCACACCCACTCTTTTGTACACTGTAACTGATTCTCAAGTATCATTTTACAATTCTGATTAGGTCTCACAAAAAAATCTTGTTTATTAAATTGCTTTCTTTAGGCATGCATAGCTGCTAATTTGTTTCCAACTAAATCATGTATCATCTGAAAAAGATTACATTGCAACAGCAAAATAACACTCCTGGGATTATGCTTCATCTGGATTTTAGAATTAAAAGGACAAATACTAAAGGAGTTGAAAATTTCACTTTAAAGGTGGTGGTGGCAGTGTCAAGAACACCCTGCAAGTAATTTTAAAATTATTAGTGCACTTAGTGTGTTAGCAGCTGCACTGAAACAAACACAGCAAGTAAAAAATTCAAAGTATTAAGAGATCTGTTCATCTTTAAATTTGAATTTCTACAATTAAAAAAAGACTGATCAACATATATGTACATATATGTACGCAAACATATTTTGTAAGCAACATAATTTTTTTACCATAATTTAAAAGCTATGCTGGTTTAAAAATACTATCAGCTAATAAATATCCACAGATTTTAAACAAACAAAATTTTGCAGAGATTTGGGAATGGCTTCCAAAGAACTCTACAGAAAAGACCTCCAAAAACATATCTTGAGGTTAACACAAAGTTCGTTGTGGTTGACTCAGGGACAAAACAAAATCAAACCTGGGTTTAAACTAGGTCGAATTCTGGTTTAACCCTAGTGCCTTCTCCTCCTTCTCACTCAAAAGTGACAGAAGTCACTAAGTCTTCACTGCTCTTTTCGCAATCACTACAAACTACTGCTCCACAAACATCAGCAAGACTATGAAATGTCCCAGAGCATCTCAGCACAAACACATGCACATAACACATAGTAAGTGCAGAAGTACAGAAGAAGGATTAATCATGGGTATGAACACCTCTGCAACAGATTATGTACAATATTGAGAATTCAATGCAAGGTTTTAGTACAACTACTATCCAGAACTTTCAGTTTCTACACAAAGGCGGCATATGTTTTTAATATACAATCATAATTTCTTTTAATATCACACAATTTAAAATTAAATTAAAAATCAACATGTGAGATGTGTCCGGCCTGAGAAATATGAAAGCAGGAAAGCTGATCCACTTTTTCAGTATTTCTCATTCAAAAAACATCATTTAACAGGAAACCTGATTATGCTGTATTCATAGAACTGCCTCCCCTCTCCCACAGCAGAAACCATTATATTTTCAAATTATCTCTGCCTGAAAACTCTTGGCTTCTTTCCACTTCTATGCCCACCTCTTATTTCTCAGTCCTTAAGAGAGCCCACATCAGCCATCATGCAAAAACACCAACACAGCTTTCCAAACGCACTTCAAAGAAACTTCCTTACTTATTAGAGAGGATCTTCAGGATTAATGAGCCCCCTTTGGGCACAAACCAATATACAGTATTCCCAACTTCTTAAAATTACCAAATCTAGAACAGAAATAAAATTAACAATCAGATTAAATGGGAAGAAAAGAAAAAGAATTCACTGCTTTCATTAACACTGAAGCAGGAGAGGTGGTGGGCATCTTTTCTTAAGACTGAGCAAGCTACTTCTGGGGGCAACAGCCATTTGAGTATATTTACATCTCAACTTTCTCCCTTCTCCAAGGCGGCAACTTAAATCAGCACCTTCCTACAGCTGTTGAGGGCTGAAGACAGTTCATTCTGTCAAAATTACTTGGCCTAGTCAGAAGAGGTCATTTAGCAGCAAAGACAGATGTTTCTCAGTTGATATAACCAAAAGGAAAAATGAAGCGGACAAATCCAAAGACTCATTTTATCAACAGGTTATCAGCAATTCCAAGTTTAGGTATTGTTCAATTTAGAAAGATGTTATTCATCTGACACTTGTTTGCAAACTTCAGTTTAGGATTAAAGAGCTCCAGATACCATGTGTAAAATTCTGAAGCATACATTCCCTTTATTCTTCAAAGAATACACATCTTTACTTAAAGCCACACTATTCACCTCATATCTAACCCGGCATTTCAGCTAAACCCCATTCTTCTGCCAAGTACTATAATTTCTTGAACACATTCTTCCCTTTCTCACTTCTGCACTCCTACCCACCATTTTTTTTGCTAACCTCTTTTACACAAAAAGAAATTGAACAAAAAAAGGAAAACTGAAACTGATTACAAACTCAAATTAAGTTTGAAAAGGAAATGCTACACATTTTTTAACTAAATGTTCAATGCCACTGGTTACAAAGCCAACACAGAAAAATAATCATTTCAGGAATAAATACACCTGAACAACAGACCACCAGATAAAATTAGAAATGGGCATTACACTCAAACATACACAAACATCATCAGACTATACTGACAGAAACTATTACGTTTCCAAAAAATAGAAATAACTCAAAATAATCCTGAATGAATCTACATATTCTCACACCAATTCCATGCCAAGTTTAGCTTGCACAAAGTCTGTTACTATAGCACAGATTAACATCTGCCATGAATGACAGGTCTATCTTATCCTGTCTCAGAGCAGAGAGACAGATTAAATGACCTCCTGATGTCCCTTCCAGCCCTGCTTTTCCATGACTTGGAGATTATCACCTCTATTTTATTCTAAGATTTCTCCCATTTCTGCAAAATTTGAAGTCATAATCCTCAATTTCTAGCACAATGAGATAACAAGGACACTATAACACCACAAACATACCAGATATATTGATAAGCGAAAATTAAGAGGACAAAAAGACATACGTTTTTCAAACCAGTCATTTCACAAGGAGTAAAAAAGATACATAAGAAAAACTGTTTCTAAGGAATTTATGTTGATATTTGCAGAAACTGCTAAAATACAGAATTATACAACATTCAGAGTTGGAAAGGACCCCCAAGGATCATCGAGTCCAGTTCTTAAGTGAATGGCCCATACAAGGATCAAACCCACAACCCTGGTGTTATTAGCACCACAGTCTAACCAACTGAGCTAAATACTGTAAAAAATGTTTAGATATTCCTATTTTTGGGGAGGTGTGAACGTGAACGTAAGGATAAAATGTACTGCAAAGGAGATATGGGCAGAAGAGAAGCAGACAAGATGGCCAATCCATATAAATACCTCTCTCTAGGCGCCCACCTTTGACTGAACCAGGTAAGAGAGAGATCACTCCTACCAAACATACCTTCTATACATCATCACTCTTCTCTGACTGCATCACATACCAGAAGGGTACCTGCACTTTCCCCTCCCTCTGCATCCAATTTGAGTTGCTCCTTGTACAACTTGTTCCTAGTAAGTCTATTACGGTCTTAACTGTCTTGTGTGAAGATCAGTAAATTTCAGCAATTCTCCAAACATTTTTGGAAGCAGTTTTTTCAACTTCATCAAGGAAGCTTCTCTCTGTGATCCACAGAGATATGTGCAATTAGAGCCACAGCACAACAAAACTCAAGGAATAATGAGAAACAGGAGACAAAAAGTGTCCAACACAGAACTCATTAGACAGTGACAGACTATTCCACCTGTTGCGCTGTACATTGTGTACTGGTAAAATCACAGAGGGTGAAAAAGTGCAGATAGATATATCCAAGCAGCTAGGAACATGAATTCTGATCCCTTTTTATATCCTATTGTTATCCACAGCCCAGGAAGCTGTTAATTGGCCTAAGTAATTGGTTTAAATACCCAAGTCCCATTATAAAAATATACTATAAAATATACTATAAAAATGCTTAGACACTTATCACAACCAAGAAATTCTTAACTAAAGTTCAAAGCTGAAAAGGCACTAGGGACTTGTCTACACCGAAGGAAAAAAAATGCATCATTATACCAATATAACTAGCTCAGTGTGGAAACTTTCTCCAGTATAAGAGTTCCCTTTCCCACTTAAGCTTATGTGGTTTGGAAGCAGAGTAAGATAAACCATGAAAACTCTTATTCTGGTATAAGAGTGTCTCCATAGGGAGTTATATTGGTATAATTATAGCACATAATTGTACTGTGTAGACAAGCACTAGATGCCCAGTCCATATATATTTTCTAGCAAAACAAATGGCTATCAAATTCCAATAGAGGTGCATAAAATACTTAGCTTTTATTTTTGGTTGATGAATCTTCTTCATTTTAAAGTGATGAATTACTTCAATTAATCTTCCTTGAAAATGCTTTTCTCTCTGCTATCCTATATGGTAATAGATAATTCTTCTGGTGGGAGCATCATAAACTAACACTTTCAAAACGGCTGCGATATCTCCCACACTGATTTAGGCTCTCATCATGTAAAGCAAGTGGTGAGAAATCAGGCACAAGGAAGGAATAAGGTGCTTACACATTTGACTGTTAGACTCGCACCTTTTATAGTACATCCCCAGCCACTTTAAACAGTCAAGTGCTTCAATAATTTAGTCTCTATCCTTTTGACAATTTCATTCTCACCTCATTTGCTACAGAAGTTAAAACATTTCAGTCAACCTTGAGGAAACCATGCTTCCTTCTCCTCCTCCCCTCATACACACTGGGGGAAAAAAAACACATCTGAAAATCATGCCACTTGTTGAACTTCAAATTATAAGAGGGAACTGAAAAAGATACTTAAAGATACAAACTTTAAAAGATACAAATTTTAAAACTACAAAAGACTCCTCAGAATCTTTTGAAAACAAGAAACTTTTCAGAAGATACCTAGCTCTGAAACCAAAGCTTAAGTAAAATAAATTGTTCACTGTTTGTGAGAAAGATCCCTTAAAAAAATCACAAACAAAAATTGTTGCACCAACCTCCAAAAAGCGGAAAGCACTGACATCCTGTCAAATTACTAATAGCAATGATACTTTAGTTTGGGTACTTTAAACACCTTACTAAGAAAGATTAAGTGAACCTAGAGACAATTAAGGATTATGGTACCCATTTTTCAAGATGCACAGGTAAATCTCTTTTGCAAAATGTTTTTTCCTCTTTAACCATTTTTAAAAAATGACACTGCCAGTATGAGCTCTCTGCAGGACAGGCATTCCTGTGTTTTCTCCTGTCCTTCTGAAAAATGTAATCCCTCAGTATAACATCGTGTTTCATCACCTTGGTTTTGGGATACATCTGTAGCAGTCCAAACACACCTTGTTTGCTTCCACAAACACCATGTCTCTTGGAGGCAGAGATCCCTCGATTAGGCTGCCCCTTCCTTCCTCCCCATGCCCAGCACAGCCCCTCAGCCCTGCCAAAGTGCTCACTGGGTTTGCGGCCCTGTATAATACCCCACAGACAGACCTCCTGGAGCAGCCAGTGGAGGAACAGGGAGCACCAGTGCTCGGTGAGGAGCCTCACCACAGCAAGAAAGCTCCTTCCCAGAGGTGCCCGCTTCCCCAGAGCTGAAGTGCCAGCACTGGGTGAAGAGTTTGCAACGGACTGTGAAGCAGCATCTACACAACAAAACTGCTACCCTATTTCCAAATCAAAAACTTGCATCTCTGCACAGAGGAAATTGCACACCTAAGCATGAAGGTCAACTGATCTGGAGATTCATACTGGTACTTATAATTTGCCCATATGCCTCATGTCTGCTAATATGCTTGAAAAAAAACAAACAACACTGACAGTTCTTAAATGCAAAAATTTAATGCACAAAAAGAAAAGCAGCAGTGGAAAAAATTTAATAGATATTATAAAAAAGGACAACAAAGTAGAAATGTATCAAGCTCAACAGGAAATGGGTATGAAAACCATTAGTTCCAATCGGTCAGCAAAACAAGGAGAGGAAACAAAGTTAGCCCAGAACTCCAATAGAAGGCTGGAGTCATTTGTCTGTATGATTTGAAAACACTATAAACAGTGGAAGAAATTAATTTCACCTGCCCTTTGACATCAACACCTGAGCTTGTAGGCTTACACTTTCTTTAGAGTGAGCGGAAAAAACATGTAACTTTAGGAGTATGATTCATTAGACCTGCACTACACATCTACTTTAGGATGAGATGATTCACATCAAGAACTGACTGTTTCTTTACATGAGAGAGACACAAAAAGATCAGGTACAAATGCCTACAGTACATATGGTTAGATGAGTTCCACCCTTGAGATCTTATATTTCAAAGATACTCAAGGCTTATTTGGCCACTGCAATCAATGCATTCTGTACAATTATCACCTTGGAAAAAAAAAATTACTCTCTGCCTCAGTTTCTTTCCTTTTAAGAGAGGGATAACAATGATTCCCTGCTCCAGAGAAATCTTGAGAAATTGTCTGTCATTATTTACAGAGTAAATTTACACTCAGGATGCAGTCTGGTGAGGAGGTTAAGCTGATACAAGCCTGTACCACCCCCAGAAGGGGCTGTCCTGCCCTGATCCCCACCCTTAGCTGAACTGGCCACATCCTCCCTTGCCTTACCTCTGTGTTGCAAGTCAGATCACCTCAATGCTCTGGTTGAAAGCTAAACGTTCACAGGTCTTGTTTGGCAGGATTAGTTCTCAGGCAAATCAGCAAGCTAATGCGACTGACTCTTAACACAAAAGAAGCAGCAGGACAGGACTGATCTTTCCAGCAGTAGTGAAGTCTTAGATTCAGACAACCATCAGACTCACCCCGTGGTGTAGGATCTTTTAGCAACACAGAACTCAATAAAAGAGTGCCCAAGGAGTGAAACAAAAGGCTACTGAAAAATGTAGAAGTAAACAAATTAGGCTTTCAAGTTTTCTTCATCTCTCCCTAGAGAAATTCTGGCTTGGTATCTACACAAAAAGCATATGTCGATTTGGTTCAACACATGCTTTCCTATGCGTTTATGTGTTACAACCTTTCTCCTGCTAATTTGCTCTTTGTTTCAGCCCATGATCCTCACAAGCCACAAAGAATAAAAAGCTGTCTTTCTGACGAATACCCACTTGGACCTTCTGATCAATGTATACAGACTGAACTCCATTTAAAAAAATACTCAATGCTTATTCTCAAGCATTAAAATGACAAACAAAAGCATGCTCAGTATCAGATAAGCACTTGGAAAAAAAATAAAAACTGAAAACCAAAAATACTGCTCATGTTCATTGTCTCTTTGGCTTACAACAGAATATATAAACCCACTTCTGGAGAGGAAAACTACATTTCTACCTATTTCTGGCACCCTGGCTGTGACAACCTACTCAAGTAAGACAGAGAACCATATGTAAGATCAAGAATTTCAAGAGAGTAAAAATGTCACCAGAAATCACAATTATTTGAACCTTCTATTATGATGCCATAACTAACTGCAGCCTTTAAGAAAAAGAATCTACTTTCTTCCTCCATGTCTTCAAGGAAGATATCAACACCACGAAAAGAAAAAACCAAACTGAATGTTAAAAAGCAGAAGTAAAGAAAAGAAACACTGGCTTTTTTCAAAGGAACAAAACTGGTGCAAATAAACATCTCGGTCTTCTTAGAGGCAAAGCAACAGAATTTGGAGACTATCATACAGAAGAAATTGGCCTCAGCTCTTCTTTGAATTTCTAAGATATTTTCTTACAACAATGGAACCTTAACTCACTTCTTACACCATCTTAATAAGATACATCCCCTCAAATAAAATATGGCATGGTGTAATAACAAACAATCATCATTGCCAGATCTCTACACCACAACCTTTCTGAGAAGAATCAAAAGGAAATCTATTAAATGAAATATCAAGTACTATGAAAATGTACAGACTGCATCTAGCACATCACATCACTACTTAATACAGACAACTACATGTGAAGTATTCCCTCTCCTCAGTTCCTCTCTTTTCTACACATTCCACATGTACAGCAACACCACACTTGAATTTTCATGCTGACATCTTTTCAAATATCTTCTGGGCAAATATAAACATATTTTTAATCACACCTGCCATGCCAGGTAAAAAGTAAAGAAACTATGCATGTCAACATCTACATTCCAGCTCTGATTTGTTTCATTTGTTTGTTTCTCTCTTTTAAGTCTGCTATTACTTAGAAGATCAGCAATAGAGGAATCTGAAACAAAAACATTAGCACCATCACCCGTAGGTAACTACTTGTATGCGTTTTACTATTACACTGTCAAGTCTTTCCAGGATTTGGGGGCTTGCTTAGGTGGTTTTTTTGATGGATTTTTTTTTTTTTTTAAATGCAGCTTGACCTCGGGTCACTAGGAGAGCCTACACGGTAAGCTGGCTAGTGAAGCTTTCCATGCTGCCACTCTTTCCCCAACAACTTTTGTGCACTGGGAGGACAGAGAAGCAAAGTCAGAGGGACGGATGGGTACCAGAGTCACTCAGAAGCTATTTTCTCCATGGATAAACGGTCACACTACTCAAGCTCACACAACTGTTAAAATGTCAGAAAACAATAAGGACGGCTTTTTCATCACTCCAGTAATTTGAAAACTCAGAAAGATAGGAATTTGAGGATAATATTTCAAGGAGGAAAAATAAGCATCACAAAACAACAGAGCAATAAACAGACTATGACATTTGCATGAAACAAATTACTATAACTTTGGAAAGGAAAGAAGTTAAACAGACACAAATAATTCACAAATAAATCTCTCACTCCCTGAAAGAGAAAATACAGAGGAAGACCCTATTGTGCAACAGAGCTGACACATAAGAATATTAGAATCTCTAAAAAAGTACAAGACTGCATCCAGCATTCTGCCAACCACACTCCAGCATAGTAACCACTCAGGCCCTCCTCAACCTTCCTCATAATAAACAAGTCTGTTGCCATTGTCACTGTTATTATTAAAATGAGATGAAGAACTAAAAGGAAGAATGCCAGTGCTATGCAAAGTCTTCCTGGGACAAACAATCCCTCTTCACTGCTTGTTCGAAGTGCTGCATTTGACAAGTTTCATATGAACAACCAAATCCCTAAATACTAGTCCAATGTATGAGACAACCAGTCTGTGTACCTAAATCTAAAACTTTTCGAGGGTCTCAATTCATCCAGAAAATTTTCTGATTGTTACCTGCATTCACACATAAAGCTCTCAACAGCTTAGGCTGTGGTTAAAAAAAAAATAATCTTTAAATGTTGGCAACTACACCAACACCTTGAGCACTTCAAGAATACTGTTCTAGAATGCAAGACACTTTGCTTCGGATGCTGCCCAATCAGTCCCTCCTCTTTAAAGGAAGAGCTCAATTAAATTGGGAACTATTCTTCTGAATGATTTTAAATTAATTTTTTTAGTTGTGGTTGAGTTCCAGCTAGTGTAATTGCTATTTATATCAAAACATTAAAAGGTCTGGTTATGGGGTTTATTAGAAAAGCAAAATGTGTTTTTAATACTTAAAAAAAACCCACAACAAAATACTCTGTAGCACTATTTCCCCCTGTATTTGCATACCACATGTTCAACAACAAAAAGACCGTTCTACAGAAAGTTAAAAATCTCAGAAATGTCACTGAATTAGAAGGTCCTACAGTTTGTTAGTGGGAAAACCAGCTCTATGCCAGGCTGGGGGTGGGGGGACAGCTACCACAAGGGCTGTAATGTTAACACTTCAGTATTTAAAAGAAAAAATATATATATTGTAACCCAAAATGTAACATACAAGACACACAAATACAGTATCTCTTTATTAGCAAAAATACAATTTTAAATGTAAAATAAGTGCCACTTAAAATGCTAGAAATACTCCACACAGTGTTGTTTCTCACATGGGAAGGCAGAGAAAACCTTCCAAAGGCAGCGAAACAAACACATTCCCCAAAATTGCCGGTCCCACCGGTGAGGGCCGGGGCATCCCGCCGGCCGGCAGGAACGCCCTGGCCCGCTGCCCGAGCGGCGAGGTTGTTGAAAAGCAATAGATAGCTTCTGGCAGCGGAAAAGGGGAAAATATTTTGGTCATGTGACGCCACACAAGCGAACTAGTTCGCTTGGTGTGTGCAACTTGTACAGACGCTGTCACCGGCCCCCCCTTCCTCCCTCCGCTTCCCTCCCCTCCCCGGGGACACCTCCGTGCCCCGCCAGGGAAATGCCTCAGTCAGGCACAGCTTCAGCACAAACAGCCAACAGGCACCTACGTATTCCCAGCACGTTTCATGACCACTAAATACCGGGCACCAACAAGTTACCTGCCTCACAGAAGTCGACCTTTCTGTTTATAGGAAGGACTTTTAAATATAAGTAAAACTGCCAAGTAAAATTATTTTTCGACTGCTGGTATGCAGCTAAAACAGCCTCAAATGTACCTACCTCTATTTTTTTCCAGAAATATTCTTTAAATAGCATCTATCTATGACCATCCATAAACATCTTAAAACAGCAACAGCTCTAAAGAACATGCTTTGCTTTTCTTGACTTGGGAATTTCAAGCAACAAAGAAACGCCGAATTAAAAAAAAAAATCACAAAAGCACAATTATTTTCCCTAAATCATGCCTGAAAGTAAGACATAAATACCACCATTTCATATAAACAGAAAATCCAAAATATTCACAACATAAATTGCCACACAAAAAAATACAGAACTCCATACATTCCACCCAAATCAAAGGCTGCAAATAAACCAGCATATTCCTTTGATGCTGTCAAAACAAACCTCCTTATCTTTATTTTTAACTTTAAAAGAATAAAATTTAAGAACTACAAATCCTGTCCTTGTGCTTTCAAAAGAAATTTTCAGAGATGATGTTTCAGTATCTTGCTTACAAACAAGTAAGTCTGACAAGCTAACCAAATAACACTATCAATGTTGGGAACACCTAGTTTCACATCCCATCTGAACAAACAGATGAGGATACAGTGCAGACTGGATACCTTCACATATAACAAGTATTTAGGCTACTTATTCTGCATTACACTGTAATTAAAACTGCACATCAAACTCAAATAAATAAGGCAAATATTATTCTTATTTTAACATAGGAAAACTAAGGTATCCATCAGTGAAACCAGCTACTTTTGGATCATGCAGCCAGCAGACAGATAGATATCAAGAATTCCTGCACCAATCCTCTACTAATGTAATTTTCCTGAAGTCACATAATTTACTTACCATTCACTGCTTGTGTAAAGAAGGCACTATTCCACTTCAATCAATCTGTGAATTAAGCCATGTCCACACTGGCAATGGCACACATGACTACAATTATGTTTTAAAACAGGATCCCTCCTTTTGGGATTTTCTGAACCAATTTCCTTTCTTTATTCAAACACAGAACAACCATGCTTCAAACCTCAGGTCTTTCTGTGAAAGCAAGCTGTACCAGGGAGTGCTACAACACAACAACCCTCTTTGCCACGTAACACAGACCTCTCTGCACTTTTAAAATGAGAGCAAAACATGTAGTGGAACCATCTACCTTCTGAAAAACCCAGCAAGATACCTCTGTCTTAACAGCCATACATGTAAACCCCTCAGAAGAGGTTACTTATAGAGGCTGTTATTTTGCCAGTGCAGATACACTACCACCCCAATGGTAAGCTAAATGCAAAGGGGTTTGCCGCAACAGCTATTAGTCAAGGACGCAATTAATGCCCTGAACCTAACTATGTAGCTACAACAACAGAACTTCACAGTGAACCTGCCCACATGGTCTTTAAAGGGCAAATAAATGGATTCAGTAACTTGGCAGAATCACGTCCAAGAGAAACCCCTGCTACCAAAATTAATTTTTCAAGTGGCTAGATACCTAAAATAAATACCAAACAAAGAAAAAATCCCAAGTGTAAAAATTTAAAGTAGAAGCTTACAAGACTCTATCAGTAACACATCATTCCCTCTCCCCCCAAAAAAGGGTGTTTATATATCCTTAACATAAAAGGGTGTTTTTTCCCATTTTCATGGTTATTCTTTTTTTAGTAACAAACAAAAATCCCACGTACATCTAATTTCTTAACAAAAAAAAAAAAAAAAAGGAAAAAGAAGATTAGCAGAATATTCCTTCCCCACCCTCCAGCGGTCAGAAAGAGACTGATGAGGGCAGCAGGGGAGATCAGTGACACAACCATACAGATGAAGTGTCAGAGGGCCTATCACTCGGATGTCTTCATAAACAATTACCAGACCACAAACTCAAATTCAGTATCTTTTCAAATCTGACAAAGCTACAACGTACAGGGAAGACAGGGTGCAGCAGTGAATTCTTAAAGGCAGAACATCATTTGTGCAAGTTCAGGTAGATGCAAAAGATTAATAGTTCTTGAAACTGGAGAAAGGAAACTCATAAATAGATTATAAACTTATACACATGCTTAGTCCTTCTGATGTAGTTACTAAACCCACCATGACTCAAATGCAAAAAGTATAATGCAAGTAGATCACACACTGATTGGTCTGTACTGAAAGGAATTCCTTACACACATCGCAGAACCATCAAACTCTGGTTAACATCCACAAATTGAATTGGCCACTACCCATTCAGAAATTCAGCAGCCTCATGACTTGGATTTGTTAGCTTACAAGGAAACTAATGTTTCCGCTATACACAGAGTATAAACGTATAATATATCAACATCCTGCCGAAAACTTTTACACAGAGTTCACATTGGTTTTAATAAACCAATAATTTTAATAAACCAATAATTTTAATAAATTAAAAATTTTTGGAAAAGCATCAAGATAATGACCTTAAGTTTCACAATTTCCGAGAGAGCTGCAAGTACCTTCAGATGAAGTAAGCATCCTATATTGAGAATACAAAGTTTGCTAAAAAGGTGCTTTATATTTGCAGTAAGAACAATTTCGATATGAAAAGCGATCTTTAAACAAGACACAACAATTGTGATTTCTGCATCAAATCTGTTCATTTGAAAACTGAAGACCATTTATCTGCCAGATAAAACAACCGGACTTAGTAGTAAGGAAGTCTGTGCGTGCACCCCCGCACACACGCCACCTCCCTCCCCCAAGCACATACTGGTGCTTTGTGCATAATACTCATCAGAAGGCAAGTTCTGCAACACCAGCTAAGCTCCTGGGCACTCGTTCAACTAAATTTTCCTCAGAGTTTAATTTTTATGAGAAATCTAATGCCTTTATACAGATGACATTGCGTACATAATGATAAAACAGTGCAAGGAATACTGAAATTTCAGATTATGGTGCCTTTAGTTTAAAGTGACTGTAGTGACACAGCAGACAAATTCCTCATTTCACTCAGTTATTTGTCTTCTCAGTTGCCTGAATAGATGCCTGTAAAGCTTAAGTTCTCCCACAACAGAATGTGTTCACAGTAAAAGTGGATTTATTCAAAAGCTAAAGTTTATGGCACCAAAACCCCAGCTATTTCCAAAAGATCTGTCTTCAGTTGTGCTAAGGTGTGCCTGTCTGAAGCAAAGTGGATGTCATGTGCCTCAGTTTCCCCACCTTGTACAAGAGGAAGAATCATTTCTCTCTCCAGTCTAAGGCACACTAAAAAAACAGTGAAAAGATCAAATGTACTTGGAATACTGTTACTGAAAAAATAAAGGTAATTACGACCAATCCTGTACAAATTAGCCATCTACTGTCTCCACTGTTCACAGATTTACATAGGTATTCCTTGACTGCAGTAGAACACCACCCTTAACGGGTTTGGCTTTTTTGGAGCTGACATGTTCCTGGTGGATCGCTGGATGCCACACTCTCAGAAATGGAAGTACAACAACGGAAATCCTCTGGCCCACCTGCAACACAAACACCGCAGCACTCTGCCAGCATTTGTGAGTGAAACTGAGCATGAATAGGTACGACTGGGGGTAATAGAAACAGTAAAAGGGTAACATTATGAGCTGAATGGCAAAACACACATGAGATGCCCAGAAACCTTTCAGGTTTACTTAAAAATAGCTTTAAATTTATAAGCAGGTAAGGCTTCCTTAAAATAAATTTTACTCTAATATGACTGGCTCTACATGATTTTCATATATTACTTTTATTTGCTTCTCTCAGCACCAAGCAATACAAAAACAACACTGCTTAACAGCACTTTTCTATTACCAGTTTTCAAAACAAATTTGAAAACCACTAAGGTATACTTTTAATTTAAGTTTAATTAAAGTCCTCATTCAATCGTACCAAAACATATATTTAACACTATGTAAATAGCCCCAAAATTGAAAGGAAAAAAGTTTTTTTCCCAAGTACCTTAATAATCACAATTCTAAAATATATTCTAGCAAGTTAGCCTACCACAAACACATGCTACTGAAATTCTGCAGCCTTGAGCATGCATGCACAGCGAGTGTGGCAACGCTATTTTACATATCCACAGAGAATCTTCAAAGCCTCCTGATAAATGGCACATTTTGAAAAAGTACTGAAATGTACTAGTTAGGGCACAGGTACAATCTTAAGGACATAAGAATAAATGAATTACTGCCATTCTCACCTTAACAATGAGAATGTCAAAATACCTGTAAGGAAATATTCGAAGCACAAAAGAAAGAGGGAGATCTATCAGTAGCTACTTGTTTTCATTGCACAAATTTCATCTTATTTTAACTAAGATACTATTTCAGAATGAACCAGCATCACCTAACAGACCATGCTTAGTAATTTCAAAAATGTTATTTAACAAATGTAACTAGAAAATTTAGCGATGGATTAAAAGCCTTAGTTTTCATCCCCACAGATTCAGAACAGAATGCCAAAAAGACAGTAATTGACTGCTTAGTTGCAGAATCCTTGCATGATGGAAGCAGTAATAGAGTAGATGGGTTTGCATCTCTCTTCCTTTATTGTGTCTTGTACACAGGGTCCTGCTGCTCAACATGTAGGCATAAGCGCTACTACAGAAACCAATAACTGAACACCAAACCACAAAGTGTCAAATATATGGTCGTAATATATACATAGATGCTACTAACTGTGAATATTGCTATTTGCTACTTCTAAATAGAAGCTATGTGAATACTAAACTGTTTATTTGAAAATGCACAGGGAAAAATATATTTTATTCTCCCATTGAGACATCAAGAATCTATTCACCACACTAACAGCTGTTTAATGGCCTTCAGGCACAGGACATGATTCTGCAGCCCTGACTTGGCCAGAACTCCCAATACGGACAATCTATTTGGCATAAAAAGAGCTGCAGAATGAGGCATATTCAGAGTTTCTCCTGTGCAAAACAAATTATACACAAACTCAGAGCAGCTCAACAGATTTTGTGGGGTTTTTTTGGTTTTTTGGTTTTTTTTTTAAAACTTGCTGTATATCTTATGCTATACAGGTAGTCCTGAAAAGACACAGGTTCTCTCCTTCTATGTAGGTGTATGTACATCTTATACATGTGCACAAAGGAGAAAGACATATATAAAGCACAGACAGAGAGGCCAGCTAATGTGTTAAGCTACTGCAGTGCAAATCAGAAGTGAAAAATAAAAGGAGCCTCAGGACTCTAAATATCTGTACACTACCAAGGATTAATCAATAATCAAAAGATCTGAATGACAAGGTACATCACACAACTTCCCTACCATCAAATCAATGTATCAACGTGTGAGCAATATTCACCTGCTTTGAAAACGTGCATTTCTTTACAAAAAAGAGGCCTCTTTTGCAAGCTTACATCATGTCTCACAACTGGGGAAGGTAATTAAATGAAATGGAAGCAAAATTGTCTTAAATAATTTAATAGGCTGGACAAACACAGAACTCAGTTTAGAGCCACAGCTCCGCATATTACAAAAATCACCCATGCTGAGGCAAGAATTTTCTGAACAAGCACCTCAGATGTTGTAGCCTACTGTCGGTCCTTTTTCTCTGTTCACAGCACAACAGTTCCTTATAGGCGTAGGGGCCAATCAACATCTGCTTTGCAAAGACACATGACAAGTGAGCATTTTCTAATATGTGTATACACATACAGAGAGTACACACACACATGATTATTTAAAAAAAAAATAAAGAGAAGTCTCCTGTTCAAATTCTGGACTGAAATACTCCAATTTTCTCTTTCAAAAAGCAAACAATTTGTCTACTTACTTATACACCATACATGACAATTGACACGTGGGAATTAAAAATAAATAATGATGTGCAAACCCAACTGTGTTCTGTAAGTTAATGGTAAGTATTTTTAATTTGACACCACCCATTTTAAAGATTAAAAAATATTAATTTTTAGAACTAAGAAAATTTCGTATCTTAATCGCTTACTGGTTAGATAGAAAAATGGTATCATAAATAACACTGATGTCTTGCCTTTATAACAATTATTTTGAGGAAAAAATAATAATAATTTGAAAAATAATCAAAGAAATTGTGGTCTTGCCAGGCAATTCTTTCTAGGCTGCATACCAATCCTTACGGTACAAAAATAAAAAAAAAAGAAGAAAAAAGAAATCAGTAAGAGAGGATGTAAACCCATAAATATAAGGAAGTATTTCTAAGGGTCACACTGAGGACATAATGAATTTACTCTCACTCCTGCAATAAAAATACTTTAAACAATTTCTGCCGTGAAGAAACAGCATTCTGAACTAGCATGGACTACGTCTGACAACGGTTTTCCTAGCTTTTAAAGCCATAAATTCTGAACTACCTGTGTTTAAAAGGAGACGATGAAAATATTTTTAAAGTAATTCTGAAAGGTTATGCATGCAAGCCCTCATTACCTTATGGGATCCACTGACCTTTTTACCATTGCAAATTAAAAAAGGTAAAAACTAAAACAAAAAAAATCTTATTTCCCTGGAAGAAACAGAAACAAAATGGAATAAAAAGTAAAAACATGACAGGAGTGGTCTGTTGGAAATAGACAAACACACACCCAGTCAGCCCATCCAGGGTTTCTATTATATTTTCAGGATTAATACACCGTTTGCAATATTAAGCGGTGATTTCTCCAGCTTCTGTTCATTACTTTACGAAAAGATCCGGCTGTTGGAGGACCCCAAAAGCATACACCTGCATTTGTTCCTGTCAGACCTTGCTGTTAAAAGCTATTAAAAGATTTAACAGTTCTTAATAGGAAGATCTTGTTGAAGGGAAAAGAAACCTATAAAATTCTAATGCACTACTCCATTTAGCACAATTCATCTTCCTACTGAGAATTCAAGCCTAGTCTCACACTTGTGTAGAAAAATAATGAGATCAATAACTCCTGATGCTTCTTGAAGTACTCTAACCACAATTCAAACACAAAAGCACGTTTTCCCCGAATATCTGGATTCGTTGCAGAACTGAAATAAACACAACCTCTGGCAGAGAGGCTCCTTATTCCCTTCTTTGTACAATACACGGCATTTTCTCACCTACAGCAGCTTACATGCAAACACGGCATTTTTAAGAGGCATGCACAGGTAGGCATCAAGCAAACAGACACACAATGAAACCAGTATTGGGATTTTTTTTTTTAATAAAGATCTAATCCCCTGCATAATATCCATAAGCTGCAACATTACAAAACGCTTGGGTTTTTTGTTGCTTTTCTTTTTTTCTGTAAGAAAGCTCCAGCGTGATCCAAAAACCCGAATCCTCGTCCAAATGCACTGTTATTACAACGTACTTCCCCTACCGCCACCAATTAGCGCGGAGTTAAAAATCTAAAATAAATAAGATTAGATAGATAGATAGATAGATAGATAGATAGATAGATAGATAGATAGATAGATAGATAGATAGAGTCGATGCCCAGGAAAACCACGCCGCGTAACCAGAGTGAAAGGGGGGACGGAGGCGGGGAAGGTGCCCGAGCGGCGGTGCCGATGCCCCCCTGCCCCCGGTGGTGCCGGCGTTGTTTGCGGCGGGGGCTCCTGTGCCTGCGCCGCTCCAGCGCCTCTATTTACATCAGCGGCGCGAGGTGCCCAATGGCGCGCGCGGAGCCAATCAGATGGCAGATTAGATGTCAACTCGGAGGCAGCTGTCGGGAGACGGTTGCAGCCAGTTTACCTCCACAATTCAAATTCCCAACCTGGCGGGCGGAGGAGACCCGGACGCTCCTCCAAGGGGCGCGCCCGGCAGCCGGCGTTCCTCC